>CP092863.1:81811116-81836511 GCA_030710605.1 Cordylochernes scorpioides | reverse complement strand
GTGTTTCAAAGTAAAAAAATAAAATAAAAAAATGATGAGGCATCTTATGATAAATCACAGAGTCAGCATTCTGCGTACAATCTACCTTCTGCAGGAACACCACAATGCCAGGAATAAGAGCGGCCCGAGCAGCCTCCAGCTGGCCAATGGTGCGGGGAGATCGGACAAAGATCTTGGTGTGACCGTACTCCACATCTCTCTCCAGCTGATGGCTTTCCACCACAACCTGGCAGCCTACTCTCTCCGCTCCTACAAAGTTGGGCCACGTGTACTTGGAAGTCATCTTGTACCTGTTCAACACCCATTGGTTGTGCAACACTCGCAACGCAACACCTGTTGGATACATACCTGCGTAGGAAACGGCTGTAGGTCTCCCTATAAGCGAACCCTGCCCTGCGGACTTGAACATTCTCCACCAGTCCCAGGTAGCAGATCTGGTGACGGACCCTCTCGGCATCAAACAGGATGGGACTCTTCACTTCATTAGGCTTGATGCAGCGAATGTAGTGAGGCTCCTGGACACACACAGACTGTCTACTTCTAGAATATGTATGAATGAATCATTATATTCACGTTGTACTGTACGTATTACATCCCAAACACGACGCCAGCCATCTCTGTCTTGAGCTCAATGTACCAACTCGGGATGTACCATCATAGAGGAGTTGAAATTTGTAACAATTAAAATTTACTGGCAATGTTTAATAATAGTATTATCTCTACAGACATTACTATAATGATAAAAGTTATTAAATGAAGTGTGGTGAACTGTCTCAGTGGTTTCGCCAAATTAATCTCCAGACTTGTTGTAGATAAAAATAACTTTGACTTGTGCTTAAAAAATAGATAGACAATCTTTAAGATAATAAAACTTGTTGTTATTCAAACTTTTAGATAATAAAACTTAGAGATAATAAAACTTAGAGGTAAATAAACACTATTTATAAACTTTTTTTGAAGAAAAACTTGTTTAAATATATGTTTAAAATAGTGTACTTGGATAATTGAAGACTGACATTGGATTAAATTTAGGTACTTTAATTAAAACATAAGAATTAAATATAAAAAGTTTGACGCGTGTTTAAATAGCGTCGCTTCCCTTCTTTCTTAATACTAAGTTCTTTTTTTTCTTCTTGGGTGCAGACCGTGCATGCGCAACCACTTCTCACCGGCGGTGGCGGTGCCGCCAGGCAAGCTTCGCTAGATTTGGTTATCTAACCTCTCCACTACTATACCCTACATTTTCTATGGAAGGCAGCTTAGAGGTGCTTTTAGAGAACCTATGGCAGTGATTCTTAACCTTTTTTTTGTTGCGGCACTATTTTAAAGATTTGAAAATTTGGCGGCACAATTTTAGAATTTCGCGGCACACTTTTGCTAACTTGAATCCAAGAAAATTCAAATTATGTATCAATATTTCTATGCAAAATATAAGTAATATACATCTCTAACATTCAATTTGTGCTAATTTCGTTATTTTAAAAAGTAAAAAAATGAAAAAGAAAAACCAATACAAACGTGAACATAATCATATGACTAAAATTCGGCGGCACATTTTTAGAATTTCGCGGCACAGTGGTTGAGAATCACTGACCTATGGACATGAGCTTGAAATTATATTTATGTACCTCTACAGACGTAAGTGCCTTTAATAACAGACAACAACCTAGTTTATGTTAAGTGTTAGGTTTCTGCTATCTACCTTGGAGGTGAGCATGTTCACCAGAGACACCATGGAATTCTTGAAGAGAGTCCCTGCAGTCAGGGGCCTCTTGGTTACCTGTCACACCAGTCTGGGTTAACATTTCTAGCCCACCCACTTTATAGAGTAGTTAATACAGGGTTCACTCATATATCAACACCTCTCCCTTTAAAATGCATTAAAACAATGCATTTCTTTCATTCTCTGCCCAAAGCTTGCAATCCAAGGCATGAGAATATGCCATAACACAGCCTTTGTCAAATTTAACAAAAAGCCATAAACCTGTATACCTATTATTATCCCTAGTACACGTGGTACAGGCCATGATAATCATGGTGGGTAGTTAGCGACTGCTTTTAACTGTAAGTGCACCACATGTCGTTTGATAGAGTAGTTAACACAGGGTTCACTCATCTATCAAGAGGAGCATTTATCCTTTCTAAAATGCATTAAAACAATGCATTTCTCTCATTCTTCTCTGTGCTTGCAGACCTTCTTCTTCTTTCTTATCTCCACTCAATCATATTAGGGTGTCAAGCTTGTAAAGAACCCTTGCCACAGAAAAATAAACTTACTTTTAAAGAAATAGAAACAGTAGCCAAAACAAAAATAAACAAGAACTGGAGGATCCCACCTAAGCACAGTTGGTACAGTGGAGTGAACCCAGGAGGAGCTCTGAACATCAGAAATAGACAGCATCAAACAACAAGATTTAGAACAGGCCATCTCAAGCCATTGAAGATAGAAAATAACAACAAAATCTACCCCACTTGCCCAAAATGTAGTTTGGTACCTGAAGCTCCAGAACACATTTTGGCTTGTATTAGATGAACTAAACAGGACCTTTGAGAGAAGCTGCTGCTTATTATAAAACGGCTCGAGGAGCATGGACTCGTGGAATTCGTGTAAACTTTACACAAGGGGATAAGAAACAACAACAAGCTTGTAAAGCTTGAGACTTTTGGGATAAGTAGAGCTCATCAATGGATGAGTCAATACAGTCAATAATGTGTTTCGGGGTTGCAGTTTGAGAATTGCACTTGGTACATAGTGGGAATACCTTGCAACCATTCTTTGCTTGCCATCATTGCTTGCAGACCTAATATGCGAATATGTCATAACACAACCATTGACAAATTTAACAAAAAGCCATTTTCCTGACTTAAGTCTGGTAATCTATGGATAATGACTTTCCAGAATGGTTGCAAGGTTTTCCCACTAGGTACTAAGTGTCAATCTGTAATCCCAAAACACATTATTGACTGTATTGACTTATCCATTGATAAGCTCTACTCTTCCCCGGCAGACACCATCAACAAGCTCTACAAACTTGATACCTTAATATGATTGAGTGGAGATAAGAAAGAAGACACATCCCCAGCAGACACCATCAACAAGCTCTACAAGCTTGATACCTTAATATGATTGAGTGGAGATAAGAAAGAAGACACATCCCCAGCAGACACCATCAACAAGCTCTACAAGCTTGATACCTTAATATAATTGAGTGGAGATAAGAAAGAAGACACATCCCCAGCAGACACCATCAACAAGCTCTACAAGCTTGATACCTTAATATAATTGAGTGGAGATAAGAAAGAAGACACATCCCCAGCAGACACCATCAACAAGCTCTACAAGCTTGATACCTTAATATAATTGAGTGGAGATAAGAAAGAAGACACATCCCCAGCAGACACCATCAACAAGCTCTACAAGCTTGATACCTTAATATAATTGAGTGGAGATAAGAAAGAAGACACATCCCCAGCAGACACCATCAACAAGCTCTACAAGCTTGATACCTTAATATAATTGAGTGGAGATAAGAAAGAAGACACATCCCCAGCAGACACCATCAACAAGCTCTACAAGCTTGATACCTTAATATAATTGAGTGGAGATAAGAAAGAAGACACATCCCCAGCAGACACCATCAACAAGCTCTACAAGCTTGATACCTTAATATAATTGAGTGGAGATAAGAAAGAAGACACATCCCCAGCAGACACCATCAACAAGCTCTACAAGCTTGATACCTTAATATAATTGAGTGGAGATAAGAAAGAAGACACATCCCCAGCAGACACCATCAACAAGCTCTACAAGCTTGATACCTTAATATAATTGAGTGGAGATAAGAAAGAAGACACATCCCCAGCAGACACCATCAACAAGCTCTACAAGCTTGATACCTTAATATAATTGAGTGGAGATAAGAAAGAAGACACATCCCCAGCAGACACCATCAACAAGCTCTACAAGCTTGATACCTTAATATAATTGAGTGGAGATAAGAAAGAAGACACATCCCCAGCAGACACCATCAACAAGCTCTACAAGCTTGATACCTTAATATAATTGAGTGGAGATAAGAAAGAAGACACATCCCCAGCAGACACCATCAACAAGCTCTACAAGCTTGATACCTTAATATAATTGAGTGGAGATAAGAAAGAAGACACATCCCCAGCAGACACCATCAACAAGCTCTACAAGCTTGATACCTTAATATAATTGAGTGGAGATAAGAAAGAAGACACATCCCCAGCAGACACCATCAACAAGCTCTACAAGCTTGATACCTTAATATAATTGAGTGGAGATAAGAAAGAAGACACATCCCCAGCAGACACCATCAACAAGCTCTACAAGCTTGATACCTTAATATAATTGAGTGGAGATAAGAAAGAAGACACATCCCCAGCAGACACCATCAACAAGCTCTACAAGCTTGATACCTTAATATAATTGAGTGGAGATAAGAAAGAAGAAGAAGAAAGAAGACAAAAAGCCATCAACCTGTATACCTGTAGGACTTTTAGGAGAGGCCACTGCTTATTAAACAGCTCGAGGAGCATTAAATCATTGAATTTATGTAATCTTTGCACAAGGGGATAAGAAACAACAACAAACCAACAACCTGTATAACATTGTTTCAGGCCATAGTCCTTATCAATACAGGGGTGATTTTATAGCATCCTATGAAAATAGTTGAATCTGCCAAAAATGGTGTTAGCTGGTGTTTTGCATATTCATTGATAAGGCACAATATTCACCAAAAAGAGCAGGTTTAATTTATGAAGTGAAATGTGAAAAATGTGACCAATGCTATGTAGGACAAACATCCAGAACTTTAAAAGAAAGAATGAAAAACCATGAATATGCTCTGAAATGGGATAAAATTGAGAATTCTGCACTTGTAGAACATAGAAAAATCACAGGGCATAATAATTTTAACCTAAAAGAAACAAAGATACTAGATTATGAGAAAAATTATTTTAAGAGACAATTTAAAGAAGCCTTTTTCATTCAAAAGAAATGTGCTACAATTAACAGAATGGAAGAAAGAGGAAATATAAATGATATTTATAGATATGCTTTTAATTATATTTGAAAAAAAAATTGGGTTTTTCCACTTTTAATTCTAAGAATAATATTCTGTGTTTCCCAGAAAACTATCTTCTTATCTGCTATCTTGTTTACACACTTGATAACAGTAACTATTTAACACATGCTGTGGTAAAATTTCTCATTCAGTACTTTTGTCTGAAGATAGTAACAACACTGTTACTGAAACGTCATACACTATTTATTTATTTGGTCTTATCACCTTGTGTTTGCATATTCATTGTTTCGAGCTGATGCACTTTGTGAAGAAAATATCAAGAAATGCATTTAAAAAAAGGAGAAATGTGTTCCTTTTAGTACCTGAATACCATCCTCTCATGGGTTTACATAGTTCTCATAAAAACAATTTCATAAATTGTTTATAACACACAAAGAATGTAATATTTATTTTCTCCCTCTTACAATATCATTAATAATTAAAATATGTTAACACAAAGCAATAACGCGCATTCTATACACATAAAATGAAAGGATTTAAAAGCACGAATGTTTCTTTTATACATAATACAAAATTCTACTGTCCTTACTGCGATGAAAAATCGATGAAATTAAAATATGAAAAACTTAATTGGGATAAAAATATTATATATATCATCAATTTATTATCGTGATACTCCTGTTGAAGGACTGACAAGTCTGAAAACTTGAAAATAAAAATTTGAACAAGAAATTTAGCCCTGGAAGCTTTATTTACTTTATAATATAGTTCCTATGTGAGAGATGTCAGGTATGTATTACTCCAAGGCTAGACCCATAAACTGGGACATGTCCCAACACCATAAAGAGCGATGGCCACTTACAGAAGCTATATCTTGTGCTCCGTCTGGCCACATTTCTTTCAGGAGAGGCTCAGAGCTGAAACACAGTTGCTGTTAGACATTGCATGTATGTGGGCATGGATTAATTCTCAGGGAACAAAACAGCAATGAGAGATGAATGAAGAAAACAAATGTTTTTTTTTAAATTATCCCTAGTACACGTGGTAGAGGCCATGATAATCATGGCGGGTAGAAGTAGGCGAATGCTTTTACTGTAAGTACGTACACCACATGTCTATATATGGTAAAGGCCATGATAATGTTGGCAACTGCTTTTACTGTAATTGCACCACATGTCTACACACGTGAAAGGAAGTTCAATTTTTGCACTTACAAATGTGCCAGAGCCACATTTGTTTACTTGCATTTGCTGGTGTGGTTTGACTTTTGCAAGAATCAGGAGTCATGATTTATTCTGACTTAATTGCTTTATGTTTCTCCTTTCTAGAACTTTTCCTACTTGTCATCTCTTGGGAAAACCAACTTTTTTTGATGGCCTTTAGTGGACAGAACAACTTCTAAAGCAATCTAGTTATTGAGTTTCTCATTGGGCACTTTTTAGGTAACAACACTGTAACTGAAACGGTCACACACTATTTATTTGGATTTGTGGTCTTATTACCTTGTATTTCTAATCTATAATCCAAATTGTGTCTTATCATTTAAGCTCTAGTATTTTTGTGTGGAATCCTGTAAAAGTAACCTTTGTCAAAGCAACAGTTATAGGAATCTAAGAACCACACTCTCTCCAATCTACAGACAGGTCTTCTTCTTCTTTCTTATCTCCACTCAATCATATTAGGGTATCAAGCTTGTAAAGCTTGAGATCATGACTGGGTGAAGTAGAATGTGTCTGCCTTTGTCATTAAGACTGGGAGCACTACTCAGTGGCAGGCCGACTTAGCTCCAAAATAAATGGCTGCCTCTGACATGAGGAACAGACACCATGTACAGCCGCTCCTAACATGGAGTACAAACGCTGCTCATCCTGTATCCCTGGAGCCCTTACAGGGTACTATCAGCCAGGCCAGCAGAGCCCAGGTTTTTTAGTGTTCTTATTACTGCTCCCCCTCCTCCTTTTTCATCCAGGCTTGGGACCGACAAAGGCGGAGTTAACAGACAGGTAAAATATAAGACCAAATAAATAAATAAATAAATAAATAGTGTGTGACATTTCAGTATCAGAATTGTAACTGAAACGTCACACACTATTTATTTATATTTGTGGTCTTATTACTTTGTATTCCTAATCTATAATCTAAAATGTGCCTTGATCATTTAAGTCCTAAGAATTTTTCTGGTTAGCAGCCCCATAAATAAAGAGATTTCCAAGCCCTAGTATTTATTTTTGTTCATGATAAAATTGTGAAAAAGTATTAAAATTACAAATATATTCTCACAATGAGTATCTTTTTTATTTTAAAAACGCTAGCTTTCAAGCGTTAATCACTCTTCAATGGGCTTAATAAAAAAAATATCTACTTTATCCCACCAGAAATATTTACAAAAACAAACGTGCGCAGCGTGGATATTTATAACTGAAAATTATTAAATTGGTTTGTAATTTAAAAATTTCATGGAATATGTCTATTTACATTTTTAGGGCATCCAGAACCTATAAAATTGATCTATTGATTTCTTCTGAGATATCTAAGGTATTGTGATGGTAAATCTATTTTCCTGTTTATGCTGTTATATTCATTGGAAATGAGAGATTCCATTTATTTTTGTGGAATCCTGTAAAAGTGTAACCTTTGTCAAAGATAGAGGCTGCCTTGCTGGAATTCATAGTTCTTTAAATGAATGATACTTCGGCCAGTAAATCTTTTTTTTATTATCTCGACATTTCAACAAAAAGCTTTTGTCCTCGTCAGGAGCGAACAAAAATCAAAACATTTGCCAAATTTCCAGTTTCGGTTACAACGCTGATACTGAAACGTCACACACTATTTATTTATTTGGATTTGTTCTTTTACCTGTCTGTAGATTGGGGAGAGTGGTTCTTGGATTCCTGCAACTGTTGCTTTGAGAAAAGTTACTTTTACAGGATTCCACAAAATTTAATAAATGTTTTGATTTTTATAATACAATATAATGCTGCTTATGATTGTAAAAAGAAAATTGCAAATATACCGCGAATGTTTCTTTTGAACGAAAAATCGAAATTTATTTTAAGGGGGGGGGGGGGGGGGAGAAATAACAATTATTTTTAACCTTAAGGATTTTGTTCAAAAGAAACATTTGCGGTATAATTGCAATTTTCATTTTGATTTTTGTTCGCTCCTGACAAGGACAAAAGATTTTTGTCGAAACGTCGAGGCAATAAAAAAAGATTTACTGGGCGAAATATCTTTAATTTGAAGAACTTTGTCAAAGCAACAGTTGTGGGAATCCAAGAACCATTCTACAGCTAGTGACCCTAGCTGGAAGCATGATATACCTGGAGTAAAGAAGCCTCTTGAAGTCCTGGAAGAGGGTGTCCTTGTTCTTGTCCAGGAAGCCTTGGATGGAGTAGGTGACATCTCCAGCATAGTGCTTGATACGGAAATCCCGGCCGTGTTCCAGGGAGCGGTCCGACGGACATAGCTGCCAGCATGACAACCTTAGTCAGCCATAGGAGGTTAGGAGGCACCAGCCTTGACAGCAGAATCTTAACTGTTCACTTCCATTTAGGATAAATACAGTAGAACTACCTCCCTGTAAAGGACAACACATAATTGCAAAGCTAAAGTGTCTTTTAGGGAGAGGTGTCCTCTTACTGGAGAGTTACTAAATACAGTAGAACCTCCCTGTAAAGGACACCTAATTGCAGAGTCAAAAATGGTCATTTTGCAAATGAAAACTGTCCTTTGTTGAGAGGTGTCCTCTAGCGCGAGTGTCCACTCTGACAGCAGAATCTCAACTATTTGCTTCCATTTAGGATAAGTATTTGCTGTATTGATCTACTCACCACCAGCAGACACCATCAACAAGCTCTACAGACTTGATACCTTAATATGATTGAGTGGAGATAAGAAAGAAGAAGAAGTAGAAGATTTGCTAAACATTTGTGGTGGTATATCTCTAATTAGGAACTTCTTGGAGGGGGCATAGGTACTGCCTAGTTTTGACAATCTAGATCTATTTTAAATAATTTTTTAAAATTATTATTGTTCGTGATGAGGCACAATTTGGAGTATAAATTATAAACACAATGTAATAAGATCAGATTTAGTTAGCTGAAGAAGGGCTTACCCAAAAGCTTCTTTAATCAAGTAAATAAAAAGAATTGCGGGGTCCTTTGCCTTTTTGTAAGACAAAATGTATTTGTTTGGGCTTATTACCTTGTGTTTAATATTTTTCCTAGTACACCTGTTAAAAGGCCATAAGCTTGAAATTATATATATTGTCGCGTGTAAGGCCTCCAAGTGATTACAACCTCCGCCAATAGATGGCACTTTACGACTGTTTCGCTTCTCTAACTGATGTGGGAGTTGCCGACTGCTGTAGTCCTGTTTCCTGGGGAAGGTAATTGTAAATACACTTCTATGTTGGCCCCAGGATGTAACATAATGTAAATACCCATTGTTTATTATCTCATTTAAATGTAATGTTTAGTAGTGGATGACAATAAAGGGAAGTGCTTCAAGTCTCCGTGCCGCCTTCTGTAGTTACTCTCGCCATTGCCATCATCGCCAGGCTGCTGCTACTCTTCTGGTAAGTCTCTCGTGTCCCCCCACCAGTGGTAAGGCCGAGAGATACTGCCAGAGGAAGAGAGTTCCACCGGCGTTGTCGCAAAGAACCGGTAGGGTACAGACGCGACAATATGTACTTCTACAGACCTATAAGCTTATGTCCATAGGTCCACTAAACACCCTTAAGCTGTCTTCCATAGTAAATACAGGGTATATCCCAATCCAATACAATAGTAGAGCGATCTAGAGGTTAATTTGGGGAAACTGCTGAGAGGGTTCACTGCTGATGAGCCAAGCCCTCTCAATTAATAACTTATATCATTGTAGTAAGGTCTGTAGAGATAATATTTGATGCCCTTGTTTAAAAGAAACACATTGACAGTAAATTTAATTGTTACATATTTTGTTACAATTAAATTTATAAATTTAGTTCACTTTTCAGTATATAATTCTGTATCAACAAAAATAAGACCAAATCCAAATAAATTAATAGTGTGTGACATTTCGGTAACAGTGCTGTTACCATAATCAGACACTATTAATTTATTTGGATTGGGTCTTATTTTCTTGTAGTTCTAATCTATAATCCAAATTGTGCTTTATCAATTCTGTATCAATCCATATGAATCGGTCAAAAAAAAAAAAAGTTTTTTTGCTTATCCCTAGTACACATGGCCATCATGGAATTCGTGTAATCTTTACACAAGGGATAAGAAACAACAACAACAACAACACATGGCCATGATAATCATGGTGGGTAGAAGTAGGTGACTGCTTTTACTGTAAGTATACCACATGTCTACAGATGTGAAAGGCAGTTCGACTTTTGCACTTACAAATGTGCCAGAGCCCCGTTTGGTTACTTGCACTCGCTGGTGGGGTTGGACTTTTGCAAGAATCGGGGGCCATTGGAACATTTTTATTTTTAATAAGAAAAAAGTGCCTAATGCGGGAATTGAACCCGGGTCATAGTGGTTGAAAACCAACGGTTTAGACAATCCTTCCACCATAAGTTGTGTATATAATTATGTATCAATTTATGAATTTGACTAAAAGTTGTACAATAGAGGCTAGGGGTGAGGTAGATTGTCTCACCCTGCGGCTGGAGTAGTGGGGATGGGAGGACAGCTTGGTGTCCAGTGCAGCCAGGAGCGTGAGATCAGGCACAGGGCCGGGGTTGAGACAGGCCTCATCCAGCACGGCCAGGATTCCTGCATGGGGCTCCTCCACCAACCGACAGATCTCCCTGTTGTTGAAGAACTCCACGGGCCTCCAGGCTATCCCTTCCCTCTTGTACTCTTCTTGTTCCTGTCTCAGCACCAGCTCCAGGAACAGCTGCTGTAGCTTCTCATTGCAGTAGTTGATGCACAGCTGCTCAAAGCTACCACACACAAGCTGAATTATACCTTAATGTTTATTAATGGGATTTGAACTGTGTGTGTTCAGTGATTTCTTATCTTCTTCTTTTTTCTTATCTTCACTCAATCATATTAGGGTATCAAGCTTGTAAAGCTTGACAACCATCATGATTGGGCGAAGTAGAATGCATCTGCCTTTGTCATTAAGACTAGGCACTACTCAGTGGCAGGCCGACTTAGCTCTAAAAGAAATGGCCGCCTCTGACATGAGGAACAGACGCCATGTGCAGCCACTCCTAACATGGAGTACAAACGCTGCTTATCCTGTATCCCTGGATTAGGAGCCCTTAAGGGTACTATCAGCCGGGCCAGCTGAATCCAGGTTTTTTAGCGAGCTTGTTACTGCTCCCCCTCATCCTTTTCCAACCGGGCTTGGCACTGGCAAAGGCGGAGTTTGTGATTTCTTATAATGGAATAGAATTGTTATAAAAACCAAGTTGTCAAGTTATACAAGTCTGACACCCTAATATGAATGAGTATAGATAAGAAAGAAGAAGAAGGTAGAAGACAAAAGTAAACAACACACTATCTCACCTGTTAGTCTCAAAGATCTCGAAGCCGTAGATATCCAGGACACCGTAGAGCATGTGTTTCCTGCGAGGCTGAGGTCCATTGGAGGAATAGCCGATGGCCTGGTTGACCCGTTGGACTATCCATGTGAATATCCTTTCGTATATAGCCTGGACTCACAACCAAGATATATATATACTGAATATATACAACAACATTTGAAAATTATCCCGCAAATGTTTCTTTTGAAAGAAAAATCTAAATTTATTTTAAGGAGAAATAACGACTATTTCTAACCTTAGGGATGAAGTATGAAAGGATGAATTGTGAAGAGTAATGATAAACGGAAAAATAAAGTGTCCAGGGAGGGGTAACAATTTTAATCCTTACACAGGAGGATAAAGTAACAACACAACCTGCCATTCCTTTTTCTAGCAAGTTTGGACATTGCTCCCTAATTCCAACCAGCTAAGTATTACCCATTCTCCCACAAGTCCAATGAAGAACCTACCTTAGCTAAGGCATCTCTACCGTAGAGAGCCTGGGAGACGGAATGACCTTTTTCCAGGATCTCTCCACCGGCAGCAATGACCCTCCTAGAGAGGGCCCCTGTGAGGTGGGCCAGCTCCACCCCTAGACATTTTGCCACTACCTCCAGGCTCTGGGGGTCCACCACAATCCCATCTGTGCCCCCGCTGCTAAACTTCACGTTGCCCTGGACACATTTTTTTACATTTTTACAATGCAGCAGTGTGATTGTGCTGATCTGATGGAATAGGGTATAGGGGTGCAGCTTTCATTGATCATGGCACCATGATCCAGGCACACTTTGGTGAAAGTCTGACTTTGCCTGTAGTTTGAGACTGTTCCTAACATGGAAGCCTTTATTGCTGACAAGCTCCTCCGTATCACTGGAGTGGGACCCTTGCTGAGATCTATCAACCAGGTCAGTTGAAGTCAGGATTTTTAAAGAGGTCTACTCCTCTTCTAACAATGCTGCTGTTGGTCCGTGACTGCTTATTGGTCAGAGTTATTCTTCTTGTTTCACAGCTGGCCTTCATATCTGAAGGTTGTTCCCCTATCTGCCACCTGGGGACTGTAGCAGTCAGCTCTGCCAAGGGGTGATTGTGCTAGTATGATAATGCACAATTTGGATTATAGATTAGAACTACCAGATAATAAGACCACAAATACAAATAAAGAAATAGTGTATAATGTTTTGGTAATAGCATTGTTTCCATCCTCAGACAAAAGACTAAATGAACCCAAATAAAAAAATAGCGAGTGACATTTCGGTAAAAGCGTTGTTACAGGTTGTCTTTTACAGGGAGGTAGCTCTACTGTATGAGATCACATACCAGATGCAGGATGCCCGCCAGGATCTTCCAGAGGCTGGAGACCACCTCGGGGGGAAAGCTGAGAATCTTCATGGCGGAGCAGACTGTCTTGAAGTCTGCCTTGTCATTGATTCCATCCACCTGGTGAACCAAACACACACTCAGGTGCCAGCACTCAGCACGACAGATCCAACAGGTCACAGGAAGTTTTGCGATTCCATTCTGTTGTTGTTTCTTATCCCCTTGTGTAAAGATTTTACAAATTCCATGAGTCCATGCTCCTCCAGCTGTTTATAGACAGTGTTGTTGTTGTTTCTTATCCCCTTGTGTAAAAGATTACATGAATTCCATGAGTCCATGCTCCTCAAGCTGTTTATAGACAGTGTTGTTATTGTTTCCTATCCCCTTGTGTAAAATATTTCATGAATTCCATGAGTCCATGCTCCTCAAGCTGTTTATAGACAGTGTTGTTATTGTTTCCTATCCCCTTGTGTAAAATATTTCATGAATTCCATGAGTCCATGCTCCTCAAGCTGTTTATAGACAGTGTTGTTATTGTTTCCTATCCCTTGTGTAAAATATTTCATGAATTCCATGAGTTCATGCTCCTCAAGCTGTTTATAGACAGTGTTGTTATTGTTTCCTATCCCCTTGTGTAAAATATTTCATGAATTCCATGAGTCCATGCTCCTCAAGCTGTTTATAGACAGTGTTGTTATTGTTTCCTATCCCCTTGTGTAAAATATTTCATGAATTCCATGAGTTCATGCTCCTCAAGCTGTTTTATGATAAGCAGCGGCCTCTCTCAACGGTCCTGTTGATTCCATTCTGGATCCCCTTGGTTAAAGCCAGCAATACTCCTGGTTGGTTAATGAAGCACATGCACCTAGCTTTGGCTCCCTTCATATTTTCACACTACTTCCAACACTGCCTTTGCCGGTCCCAAGCTCGGATGAAAAAGGAGAAGTAACAAGCTCACTAACAAACCTGGGCTTAGCTGGCCCGGCTGATAGTACCCTGAAAGAGCTCCTAATCCAGTTATACAGGATGAGTCCTGTACTCCATGTTAGGAGCGGCTGTACATGGTGTCTGTTCCTCATGTCAGAAGCGGTCATTTCATATTCTGAGCTAAATCGGCCTGCCACTGAGTAGTGTTCCCAGTCTTAATAACAAAGGCAGATGCATTCTACTTCACCCAATCATTATGGATGTCAAATCTCCTTTGATGAGCTTTACTTATTTCCAGCAGATACCATCTCAAGTTCTACAAGCTTGATACTCTTTTTTTTTTTAAATCATTATTACACCGAGTACACATGGTACAGGCCAAGATAATCATGGTGGGTAGTAGCTGGCGACTTCTTTTACTGTAAGTACACTACATGTCTACATATGTGAAATGCAGTTTGACTTTTGCACTTACAAATATCCTGTTGTTGTTTATTCCTGATAATACCTTTTTTTTTTTTTTGCTTATCCCTAGTACACGTGGTACAGGCCATGATAATCATGGTGGGTAGTTAGCGACTGCTTTTTTTTTACTGTAAGCGCACCACATGTCTACACATGTGAAAAGCAGTTCGACTTTGCACTTACAAATGCCAGAGCCCCGTTTGGTTACTTGCACTCGCTGGTGGGGTTGGACTTTTGCAAGAATCGGGGGCCATTGGAGCATTTTTTTAAACAGAAAAAAGTGTCCAATGCGGGAATCGAACCCGGGTCCTAGTGGTCGAAAACCAAACGGTTTAACCAGCCTTCCACCGACCCCCCTGATAATACCATGATATGATTGTGTGGAGATAAGAAAGAATAAAAGCATCACCCTATGTACCATTCAGACTGCCCCCACATGAGGATATTTACCCTGGGAGCCTCTCCCTGATGGGTGTAGAAGTAAGCCATGGGGTCCCGGGACAATCCTAGAGCCTGGAGCTGGGCCTCTGTGGATCCGGCAAGGAGCTGGTAGAAGGAGTGGAAGTTACGTTCCCCCGGTTGTTGGACCACCACCCTGGACTGACACCATCATTTCACTCATCATGTGTGTTAATTGAAGTCTCGGACTTCATACCTAACACTTCAACAGTTCACAGTTGACAGTCAATTGAAAATAAAAAGTTGATAAGGTACAATTTGGATGATATAAAAAAAAAGGATTTAAAAGCACGAATGTTTCTTTTATACATAATACAAACTTCTACTGCCCTTACTGCGATGAAAAAATATATTAGGAGGGCTTGGCTCATAAGGGGTGAACCCTCCCAGCGGTTTCGCCAATTTAATCCACCAGACCACTTCTCAGAGCTCTAATACTGTATTGGACGATTCTGCTTATATATGCAGCACTGAAGGATGGAATCTCAGAAATTGTTTTCAAGAAAACTATGGACATAAGCTTATAGGACAGTAGAATCACATTCAAAGAGGTCTGGTGGATTAAATTGGCGAAACCGCTGGGAGGGTTCACCACTGATGAGCCAAGCCCTCCCAATATATATTTTCATCACAGTAAGGGCAGTAGAAGTTTGTATTATGTATAAAAGAAACATTCGTGCTTTTAAATCCTTTCATTTTATATGTATAGATGGCGCGTTATTGCTTTGTGTTAATTTGGATGATAGATTAACACTACAAGGTAATATAAGACCGAATCCAAATAAATAAAGAGTGTGTCATGTTTTGGTAACAGCGTTGTTACCAAAACATCACACACTATTTGTTGTCTTATTACTTTTTGTTTGGCATGAAATATAAGATGGTCATCAAAGAAAGGTTTTACTGTGTATGTGTTTAAGTTAATGTTAATTTATATCTTTTTAATACAGTAGAACATACTCCATGAGAGGAAACTCGCGCTAGAGGAGACCTCTCTACAAAAGACAGTTTCCATTTGTAAAATTACCATTTTTACTATTTAGCAACTCTCCGGTATAAGAACATCTCTCCCTAAAGGACACTTTGGCTCTGCAATTAGGTGTTCTTTACATGGAGGTTCTACTGTATCTCTTTAAAAAATTAATAATAATAATATATTTTTTTTTAATTTCAATTTATGAATGGTAAGTTGTAATAAAAATTTAAGTGTATAAAATGATTCATCTTGTACAGTAGAACTACCTCCCTGTATAGGACACCTAATTGCAGAGCTAAAGTGTCCTTTAGGGAGAAGTGTCATCTTACTGGAGAGTTACAAAATAGTAAAAATGGTAATTTTGCAAATGAAAACTGTTCTTTGTAGAGAGGTGTCCTCTCATGGAGTATGTTCTACTGTATTGGTGATGGAAACTGTCCTTTATAGAGAGATGTCCTCTAACACGAGTGTCCTCTCATTGAGGTTTAAATGTATATAAAACAAACTCTTGTTTTTTTTAATTCACTGATGGTAAGGTTGAAGTTGCTATTAAAGTAAGTAAGAAGGATGAATCCGTAACCAATTTAACTTTACATATTATTTATTATTAATAGCAATTATACAAAACAAATCTTGGTATATATGTCTACATGAAAACAACAAAAACATTATATATATACAAGTTCCTTTTCAAACACAAGTTCATCTATAGCCATTGTTACACTGTGTAATATTCCAACAGAAGTTGTATAAAATGATTCATGTTGTACAGTAGAACTACCTCCCTGTAAAGGACAACACCTAATTGAAGAGCCAAAGTGTCCTTTAGGGAGAGATGTCCTCTTACCGAGAGTTGCTAAATTGTAAAAATGGTAATTTTGTAAATGAAAACTGTCCTTTATAGAGAGGTGTCCTCTAGCGTGAGTGTCCTCTCATGGAGTATGTTCTACTGTATTGGTGATGGAAACTGTCCTTTGTAGAGAGGTGTCCTCTAGAGTGAGTGTCCTCTCATGGAGTATGTTCTACTGTATTGGTGATGGAAACTGTCCTTTGTAGAGAGGTGTCCTCTAGTGGAGTGTCCTCTCATGGAGTATGTTCTACTGTATTGGTGATGGAAACTGTCCTTTGTAGAGAGGTGTCCTCTAGAGTGAGTGTCCTCTCATGGAGTATGTTCTACTGTATTGGTGATGGAAACTGTCCTTTGTAGAGAGGTGTCCTCTAGCATGAGTGTCCTCTCATGGAGTATGTTCTACTGTATTGGTGATGGAAACTGTCCTTTGTAGAGAGGTGTCCTCTAGCATGAGTGTCCTCTCATGGAGGTTCTACTGTATTGGTGATGGAAACTGTCCTTTGTAGAGAGGTGTCCTCTAGCACGAGTGTCCACTCATGGAGTATGTTCTACTGTATTGGTGATGAAAACTGCCCTTTGTGGAGAGATGTCCTCTAGTGTGAGTGTCCTCTCATGGAGTATGTTCTACTGTATTGGTGATGGAAACTCTCCTTTGTAGAGAGGTGTCTTCTAGTGTGAGTGTCCACTCATGGAGTATATTCTACTGTATTGGTGATTAAAAACTGTCCTTTGTAGAGAGGTGTCTTCTAGTGCGAGTGTCCACTCATGGAGTATGTTCTACTGTATTGGTGATTAAAAACTGTCCTTTGTAGAGAGGTGTCTTCTAGCACGAATGTCCTCTCATGGAGGTTTTACTGTATATAATACAAACTATTGTTTTTTTAATTCACTGATGATATGGTTGAAGTTTATAAAAAGATTCATGTTGTATATCAGTGGGTTAGCTGAGTTTAACAAGAATAGATCCAGACCTGTGGAGTCTAGGATCAATACTGGAAGTTCCAGTGTTGGCTGAGTCATCTGTGGGGGTCTACAGTCTGATAGCATCTTGATTGTAAGGACCAAAACCTGATAAACTATGTGGAACATTGGGTGGGTGGGTGAGGGAGTAGAGAGGTTTTACTGTGTAGTCATTCCTTATGCTGATATTTGTTCCTTTTTTTTAAGAATAAAATTGCTGTGTAAATATGTATATACAGTAGAACCTCCCAAGGTAATAAGACCAAATCCAAATAAATAAATAGTGTGTGACATTTCGGTAACAGCGTTGTTACCTTGCTCAGACAAAAGTGCTGAATGAGAAAAGGAGAGAAAATATCGTTTTTGGTTAGTATTTTTGGTAACCATTTTGGTAAGTAGCCCGTAAAACCATATTCTACTTCTTTTTCTCATTCAACACTTTTGTCTGAAGATGGTAACAATGCTGTTACTGAAACATTACACACTATTTATTCGGAGTTGGTCTTATTACCTTAGGTTTTGAAATTGGATAATTTCAACTGGTTTTGTCAGCGAGGAAGTTGAGGCTCTAGTGAGATCACAGATTAGAGAAGGAGAAAGTGATAAGGCACAATTTGGATTATAGATTATAAGCACAAGTTAATAAGACCAAATCCAAATAAATAAATAGTGTGTGACGTTTCAGTAACAGCGTTGTTACCATCTTCAGACAAAAGTACTGGATCGCAAGTATTTATAGCTTATTATTCAGTATACTTTTGTCTGAAGATGGTAACAATGCTGAAACATCACACACTATTTATTTATTTGGTCTTATTACCTTGTGTTTAGAAGGAGAGAAAGTTGAATATCCAGTTTTCTAGGTTTCGCTTACAAGAGACCTCAATTCCTGCCATTGTTGTTAGATGACAGACAGCATTTGAAGTAGACTGCTAGGCTGACTGTTCATCAATCTGGTATCTCCATTCCTTCATCATCCACTTTAACTGCTAGGTTTTTTTTTTTACTTATCCTTTTATTAGAGTCTAAATTAGACAAGATCTTGGAGGTCGTGCTCATAAAGAAGTTCAAGAACTCTTCTTGGTTCTCTGTACAGGGATCCTTTCCAATACAATTTAGTATATGTTGGGGCCTCTTTGGTTTTGCACCTAGTACACATGGGGAAGCTTTTGACTCCCTCTTTATGCTGCTAGATACAATAGTGAAGACCTTTCTTCCATACGGTAGCTTTACCGGGATAAACTTGCGCTCAGTACAGCGGCTAATCACACCTAAGGAGGAGATAAGAAACTTCCTTTCTACTCCTGGAAGTACTATGGTCAGTGTAAGATTGTGCTGGATGAGAAATGGTTCACCTTCATTACACCTATACATGCCACACTTCAATGTTGTCGTGTCCAATGAAGAGCCTCAGATGTCTCCATGCATCTCCATCACAGCAGCAGCAATATCTACTATCTTGGGTGTGTAAAGCTGCTGCTCTGGGTCTAAGTCAATTTTCTGCAAGGCTGCGGCCATTGCTGGGCATGAGAATATGTGAGTAGGTGTTAGTTCCACACCAGGACAGTGGTTGCATGCTCTATAGGTTCTTGTGCCATCTGGATGTATTGCCACACTTTAATGTTTCTATGCTTTAGTAGCTAGGTAAAATACTCCAATGGCCCCTGATTCTTACAAAAGTCCAACCCCACCAGCAAGTACGAGTAACCAAACGGGGCTCTGACACATTTGTAAGTACAAAGTCGAACTGCTTTTCACATGTGGTGCACTTACAGTAAAAGCAGTCGCCAACTTCTACCCACCATGATTATCATGTCCTGTACCACGTGTACTAGGGATAAGCAAAAAAAAAAGGTAGTTTGTTTAGTTAAACCTGTCTATAGCGCCTCCTCTTGGGATTCACCAAAATAGGATGCTATAGACAGGTCACTTTTAATGTAAATCACATCGTACTACGTATTTAAAATCAGGCGTTATAGAGAGGAAGGCGCTATTTAGAGGGGGTGCTATAGACAGGTTTAACTGTATGCTCTTTTACAGAGAAATTTGTCTAGGCTTTCTTAATCAAAAGAGAAAAGTTAAAACTTTCTATTTTTATGAATTTTTTTAAAATTATCCTTTATTTCATTACACAATGTCATGGAGACACATATCTCTTGTTTAGGATTAGTTGTGGTACAAGACTTCCATACATGAGAGTCTTGGGTTGTCTCCTCCTTTTTACATATGGTACATATTGGGAAGATACTAACTTCATATTTGATCTACCTTGTGTGTCCCTTCTATAGGGAACCCCAATGAGACTGAACCTATGGTTCACTATAGCCATGGTTTGTTATAGCCATAATTCACTGTGATATAGTCTTAGCTGCAATAGTTTTTTTTTATCCACGCCCGATAACATCTCTCAATTTTTTTTTTTTTGGGATTTGCCAGTTCAAAAAGAGTTTTTTGCTCTAAAGCATACAGCATTTCAAAGAAACTCTTTGCTCTAAATTGATAAGGTACAATTTGGATTATAGATTATGAACACAAGGTAATAGCACCAAATCCAAATAAATAAATAGTGTGCGACATTTCGGTAACAGCATTGTTACCATCTTCAGACAAAAGTACTGAATGTCCACACACTATTTATTTATTTGGTGCTATTACCTTGTGTTTAGAGCCAAAATGTCTTTTAGGGAGGGTGTCTTCTTGCCATTCAGTACTTTTGTCTGAAGATGGTAGCAATGCTGTTACCGAAATGTCACACACTATTTATTTATTTGAATTTGGTCTTATTACCTTGTGTCTTTGCTCTAAATTTTGCTTATTCAGATAGTTCAATGTATTATAAATAAGAATGGGAATTATTTCAGGTTGGTTAATAAGGGAAAGTTCACTATATCCCAGGTTCATTTTAGCAAGGTTTCACTGAATAGAGAGATGATAAAGCACAATTTGGATTATTATATATATATTTTTGCTTATCCCTAGTACATATGTACTACAGGCCATTATAATCATGGTGGGTAGAAGTTAGCGACTGCTTTTACTGTAAGTGTACCACATGTTTACACATGTGAAAAGCAGTTTGACTTTGCACTTACAAATGTGTCCCAAGCCCTGTTAATTGCACTCGCTGGTGGGGTTGGACTTTTGCAAGAATCAAGGGCCATTGGAGCATTTTTTTTTAATCAGAAAAAAGTGTTCAATGTGGGAATCAAACCCGAGTTGTAGCGGTCGAAAAACCAACGGTTTAGACCATCCTTCTACCGACCCCCTATTTGGATTATAGATACAAGAAAATAAAACTTAATCCAAATAAGTTAATAGTATGTGAGATTTGCTGTTACTGAAACATCACACACTATTAATTTATTTGGATTAGGTCTTATTTTCTTGTATGTATAGAGAGATATCAAATAATTTTGAAAAGTTTGAACACACTTGAGGAAACATCAACAGAAAGCAGTTAGCTCAACCAACCAACTAATCCAGATAGACTTACTGTAATATATCAACTAATTAGTTTGATAATTGTTTTTATTTAATTATTTATGTACAGAGTTAATGATGATAATTGTATATACTTATATATATAGTGTTTGTGTTTAAAGACAGTGTTGGTATTTTAGTGGTGGAATCGTGTTAACTATGTTTATTGTTTGCATTGAAAATAAATAATATTTTCAAGTCTTCTGGCTAGAATATATTGCACTTACCTTCTCCAGAAGGTAGTTGTGGATGTGACCTCCAAGAGGATCTCCCTTGAAGTCAAAATTGATGTCCATGTATTTTCCAAACCGACTGGAGTTGTCATTCCGGCTGGTCTTGGCGTTTCCAAAGGATTCAAGGATACAGTTGGACTGTATGAGGATGTTTTTGACCCTGGAACCAAACATATGTAGAGAGAGCGGAGGACAACGGAGAGTCTCCTACCTCTCAACTTCCATGTGACCGCTGGTGTTGGTGACTGCCGCGATGTACCGCAGGATGATCTTGGAGGCCTCAGTCTTCCCTGCTCCACTCTCCCCCTGTGGACCCACCAGGGGGATTCAGACAATAACTCTGAAAGATGTGACCTTTATTGTGAAGACACACGAGATAACATACACACATGGAGAGACAAAACTTAAGGAAGTTGTACCATTCAACATGTATATCGGGATTTTGACAATAACTCTGAAAGATATTACAGTGACCTTTATTGAAGACAAACGAGATAACATACACTCATGGACAAAACTTAAGGAAGTTTTAACTTTTTGCATTTATATCGGGATTAAGACAATAACTCTGAAAGATATTACAGTGACTTTTATTGAAGACACACGAGATAACATACACTCATGGAGAGACAAAACTTAAGGAAGTTGTACCTTTCAGCATGTATATCAGGATTCAGATAATAACTCTGAAAGATATTACAGTGACCTTTATTGAAGACACACGAGATAACATACACTCATGGACAAAACTTAAGGAAGTTGTACCTTTCAGCATGTATATCAGGATTCAGATAATAACTCTGAAAGATATTACAGTGACCTTTATTGAAGACACACGAGATAACATACACTCATGGACAAAACTTAAGGAAGTTGTACCTTTCAGCATGTATATCAGGATTCAGATAATAACTCTGAAAGATATTACAGTGACCTTTATTGAAGACACACGAGATAACATACACTCATGGACAAAACTTAAGGAAGTTGTACCTTTCAGCATGTATATCAGGATTCAGATAATAACTCTGAAAGATATTACAGTGACCTTTATTGAAGACACACGAGATAACATACACTCATGGACAAAACTTAAGGAAGTTGTACCTTTCAGCATGTATATCAGGATTCAGATAATAACTCTGAAAGATATTACAGTGACCTTTATTGAAGACACACGAGATAACATACACTCATGGACAAAACTTAAGGAAGTTGTACCTTTCAGCATGTATATCAGGATTCAGATAATAACTCTGAAAGATATTACAGTGACCTTTATTGAAGACACACGAGATAACATACACTCATGGACAAAACTTAAGGAAGTTGTACCTTTCAGCATGTATATCAGGATTCAGATAATAACTCTGAAAGATATTACAGTGACCTTTATTGAAGACACACGAGATAACCAAGTATGAACAGCCTCTCTCTCCTTCAAAAAAAGTAGATGACCATTGACATTAAAATATGAAACTTCATTTTGTCCATTAAAATGTACAACAAAAAGACTAAGTGATGTTATAATGAGGTTCAACTGTAGTTAAATTCTTTCTTGGTGTAGTTTGAAAGAAATACTTAGTTGCAATGTCTACCCTATCAGATGACTCTAGCTGACTATAAGGAACTACCTATCTTCTGTCATTGAGACCAAATAATTTGACAGATAAAGGATCAATGTAAGGATGGTCTAAACCATTGGTTTTTACTGCTATGACCTGGGATTGAATCCTGCATTGGGCATTTCTTTCTAATTAAAAAAAAAAAAATGCTCCAATGGGCCCTGATTCTAGCAAAAGAACAACCTCAACAGTGAGTACAAGTTAACAAACAGGACTTTAGCAATGTTGTAAGTTCAAAAGTCGAACTGCTCTTTTTACATGTGTAGATATGTGGTGCATTTACAGTATGAGCATTCGCTAAATACCCATCATGATTATCATGGTCTGTGCCGCATGTAAAAATGTGACGCACATACAGTAAAGGCAATTCGCTAACTACCTACCATGATTATCATGGCCTGTACCATGTGTATTTTTTTTTTAATTTGCTTATCCCTAGTACACGTGGTACAGGCCATGATAATCATGGAGGGTAGTTAGCGACTGCTTTTCACTGTAAGTATACATGTCCACACATGTGAAAAGCAGTTCGACTTTGCACTTACAAATGTGCCAGAGCCCCGATTGGTTACTTGCACTCGCTGTTTGGGGTTGGACTTTTGCAAGAATCAGGGGCCATTGGAGCATTTTTTTTTTTAAACAGAAAAAAGTGTTCAATGCGGGAATCGAACCCGGGTCGTAGTGGGCGAAAAACCAAACGGTTTAACCAGCCTTCCACCGACACTCCATGGGTATGGGTACCATGTGTAGATTTGTGGTGCACTTACAAACAAAGCAGTTCGCTAACTACCTGTCGGGATTATCATGGTCTGCCCCACATGTACTTGGAATAATTGAAAAAAAAAAAAGTTTATCAGAAGAAGACTTAATAAAAACTATATACCCATTCAATTACAGCTGGAAGAGGCAGAAACATTGTTCCAATGTGTTAGACCATAGTGAAACTGTCAATCGATATCAATAACTGTCATAGTTTCAATTTACGTCACTGCATTTGTTACTTTCACAATGGATCAAGGCCTGTTTGGTTTCTTGTGTTACCAACAAAATGTATCTAATTCTCTCAGACACAGTTGGAAATACCCATAAATCACCGCTAGAGATACAGTACCTCCCTGACAACACCTAATTGCAGAACCAAAGTGTCCTTTAGGGAGAGATGTCATCTTACTGGAGAGTTAATAAATACAGTAGAACTACCTCCCTGTAAAGGACAACACCTAATTGCAGAGTCAAAGTGTCCTTTAGAGAGAGATGTCCCTCTTACCGGAAAATTGCTAAATTGTAAAAATGGTAATTTTGTAAATGAAAACTGTTCTTTGTAGGTTGAAAATACCCAATAATTAATACTATAACAATAGGGAGGGATATAAAACTTGGAACTTTAGAATTATTATTTTTTGCTTATACCTAGTACACGTGGTACAGGCCATGATAATCACGGTGGGTAGAAGTAGGTGACTGCTTTTACTGTAAGTGCACCACATGTCTACACATGTGAAAAGCAGTTCAACTTTACACTTACAAATGTGCCCCGTTTTGGTTACTTGCACTCGCTGGTGGGGTTGAACTTTTGCATGAATCGGGGGCCATCGGAGCATTAACCTCCCTGTAAAGGACAACACCTAATTGCAGAGCCAAAGTGTCCTTTAGAAAGAGGTGTCCTCGTACCGGAAAGTTTCTAAATTGTAAAAATGATAATTTTGTAAATGAAAACTGTCCTTTGTAGAAAATGGTCCTCTAGTGGGAGTGTCCTCTCATGGAGTATGTTCTACTATATTGGTGATGGAAACTGTCCTTTGTAGAAAGGTGTCCTCTAGTGTGAGTGTCCTCTCATGGAGTATGTTCTACTGTATTGGTGATGGAAACTGTCCTTTGTAGGAAGGTGTCCTCTAGCCTGGGTATCCTCTCATGGAGTATGTTCTACTGTATTGGTGATGGAAACTGTCCTTTGTAGAAAGGTGTCCTCTAGCCTGGGTATCCTCTCATGGAGTATGTTCTACTGTATATAACTTGGATTTTTAGAATTATAATGTTTTATAGCCAAGTTACACCTCAGTCACCTTTATAAGAGCAACTTGGTTATATGACAAACATAATTCTAAAGTCCCAGTCAAAAGCAGTATGATCCAATACAGTATTAGAGCTCTAAGAAGCAGTCTGGTAGATTAGATTGGTGAAACAGCTGGGAGAGTTCACCACTGATGAATCAAGCCCTTCCAATATTTTTTACATCACGGTAAGGACAGTAGAAAAGTTTATTTTATGTGTAAGAGAAACATTCGAGCTTTAATGCTTTCATTTCTTATATCTTCTTCTTCTTTCTTATCTCCACTCAATCATATTTGGGTATCAAGTTGTGACCCTTGATGATGTCTGTTTGACAATCATCATGACTGGGTGAAGTGAAATTGTGTCTACCTTTGTCATTAAGACTGGGAGCACTACTCAGTGGCAGGCTGACTTAGCTCCAAAAGAAATGGCCGCCTCTGACCTGAGGGACAGACGCCATGTGCAGCTGCTCCTAAC
>CP092863.1:81796619-81811016 GCA_030710605.1 Cordylochernes scorpioides | reverse complement strand
GGCAACCAATAAAAAAGTTACATCCCATAGTATGGCCTGTGACTTCCAGGCTCCACACAACAACAATATATTTCATTTTCACACTCATGGACATAACTAAGTTTTATACCTTTTCAGCATGTATATCGGGATTCAGACAATAACTGGAAGATATATAAAATAAAGGTTGCCTCTCCTGTCAAAATAGACATTAAAACTAAGCTGCATCTATTGATCCTCTATGTAAACTAGCGGATTCAGGTTAGTGACAAAGGCACAACACCAGGTTTTGCAAACTGAGAAGAGTCCACCTAGAGAGCATTGTTTAGAGATAAGGGCCCTCATCAATCCGAGCGGACTTTATCCAAGAGATCAACAAGGGATCAATGAAATCTTCACAATCTGCCAAAATGGCTAAGCCAAATCTATGGCCAAATTATAGATGGAAATTTTGCTGAGGATATTGATCTATAAAAATAAAGGTTATCTCTCCTGTCAAAATAGACGTTAAAACCAAGTGGAATCTATTGTTGCAACCATTCAACTATGTGTTAACTCCACCTTTGCCGGTCCCAAGTCCAGATGAAAAAAGGAGGAGGGGAGCAGTAACAAGTTCACTAAAAAAATCTGGGCTCTGCCGGCCTGGCTGATAGTACCCTGTAAGGGCTCCTAATTCAGTGAGCAGCGTTTGTACTCCATGTTAGGAGCAGCTGCCCACATGGCTTCTGTTCCTCATGTCAGAGGCGGCCATTTCTTTTGGAGCTAAGTCGGCCTGCACTGAGTAGTGCTCCCAGGTCTTAATGACATAAGGCAGGAGCATTTTTACTTCACCCAGTCATGATGGTTGTCAAACAGACAGCATCAAAAAACTCTACAAGCTTGATACCCCAATATGATTGAGTGGAGATAAGAAAGAAGAAGACCATCCCCAACAGACACCATCAACAAGCTCTACAGACTTGATACCCCTAATATGATTGAGTGGAGATAAGAAAGAAGACAGTTATGTGTCTGTACTAAAGAACACCAGCTTGGACAACCTACCTACCATTCATTCCTTTGTGAGGGCTGGGTAGAGGAGGACATAGCCTGTGGGTCCTTCTTGAAAATGGGCTGGGAGACCTTGTCCGAGAGCTCCACAGAGAGGGTATGGCTCTTATGGCCCAGCATGAGACAGATCATGGGAGACACCATCACCCTTAACTCCCGCCTGCAGTTCCTGTAACACTTCTTGGTTAGTTGGCTTTCACTACACTGCTGCCATTACATTTGTTTATGACTACCATCAGGGGGGTCGGTGGAAGGCTGGTTAAACCGTTTGGTTTACGACCACTACGACCCGGGTTCGATCCCCGCATTGGACACTTTTTTCTGTTCTTTTTGCTGCAATGGTAGATTAAACTGCCGAAACCGCTGGGAGGGTTCACCACTGATGAGCCAGGCCCTTCCATTAATTTTTCCATTGCAGTAAGGGAAGTAGAAAATTGTTTAGTTTTTAAAAAAGAATCATGTTGTTGTTGTTGTTTCTTATTCCCTTGTTTACACGAAGACTTTCACCAAAGTGTGCCTATATCATGGTGCCATGATAAATAAAAGCTGCACCCATACACCACATTCCATGAGAAAAAGAATCATACGGATCTATAATAGTTTCGAATTTACATAACAGATGGTGCACTAACAATATGTATCAACCATTCTCAGTAGAAGCATAAACTTTCAAACAGAAGGAGTTTAGAAAACGAAGTTTGCTATCTAATTCCATACTCACCTGCAAGGAAAAAAGGATAAAGACTTTTTAAGCATAATAGTTTATTAATTACTATCCCTAGTATACATTGTTACAGGCCATGATTTTCATGGGGGGGTCAAAGGAAGGCTGGTTGAACCGTTTGGTTTTCCACCACTACGACCCTATTTCGATTCCCGTATTGGACGCTTTTTTCTGTTTAAAAAAAAAAAAAAGATGCTCCAATGGACCCCAATTCTTGCAAAAGTCAAACCCTACCAGGAAGTACAAGTAACCAAACGGGGACTCTGGCACATTTGTAAGTGCAAAGTCGAACTGCTTTTCACATGTGTAGACATGTGGTACACTTACAGTAAAAGCAGTCGCCTACTTCTACTCACCATGATTATCATGGCCTGTACCACGTGTACTAGGGATAAGCAAAAAAATAAAATAATTATATAATTAAACAGAAAATTAATGTTAAAGTTATTTATAATTTTCATCTCCTTGATTGTATTCAAGTGGCAAAACAAGATCAATCTTGAAACAATTCAAGACAAACCCCTGCGACATCACTAACTAATGAAGTTGTTCCTTCAGACCAGAGTAACAAACAACAGTATACACAGAAGCAATGGATACTCACAGCGAAGCCCACTGACGAGCCAATACCCCCACCAGCTCTCCCACCCGAGGCTCCCCCTTGGTGGCAGACACAAGCACCATCACCAGGTCATTGCCCCCCCTCAGGTGGACAACCACAAGTCCGTCCTGTCCTGGGGTGACACTCACCCCTGTCACCTGCAACACACTCTGACAATCAGGAAGATGTGTCACATCAGTGTGAACAAAAATTGGTACAAATGTGATATTGTACTGGGATAAGATTCATAAATTATTTAAAAAGGCATCTCCTTAATGTGCACACTGAAAGTTGCTGATAGCTTGCGCCATCTATTTTTATTTATTTATTCTGATAGATGGTGCAAGCCATCAGAAACCTTTCAGTTGCACGATAAGGAGATGCCTTTTTCATAACTTATATCAGTGATTGAGTAAAATATATCAGGGCTTCAGGGAAAAGTATCTTCTCAAAACTTTTTTCATTCTCTAGCTTTCAGGCACTGACACCCTTCTATAGAAGAAAACATGGTACAATAGAACCTCCCTTTAGCAGACACCTCTCTACAAAGGACCGTTTCCATCACCAATACAGTAGAAAGTACTACATGAGAAGACACTCATGCTAGAGGACACCTCTCTACAAAGGACAGTTTTCCCATCATCAATACAGTAGAACATACTCCATGAGAGGACACTCCCGCTAGAAGACTCTTCTCTACAAAGGACAGTTTTCATCACCAATACAGTAGAACATACTCCAAGAGAGGTCACTTATGCTAGAGGAGACCTCTCTACAAAGGACAGTTTCCATCTCCAATACAGTAGAACATACTCCATGAGAGGACACTCCCGCTAGAAGACTCTTCTCTACAAAGGACAGTTTCCATCTCCAATACAGTAGAACATACTCCATGAGAGGACACTCCCGCTAGAAGACTCTTCTCTACAAAGGACAGTTTCCATCTCCAATACAGTAGAACATACTCCATGAGAGGTCACTTATGCTAGAGGAGACCTCTCTACAAAGGACAGTTTTCATCACCAATACAGTAGAACATACTCCATGAGTGGACACTCACTCTAGAAGACTCTTCTCTACAAAGGACAGTTTTCATCACCAATACAGTAGAACATACTCCATGAGAGGACACTCCCGCTAGTAGACTCTTCTCTACAAAGGACAGTTTTCATCACCAATACAGTAGAACATACTCCATGAGAGGACACTCCCGCTAGTAGACTCTTCTCTACAAAGGACAGTTTTCATCACCAATACAGTAGAACATACTCCATGAGAGGTCACTTATGCTAGAGGAGACCTCTCTACAAAGGACAGTTTTCCCATCACCAATACAGTAGAACATACTCCATGAGAGGACACTCATGCTAGAGGACACCTCTCTACAAAGGACAGTTTTTCATTTGCAAAATTACCATTTTTACTATTTAGCAACTCTCCGGTAAGAGGACACCTCTCCCTAAAGGACACTTTGGCTCTGCAATTAGGTGTCCTTTACAGGGAGGTTCTACTGTATAATCTTCTTTCTTATCTAATTAGGTGAAGTAAAATGCGTCTACCTTTGTCATTAAGACTGGGAGCACTACTCAGTGGCAGGCCTACTTAGCTCCAAAAGAAATGGCCGCCTCTGACATGAGAAACAGACACCATGTACAGCCTCTCCTAACATGGAGTACAAACGCTGCTCATTCTGTATCCCTAGAGCCCTTACAGGGTACTATCAGCCGGGCCAGCTGAGACCAGGTTTTTTAGTGAGCTTGTTACTGCTCCCCCCTCCTCCTTTTTCATCCGGGCTTGGGACCGGTAAAGGTGAACATATTACAACAGGCTACTGTATAATAATTTTAATTAATAATAAAAAGAATTACTATACCATGTTTTCTCTTGTAGAAGGGTGTTTGTGCCTGAAAGATAGAGAATAAAAAAAGTTTTGAAAAGATAAATTTCCCTGGAGACCTGATTTACTCAATATTGATACAAAGGGGTTATTTTATTGAACTTACATCAGTGATTGGATGTGGGGACTTGATGGAAGCAAACTTCTTTGGTTCCAGTTTGTAGATAGCATTCTCTGTCACTAGGAGTGCCCGGTCGTTGCACTTGTTGTGTTTGTTGAGCTGCAACCACACAGAGAACTCTAGTTTATGATAACGGCACAATTTGGATTATAAAGTTTTTTTTCTTTTGCTTATCCCTAGTACAGGTAGTCCAACCCCACCAGCGAGTGCAAGGAAACAAACGGGGCTCTGTCACATTTATAAATGCAAAGTCGAACTGCTCTTCACACGTGTAGACTTGTGGTGCACTTACAGTAAAAGCAGTCGCTAACTACCCACCATGATTATCATGACCTGTACCATGTGTACTAGGGATAAGCAAAAAAAAAACATGTGGTACAGGCCATGATAATCATGCTGGATAGAAGTAGGCGACTGCTTTTACTGTAAGTGCACCCACATGTCTACACATGTGAAAAGCAGTTCGACTTTGCACTTACAAATGTGCCATATCCCTGTTTGGTTACTTGCACTCGCTGGTGGGGTTGGACTTTTGCACGAATCGGGGGCCATCGGAGTATTTTTAATCAGAAAAAAGTTCCCAATACAGGAATCGAACCCGGGTCATAGCGGTCTAAAACCAATGATTTAGACCATCCTTCCACCGACCCCCCTTATAGATTATAATACAGTTAAACCTGTCTACAGCACCCCCTCTCTATAGTACCCTATTTTGGTGAGTCCCAAGAGGGGACGCTATAGACAGGTTTAACTGTACGTAGTATGATGAGATTTACATTAAAAGTGACCTGTCTATAGCACCCCCTCTCTATAGCACCCTATTTTGGTGAGTCCCAAGAGGGGGCGCTATAGACAGGTTTAACAGTACAAGAAAATAAGACCTAATCCAAATAATTTAATAGTGTGTGATGTTTTGGCAACAGCATTGTCACCATCATCAGACAAAAGAATTCTGAAGAAAGAATTGTCTGATGATGGTGACAATGCTGTTGCTGAAATGTCACACACTATTAAATTATTTGGATTAGGTGTTCTTGTATTATGAGAAGTCTATGATAAGGCACAATTGGTTGTTGTTGTTTCTTATCCCCTTGTGTAAAGATTACACGAATTCCATGAGTTCGTGCTCCTCGAGCTAGGCACAATTTGGATTATAGATTATAAACACAAGGTAATAAAGACCAACTACAGGGAAAGTCAGATTTTCACCAAAGTGTGCCTGGATCATGGTACCATGAGCAACGAAAGCTGCACCCCTACACCCCATTCCATGAGATCACTCATGGAATTTGTGTAAAATTTACACAAGGGGATAAGAAACAACAACAATAAGACCAAATCCAAATAAATAGTGTGTGACATTTCAGCAACAGCGTTGTTTCCGAAACGTCACACACTATTTATTTGGATTTGGTCTTATTGTTTTGGATATGAAGTTCTGCTGGCTGGTGACTTGAATACACGAACGGGTGAAATGGGAACTCTTCATAATACACTCAACCTTCTTAACTACTAGACGTGCTTCTAAAGACTCTGTCTTCACATTCAGAACAATTCATAGATAGATTGGATAATAATTCCCTTACAATTTGGAACGGCAAAACAAGGGGTGATAGAAGCGGCAACTACACATTTATATCAGCATGGGGATCCTCTGTGGTGGACTACTGTATTATCTCCTGTGTTAGGTTACGTACTTTACCTATAGGTTGAATAACTATCATACTCAGATCACTTACCTTTAACCCTTAACTGGACGGGTGGATTTTACTTACGTAACTGGACGGGTTGGGTAGATTCAACCCACTTATGTAACTTTATGAAATAAGCGCTAAATATTGATTGAAATCAATATTTTAAATATATATTTAATTAATAAATAGTTAATATACAGATTTTGACTTTTAAAAATTCTGAATATAATCTATTTACAGTTTTCACAAATTCTTAAGAAATGTTATTGCAAACGCTTAGTTGATATACAGAGCAAAGGATTTTTATTTTTACTGCACTTTTTGATGGACATTTGTAGCACTTTTTTGGAGTATCAGATTGTTGTGGCACCATAGATTCACTAGGTTTACTTGAACCATCATTCTTCTTGAATTGTTGTCTGTAATTGCAGTGGGAGAGAATTGAGATTACGTGTGGCCAGGTGTTCATCAGTCAATGCTCTCCCAAGATCAACAATAATAGGACTCCTTTCCTTTTTACCCTTTTTATCAATCTGATTACCGATTTTCTTTACTTCTTTTTTTTTTTTTTGGAACATAGGAGACTAAAGTGGTTGTTCCAGAGAAACCAAAAATAGAGGTTCCTGATTCTCTATTAGGGTGCGGTTGAAATTGTGGTGAATATAAGGTTTTTTCTTTCTTATCGTTCCTATATATGTAAGGCTATGTTCTTTCAACTTATCAACTAATTCTACTGAAGTAAATCAATTGTCTGCTGGAATATTTCTTCCAAAGTGTGGTCGACTAATCTATAAAACATATATATTTTGGGTTGGCAGGGATAGTTCTCTCTGTTGACTTGATTGATAATTCTACTTATCCAAAGAAATAAGTGTTATTTTATAAAAAAGGAAGCTAAAAATAGCGGAAGATAGAGACTCAAGTATGAGCCACGAGCTAACACTGACACGAAAAACTCGCGCTTCTGGACGGGCTGGGCGGAATCCGCCCACACATGCAAATTTAACCCCCCTCCCAAAACTGAAATTTATAAACGTTGGATGGAAAATGTTTGTATCACTGTAAAATTAGAATACATGAAAGCTGGTAGCTCTAGGTAAACGAAAAATATATATTTTTCCTATATCAAATTTATGCATGGGCAGAATCTACCCAACCCGTCCAGTTAAGGGTTAACATTAAAAATGAATACGTGTTGGGGAAGGAAACAAGTGACGAACATTTCTTCAATATCAAAGATAAGATATGTATGGAAACCTGAAATTGTTTGGATTAGGTCTTCTTGTATTATGAGAACTCTAGTTATATATTACTGGGTACTGCAACCACTTTACCTTCTTGACAAAACAGGAGAAAACTATCTTGATCTTCTCTTTGGTGCGAAGCTTGTGTAAACTGGACAAGTAGGTGGAGGCGTTGGCATGCTCCATTATCTGGACAAGTAGCAACACATCAGCTTAGGACAGTGGCTCACAAGCAACATGCAGCTCTTTGGAAGTGAAGTTGTGGCTTTTATATATACAGTTAAACCTGCCTATAGCGCCCCCTTTAAATAGCGCCTTCCTCTCTATAGCACCCAATTTTAAATACGTAGTACAATGTGATTTTACATTAAAAGTGACCTGTCTATAGCATCCCCCTCTCTATAGCACCCTATTTTGGTGAGTCCCAAGAGGAGGCGCTATAGACAGGTTTAACTGTAGTTCCATATGCAAATATTATTTATGCGAGTACTATTTATTGTTGGCAAGAAAAAAATGCTGTGTCTCTTCAAAAACTTAGAAATTTTGTAAATTGTAATTTTCTGACTCAAAAGTTTGCTGATCCCTGGCTTCCACCACAGTCTGTCATGATCCAGTTGGATGGTCTGCAAACCTTGGTCTAGTATTATTATCCCTAGTAGACATGGTCCAGGCCCTGATAATCATGGTGGTTAGAAGTTGGCAAATATCATCGCAGTAAGGACAGTAGAAGTTTGATTTATTTGTGATAAGAAACATTCATGTTTTGGTATTTTCAAAGATATCAATGCTAAGTGCTGAGAGTACATACCGAAGCTAGGTAGTTGCCATCCCACTTGCGATGAAAGCCCCATTCTGGTCTACGGCCCTGTAGAGCCACAGCTGCAGCCATCTTGGTCTGCATTTGGGGCCACTCAGCTCGGGGAATGGCCCTGAGTACCATATATGCTCTCCACCTGTCGAAGATAGCCCTGAGGAGTGGCAAGGCCCGGCCTAGGACACTGGGAGCCATAGGCCAGGGGAGATGTTTGCCATGGTCCCGGAGCTGATGTACATTACTGCACACCACTTATTACACATAACCCATCACAGCTGGTACAGTGGGGAAAACACCACGCACACTTCCCTAATTGAACACTTTTTCCCCAGATTCATAATGAGAGCAATTGTTACAAGCTACAAGGTGGGATCAATAAATAAGATGAATTATAATTTATTTAAAAAAATAAGAACAATATAAAAAATTAGGACTTGATTTATTCAAAATAATCACCTTGGCTTTCTATACATCGTCTTCATCGTTCTGGCAACTTGTAAATACCCTCTTTATAGGCACTCTTAGGAAGCGTGTGAAAAAAATCTTGCACCACTTTCTGGACATCTTCATCCGAGTCAAATCGCTTTCCCTTTAACTCCTTCTTTAGTAGTCCAAAAAGGAAATAGTCAGAGGGGGCTAGGTCTGGACTATATGCAGGATATTATAAAACTTCAAACCTAATTTAATGATTTTAGATACAGTTTTACATGATGTATGCGGCCTTGCATTATCACGAAGGAAGAGAACACCTTTACTAAGCTTCCCTCTTCTTTTGTTTCTTATACCGGGCTTTAGCTTATTTACAAGAATGTCACAATGAAGGTCGCTGTTCATACGTTGCTTTGAGGATAAAAAATCAAGACAGATTGGTCCATCAACATCCCAAAAAAATTGTTAACAAAACTTTACCGGCCGAACGTTGAGACCTGATTTTTTTTGGTCTTGGAGAGACGCCTCGTTTCCATTCCATAGATGCATGTTTTGTCGAAGGATCATAATGATAACACCAACTCTCATCTCCAGTTACAATTTTGTCAAGGAAATGATCACCTTCCTCTTCATACTGCTTTAACAGAGCCTTTGAAACCCGAATACGGTTAATTTTTTGGTCCAAATTAAGGAAATGTGGAATCCATCTGCAGCATATTTTTCTAAATTGCCATTGTTCATTAATAATGGTGTGCACAGGTCCATAGCTTATATTCAAATTGTCGGCTATGGTGAAAATGGATATTTTTCTATCCTCCAAAATTAAGTTTTCAACCGCATTTATCGTGCTTCGCGTCGCTGTAACACTTGGTCGTCCAGGTCGCTCAATATCGGAACATGTAATTCGTCCATTTTTGAACTCGTTAACCCATTTATAAATGTTTTTTTGAGACAAACAAGACTCACCAAGCGTGGTGCAATCCTTCAAGGGAGCTTCCATTTTAGTTTATTTATAAGTCTCGCGCCGCGCGTGGGAAAAAGAACAGAACACCTTAAATAGTCTCTCGATGTTATATTTTAATATTCTGTGGTTTAAATTATTTTTGCTTTTTTAATTTTTAAGAAATAAGATAATTCACCTTATTTATTGATCCCCCTTGTAGTACAGTGGAGTGGACCCAGGAGGAGCTCTGAACCTCAGACAGTATCAAACAACAAGATTTAGAACAGGCCACCTCAAGCCATTGAAATTGAATCTTTCAGATTTCTTTATATTGGCATAATTTTAGCATGTCATGTTTCTTTAAAATACATTCTATCTTTTTAAAATGCCTTTTTGAATTTTGTTTAGCAATGTAGTTTATTTTTATTTCAATAATATTTTTTATTTTTTCAAAAAGGTCACTATTCATATTGTCTGCAAGCATTTTGAGATTTGAATTTATAGCCTTAGTATTGAAATGAATATTTTTCCAATGAAATCTAATCTCTCCATTTATAAGATCAAGTGATAATCTTTTCAATTTTGAATCACTAAGGCTATAAATTCAAATCTCAAAATGCTTGCAGACAGTATGGATAGTGACCTTTTTGAAAAAATAAAAAAATATTATTGAAATAAAAACAAACTACATTGAATCTTTTTGAGTTATTGTCTGAATCCCGATATACATGGTAAAAGGTACAACTTCCTTAAGTTTTGTCCATGAGTATATCTTTCAGAGATTTTGTCTGAATCCTGATATATATGCTAAAAAGTACAAATTTTTAAAGTTTTGTCCATTAGTGTACATGGTTTAGAAGCCACAATAATGTGTTTGGAATTCAGACTTGACAGCTGTGGAACCACTGTCTCCCTTGTCTATAGAGAGTTCTCCTAACATGAACCTTTCTTGTTCTTCCTAACATCAGCACCACTCTGTACAGGCTATATCTATCTAATTTATCCCCAAAACACATGGAAGCCTGTCTACCTGAAAGTATGCTGGAGGCTGGAGATGTAGTGCCGTAGCTTGTACTTGCGGTAGTACTTCATGATGGTCAGTAGGGCCAGTAGCTTGCGGTATCTCACCCGGGCCATGGTGCCCCTCCATAGCTGCACAAAGTTCAGTACAACTCTAAGTCACACTGTAAGAGCTCTGGCTGATTATAAACTCCCTGATTACAAAGCATGGACTTATGGAATTTGTGTAAAACTTTACACAAGGGGATAAGAAACAACAATAACACTGTCTATAAACAGCTGGAGGAGCATGGACTCATGGAATTGGTGTAATCTCTACACAAGGAGATAAGAAACAACAACAACACTGTCTATAAACAGCTGGAGGAGCATGGACTCATGGAATTGGTGTAATCTTTACACAAGGGGATAAGAAACAACAACACTGTCTATAAACAGCTGGAGGAGCATGGACTCATGGAATTGGTGTAATCTCTACACAAGGAGATAAGAAACAACAACAACACTGTCTATAAACAGCTGGAGGAGCATGGACTCATGGAATTCGTGTAGTCTTGACACAAGAGGATAAGAAACAACAACACAAACTGCCAATGAACCAGGTTACCAACCAGAGTGGATTTGCTCTCAATTTTGTGAGAGGTGATAAGGCACAATTTGGATTATACAGTAGAACCTCCCTTTAGCGGACACCCCGCTAGTGGACACAATGGACAGTTTTCAGAAGATAGAGAGGGTATCAGGGAATGGGCACACACAGAGAGAGGCAGGATTCCAGCCATATAAGGAAGTACAGTAGAACCTCCCTTTAGCGGACACCCCACTAGTGGACACTTCTCCACAATGGACAGTTTTCAGAAGATAGAGAGGGTATCAGGGAATGGGCACACACAGAGAGAGGCAGGATTCCAGCCATATAAGGAAGTACAGTAGAACCTCCCTTTAGCGGACACCCCACTAGCAGACACCACTTCATTTGCAAAATTACCATTTTTACTATTTAGCAACTATCCAGTAAGAGGACACCTCTCCCTAAAGGACACTTTGGCTCTGCAATTAGGTGTTGTCCTTTACAGGGAGGTTCTACTGTATATATACTCTATAAAAAAAAATCGACGCACCAAGAAGCAGTTGTCCGATTTATATGAAAACACGTATACAAAGAGGTTTCGACCAAACATGCAAATGATTGAAATTTGGTGGCCGATTTATGCAAAGCAAGAGCTCCAGCGCATCTGAACTGCGCATCCAGCACGAGCATTCTAGACTCAATATTCGGCGTGGCAAGAACTGATTATCAGAATTTCCATTTAATATTTTAGCAGTACGCCTATTTTGACTGTATCAATGCCTTGCCGAAAGATTCGTGCTCATTACGAACATATGTCAGAGTTTGAAACTGGTCGTGCCATTGGATTGAAAGAGGCTGGTTGGTCTAATCGACTAATCGCGTGACATCTGTGTCGAAGTGATGCGGCTATTAGGCGATGTTGGCAAAAGTGGGTCAACAACGGAAGTATGCAACGTCAGGACGGCAGCGGTCGACCAAGGGCAACAACAGAACGGGAGGACAGAGCAATTGTCAGAATGGCTGTCGCAGCACCGGAATCCACGTTATCTACCATCCAACGTGTGACCGGCACACAAGTGTCCAAAATGACCATCAACAGGCGACTGAGAGAGCGGAATCTAAGAGCTCGCCGACTGTTACGATGCCTACCCCTCACACCCGTGCACCGACAAGTTCGACTACAGTGGTGTCGGGAGCGATCAACTTGGAACTGCGCTGACTGGGGACGTATAGTCTTTAGTGACGAGTCCCGTTTCTTACTGTGTCCTGACGACCGTCGCAAACGTGTCTGGAGACGTCCTGGGCAGCGTGTGGATCCTGGCCTTACTGTCGAACACCACACAGGTCCACAACAGGGCGTTATGGTCTGGGGTGCCATTTCATTTGATAGCAGGACTCCATTGGTAGACATTCCTGGCACCCTGACAGCACAACGGTACGTAGATGACATTCTACGGCCTGTTTTTTTTGCCGTTCCTCTCACATCACCCCGGGCTTACTTTTCAACAAGATAATGCCCGGCCACACAAGGCACGTGTTACTATGGATTGTCTTCAATCTTGCCGAACTCTTCCGTGGCCAGCAAGGTCGCCTGATCTCTCGCCCATAGAGCACATCTGGGACGTGATGGGAAGGCGATTGCAACCATCCCGGAATGTTGACTATTTAGCCCGACAGTTGGAGACAATTTGGCAAGAAATCCTGCAGCACACCATCCGGAATCTTTATCAGTCCATGACACGCCGGGTGGCAGCCTGCATCCAGGCCAGTGGGGGTCCAACGACATATTGACATTCTCAATTTGTGACGATCAAATTCTGAAATAAAACAATTAATTGTTCTGAAATTTTAATCGTTTTTTCCCCCTATACATGCTCTTTACATACACCAATTTTTGTTCTAATCTGACAACTCCTTCTTGGTGCGTCGATTTTTTTGTTATACAGTGTATATCTTATTGAGTAAAAACATCAGGCCTCCAGGGAAAAGTATCTTTTCAAAAACTTTTTAATCTCTAGCTTTCAGTCACGAACACCCTTCTACAGGAGCCCTTCTATATATGCTACACTGAGAAAGATAGAATCTCAAAATGTTATTTAATTAAATTATGGACATAAGCTTTTAGGACAGTGCTTGGTTCATTAGTGATTGAACCCCCCTTTAATGCAGTAAGGACAGTAGAAATTTGATTTATGTATGAAAGAAACTGTATTGTCTTGTGGCGACCACACTTTGCTTCAGCGAGCGCGAACTGGGACAAAGCTCCACTACACACACGGGCAGTGGACGGCCTTCGGCAACCGCGAGCATCTACCTGACTACGCATGCGCGAACATCCAGACTCTGGTCACTCATCGTGGTAAACAAGAAGGCTTGACCATACGGCCGTTACTTTTTTCTCTTTTTATATTTCTGGCTTTAAATAAATTAATTTTAATTATAATTTTATCAGCGGCCTTTCCACAAGCCACACCAACACATCACCAACCATCCCACAGTCCTAAGGTTTTCATTTGTTATATATAGATGGCGTGTTATTGCTTTGTATTTCCTACCTCCCTCTAACCATCACTACCTCTCTCTAACTACAGTAGAACTTCCTCCCTCTAACCATCACTACCTCTCTCTAACTACAGTACAACTACCTCCCTGTAAAGGACAACACCTAATTGTAGAGCTAAAGTGTTCTTTAGAGAGAGATGTCCTCTTACCGGAGAGTTGCTAAATAGTAAAAATGGTAATTTTGCAAATGAAAACTGTCCTTTGTAGAGAGGTGTCCTCTCATGAAGTATGTTCTACTGTATTGGTGATGAAAACTGTCCTTTGTAGAGAGGTGTCCTCTCATGGAGTATGTTCTACTGTATTGGTGATGGAAAATGTCCTTTGTAGAGAGGTGTCCTCTCATGGAGTATGTTCTACTGTATTGGTGATGGAAAATGTCCTTTGTAGAAAGGTGTCCTCTCATGGAGTATGTTCTACTGTATTAGTGATGGAAACTGTCCTTTGTAGAGAGGTGTCCTCTCATGAAGTATGTTCTACTGTATTGGTGATGGAAAATGTCCTTTGTAGAGAGGTGTCCTCTCATGGAGTATGTTCTACTGTATTGGTGATGGAAACTGTCCTTTGTAGAGAGGTGTCCTCTCATGAAGTATGTTCTACTGTATTGGTGATGGAAAATGTCCTTTGTAGAGAGGTGTCCTCTCATGGAGTATGTTCTACTGTATTGGTGATGGAAACTGTCCTTTGTAGAGAGGTGTCCTCTAGTGGGAGTGTCCTCTTATAGAGGTTTTACTGTATCACTACGAAAACA
>CP092863.1:81755007-81796519 GCA_030710605.1 Cordylochernes scorpioides | reverse complement strand
CAAATTTCAACTCCTCTATGATGGTACATCCCGAGTTGGTACATTGAGCTCAAGACAGAGATGGCTGGCGTCGTGTTTGGGATGTAATACGTACAGTACAACGTGAATAAAATGATTCATTCATACATATTCTAGAATAGGGTTTGTGTAGACAGTCTGTGTGTGTCCAGGAGCCTCACTACATTCGCTGCATCAAGCCTAATGAAGTGAAGAGTCCCATCCTGTTTGATGCCGAGAGGGTCCGTCACCAGATCTGCTACCTGGGACTGGTGGAGAATGTTCAAGTCCGCAGGGCAGGGTTCGCTTATAGGGAGACCTACAGCCGTTTCCTACGCAGGTATGTATCCAACAGGTGTTGCGTTGCGAGTGTTGCACAACCAATGGGTGTTGAACAGGTACAAGATGACTTCCAAGTACACGTGGCCCAACTTTGTAGGAGCGGAGAGAGTAGGCTGCCAGGTTGTGGTGGAAAGCCATCAGCTGGAGAGAGATGTGGAGTACGGTCACACCAAGATCTTTGTCCGATCTCCCCGCACCATTGGCCAGCTGGAGGCTGCTCGGGCCGCTCTTATTCCTGGCATTGTGGTGTTCCTGCAGAAGGTAGATTGTACTGGGCTCTGTTTGACTTGAAACACAGAATGCTGACTCTGTGATTTATCATAAGATGCCTCATCATTTTTTAATTTTTTTTCTACTTTGAAACACTGTTTTCGTAGTGATACAGTAAAACCTCTATAAGAGGACACTCCCACTAGAGAACACCTCTCTTCAAAGGACAGTTTTCATCACCAATACAGTAGAACATACTCCATGAGAGGACACCTCTCTACAAAGGACAGTTTCCATCACCAATACAGTAGAACATACTCCATGAGAGGACACCTCTCTACAAAGGACATTTTCCATCACCAATACAGTAGAACATACTTCATGAGAGGACACCTCTCTACAAAGGACAGTTTCCATCACCAATACAGTAGAACATACTCCATGAGAGGACACCTCTCTACAAAGGACAGTTTCCATCACCAATACAGTAGAACATACTCCATGAGAGGACACCTTTCTACAAAGGACATTTTCCATCACCAATACAGTAGAACATACTCCATGAGAGGACACCTCTCTACAAAGGACAGTTTCCATCACCAATACAGTAGAACATGCTCCATGAGAGGACACCTTTCTACAAAGGACATTTTCCATCACCAATACAGTAGAACATACTCCATGAGAGGACACCTTTCTACAAAGGACAGTTTCCATCACCAATACAGTAGAACATACTCCATGAGAGGACACCTCTCTACAAAGGACATTTTCCATCACCAATACAGTAGAACATACTTCATGAGAGGACACCTCTCTACAAAGGACATTTTCCATCACCAATACAGTAGAACATACTTCATGAGAGGACACCTCTCTACAAAGGACAGTTTTCATTTGCAAAATTACCATTTTTACTATTTAGCAACTCTCCGGTAAGAGGACATCTCTCTCTAAAGAACACTTTAGCTCTGCAATTAGGTGTTGTCCTTTACAGGGAGGTAGTTCTACTGTAGTTAGAGAGAGGTAGTGATGGTTAGAGGGAGGTAGTGATGGTTAGAGGGAGGTAGTGATGGTTAGAGGGAGGTAGTGATGGTTAGAGGGAGGTAGTGATGGTTAGAGGGAGGTAGTGATGGTTAGAGGGAGGTAGTGATGGTTAGAGGGAGGTAGTGATGGTTAGAGGGAGGTAGTGATGGTTAGAGGGAGGTAGTGATGGTTAGAGGGAGGTAGTGATGGTTAGAGGGAGGTAGTGATGGTTAGAGGGAGGTAGTGATGGTTAGAGGGAGGTAGGAAATACAAAGCAATAACACGCCATCTATATATAACAAATGAAAACCTTAGGACTGTGGGATGGTTCATGATGTGTTGGTGTGGCTTGTGGAAAGGCCGCTGATAAAATTATAATTAAAATTAATTTATTTAAAGCCAGAAATATAAAAAGAGAAAAAAGTAACGGCCGTATGGTCAAGCCTTCTTGTTTACCACGATGAGTGACCAGAGTCTGGATGTTCACGCATGCGTAGTCAGGTAGATGCTCGCGGTTGCCGAAGGCCGTCCACTGCCCGTGTGTGTAGTGGAGCTTTGTCCCAGTTCGCGCTCGCTGAAGCAAAGTGTGGTCGCCACAAGACAATACAGTTTCTTTCATACATAAATCAAATTTCTACTGTCCTTACTGCATTAAAGGGGGGTTCAATCACTAATGAACCAAGCACTGTCCTAAAAGCTTATGTTCATAATTTACTTAAATAACATTTAGAGATTCTATCTTTCTCAGTGTAGCATATATAGAAGGGCTCCTGTAGAAGGGTGTTCGTGACTGAAAGCTAGATTAAAAAGTTTTTGAAAAGATACTTTTCCCTGGAGGCCTGATGTTTTTACTCAATAAGATATACACTGTATAACAAAAAAATCGACGCACCAAGAAGGAGTTGTCAGATTAGGACAAAAATTGGTGTATGTAAAGAGCATGTATAGGGGGAAAAAACGATTAAAATTTCAGAACAATTAATTGTTTTATTTCAGAATTTGATCGTCACAAATTGAGAATGTCAATATGTCGTTGGACCCCCACTGGCCTGGATGCAGGCTGCCACCCGGCGTGTCATGGACTGATAAAGATTCCGGATGGTGTGCTGCAGGATTTCTTGCCAAATTGTCTCCAACTGTCGGGCTAAATAGTCAACATTCCGGGATGGTTGCAATCGCCTTCCCATCACGTCCGTAGAGATGTGCTCTATGGGCGAGAGATCAGGCGACCTTGCTGGCCACGGAAGAGTTCGGCAAGATTGAAGACAATCCATAGTAACATGTGCCGTGTGTGGCCGGGCATTATCTTGTTGAAAAGTAAGCCCGGGGTGATGTGAGAGGAACGGCAAAAAAAACAGGCCGTAGAATGTCATCTACGTACCGTTGTGCTGTCAGGGTGCCAGGAATGTCTACCAATGGAGTCCTGCTATCAAATGAAATGGCACCCCAGACCATAACGCCCTGTTGTGGACCTGTGTGGTGTTCGACAGTAAGGCCAGGATCCACACGCTGCCCAGGACGTCTCCAGACACGTTTGTGACGGTCGTCAGGACACAGTAAGAAACGGGACTCGTCACTAAAGACTATACGTCCCCAGTCAGCGCAGTTCCAAGTTGATCGCTCCCGACACCACTGTAGTCGGACTTGTCGGTGCACGGGTGTGAGGGGTAGGCATCGTAACGGTCGGCGAGCTCTTAGATTCCGCTCTCTCAGTCGCCTGTTGATGGTCATTTTGGACACTTGTGTGCCGGTCACACGTTGGATGGTAGATAACGTGGATTCTGGTGCTGCGACAGCCATTCTGACAATTGCTCTGTCCTCCCGTTCTGTTGTTGCCCTTGGTCGACCGCTGCCGTCCTGACGTTGCATACTTCCGTTGTTGACCCACTTTTGCCAACATCGCCTAATAGCCGCATCACTTCGACACAGATGTCACGCGATTAGTCGATTAGACCAACCAGCCTCTTTCAATCCAATGGCACGACCAGTTTCAAACTCTGACATATGTTCGTAATGAGCACGAATCTTTCGGCAAGGCATTGATACAGTCAAAATAGGCATACTGCTAAAATATTAAATGGAAATTCTGAAAATCAGCTTGTGCCGCGCCGAATATTGAGTCTAGAATGCTCGTGCTGGATGCGCAGTTCAGATGCGCTGGAGCTCTTGCTTTGCATAAATCGGCCACCAAATTTCAATCATTTGCATGTTTGGTCGAAACCTCTTTGTATACGTGTTTTCATATAAATCGGACAACTGCTTCTTGGTGCGTCGATTTTTTTTTATAGAGTATATATACAGTAGAACCTCCCTGTAAAGGACAACACCTAATTGCAGAGCCAAAGTGTCCTTTAGGGAGAGGTGTCCTCTTACTGGATAGTTGCTAAATAGTAAAAATGGTAATTTTGCAAATGAAGTGGTGTCTGCTAGTGGGGTGTCCGCTAAAGGGAGGTTCTACTGTACTTCCTTATATGGCTGGAATCCTGCCTCTCTCTGTGTGTGCCCATTCCCTGATACCCTCTCTATCTTCTGAAAACTGTCCATTGTGTCCACTAGCGGGGTGTCCGCTAAAGGGAGGTTCTACTGTATAATCCAAATTGTGCCTTATCACCTCTCACAAAATTGAGAGCAAATCCACTCTGGTTGGTAGCCTGGTTCATTGGCAGTTTGTGTTGTTGTTTCTTATCCTCTTGTGTCAAGACTACACGAATTCCATGAGTCCATGCTCCTCCAGCTGTTTATAGACAGTGTTGTTGTTTATTATCCCCTTGTGTAAAGTTTTACACAAATTCCATAAGTCCATGCTTTGTAATCAGGGAGTTTATAATCAGGCAGAGCTCTTACAGTTGTACTGAACTTGGACTTTGTGCAGCTATGGAGGGGCACCATGGCCCGGGTGAGATACCGCAAGCTACTGGCCCTACTAACCATCATGAAGTACTACCGCAAGTACAAGCTACGGCACTACATCTCCAGCCTCCAGCATACTTTCAGGTAGACAGGCTTCCATGTGTTTTGGGGATAAATTAGATAGATATAGCCTGTACAGAGTGGTGCTGATGTTAGGAAGAACAAGAAAGGTTCATGTTAGGAGAACTCTCTATAGACAAGGGAGACAGTGGTTCCACAGCTGTCAAGTCTGAATTCCAAACACATTATTGTGGCTTCTCACCCATGTACTCTCAATGACAAAACTTAAGGAAGTTGTACCTTTTACCATGTATATCGGGATTCAGACAATAACTCAAAAAGATTCAATGTAGTTTGTTTTTATTTCAATAATATTTTTTTATTTTTTCAAAAAGGTCACTATCCATACTGTCTGCAAGCATTTTGAGATTTGAATTTATAGCCTTAGTGATTCAAAATTGAAAAGATTATCACTTGATCTTATAAATGGAGAGATTAGATTTCATTGGAAAAATATTCATTTCAATACTAAGGCTATAAATTCAAATCTCAAAATGCTTGCAGACAATATGAATAGTGACCTTTTTGAAAAAATAAAAAATATTATTGAAATAAAAACAAACTACATTGCTAAACAAAATTCAAAAAGGCATTTTAAAAAGATAGAATGTATTTTAAAGAAACATGACATGCTAAAATTATGCCAATATAAAGAAATCTGAAAGATTCAATTTCAATGGCTTGAGGTGGCCTGTTCTAAATCTTGTTAGTGTTGTTTGATACTGTCTGAGGTTCAGAGCTCCTCCTGGGTTCACTCCACTGTACTACAAGGGGGATCAATAAATACGGTGAATTATCTTATTTCTTAAAAATTAAAAAAGCAAAAATAATTTAAACCACAGAATATTAAAATATAACATCGAGAGACTATTTAAGGTGTTCTGTTCTTTTTTCCCACGCGCGGCGCGAGACTTATAAATAAACTAAAATGGAAGCTCCCTTGAAGGATTGCACCACGCTTGGTGAGTCTTGTTTGTCTCAAAAAAACATTTATAAATGGGTTAACGAGTTCAAAAATGGACGAATTACATGTTCCGATATTGAGCGACCTGGACGACCAAGTGTTACAGCGACGCGAAGCACGATAAATGCGGTTGAAAACTTAATTTTGGAGGATAGAAAAATATCCATTTTCACCATAGCCGACAATTTGAATATAAGCTATGGAACTGTGCACACCATTATTAATGAACAATTGCAATTTAGAAAAATATGCTGCAGATGGATTCCACATTTCCTTAATTTGGACCAAAAAATTAACCGTATTCGGGTTTCAAAGGCTCTGTTAAAGCAGTATGAAGAGGAAGGTGATCATTTCCTTGACAAAATTGTAACTGGAGATGAGAGTTGGTGTTATCATTATGATCCTTCGACAAAACGTGCATCTATGGAATGGAAACGAGGCGATTCTCCAAGACCAAAAAAAATCAGGTCTCAACGTTCGGCCGGTAAAGTTTTGTTAACAATTTTTTTGGGATGTTGATGGACCAATCTGTCTTGATTTTTTATCCTCAAGGCAACGTATGAACAGCGACCTTCATTGTGACATTCTTGTAAATAAGCTAAAGCCCGGTATAAGAAACAAAAGAAGAGGGAAGCTTAGTAAAGGTGTTCTCTTCCTTCGTGATAATGCAAGGCCGCATACATCATGTAAAACTCTATCTAAAATCATTAAATTAGGTTTTGAAGTTTTATAATATCCTGCATATAGTCCAGACCTAGCCCCCTCTGACTATTTCCATTTTGGACTACTAAAGAAGGAGTTAAAGGGAAAGCGATTTGACTCGGATGAAGATGTCCAGAAAGTGGTGCAAGATTTTTTTCACACGCTTCCTAAGAGTGCCTATAAAGAGGGTATTTACAAGTTGCCAGAACGATGGAGACGATGTATAGAAAGCCAAGGTGATTATTTTGAATAAATCAAGTCCTAATTTTTTATATTGTTCTTATTTTTTTAAATAAATTATAATTCATCTTATTTATTGATCCCACCTTGTAGCTTGTAACAATTGCTCTCATTATGAATCTGGGGAAAATGTGTTCAATTAGGGAAGTGTGCGTGGTGTGTTCCCCACTGTACCAGCTGTGCTTAGTGTAATAAGTGGTGTGCAGTAATGTACATCAGCTCCGGGACCATGGCAAACATCTCCCCTGGCCTATGGCTCCCAGTGTCCTAGGCCGGGCCTTGCCACTCCTCAGGGCTATCTTCGACAGGTGGAGAGCATATATGGTACTCAGGGCCATTCCCCGAGCTGAGTGGCCCCAAATGCAGACCAAGATGGCTGCAGCTGTGGCTCTACAGGGCCGTAGACCAGAATGGGGCTTTCATCGCAAGTGGGATGGCAACTACCTAGCTTCGGTATGTACTCTCAGCACTTAGCATTGATATCTTTGAAAATACCAAAACATGAATGTTTCTTATCACAAATAAATCAAACTTCTACTGTCCTTACTGCGGTGATATTTGCCAACTTCTAACCACCATGATTATCAGGGCCTGGACCATGTGTACTAGGGATAATAATACTAGACCAAGGTTTGCAGACCATCCAACTGGATCATGACAGACTGTGGTGGAAGCCAGGGATCAGCAAACTTTTGAGTCAGAAGAGTCAGAAAATTACAATTTACAAAATTTCTAAGTTTTTGAAGAGACACAGCATTTTTTTCTTGCCAACAATAAATAGTACTCGCATAAATAATATTTGCATATGGAACTACAGTTAAACCTGTCTATAGCGCCTCCTCTTGGGACTCACCAAAATAGGGTGCTATAGAGAGGGGGATGCTATAGACAGGTCACTTTTAATGTAAAATCACATTGTACTACGTATTTAAAATTGGGTGCTATAGAGAGGAAGGCGCTATTTAAAGGGGGCGCTATAGACAGGTTTAACTGTATATATAAAAAGCCGCAACTTCACTTCCAAAGAGCTGCATGTTGCTTGTGAGCCACTGTCCTAAGCTGATGCTACTTGTCCAGATAATGGAGCATGCCAACGCCTCCACCTACTTGTCCAGTTTACACAAGCTTCGCACCAAGGAGAAGATCAAGATAGTTTTCTCCTGTTTTGTCAAGAAGGTAAAGTGGTTGCAGTACCCAGTAATATATAACTATAGAGTTCTCATAATACAAGAAGACCTAATCCAAACAATTTCAGGTTTCTATATATATCTTATCTTTGATATTGAAGAAATGTTCGTCACTTGTTTCCTTCCCATGATCTCATGGAATGGGGTATAGGGGTGCAGCTTTCGTTGATCATGGCACCATAATCCAGGCACACTTTGGTGTAAGTCTGACTTTGCCTGTAGTTGTAGCCTGTAGTTGGTCTTATTACCTTGTGTTTATAATCTATAATCCAAATTGTGCCTTATCATTGGATTAGGTCTTATTACCTTGTGTTTATAATCTATAATCCAAATTGTGCCTTATCATTGGATTAGGTCTTATTACCTTGTGTTCATAATCTATAATCCAAATTGTGCCTTATCATAGACTTCTCATAATACAAGAACACCTAATCCAAATAATTTAATAGTGTGTGACATTTCAGCAACAGCATTGTCACCATCATCAGACAATTCTTTCATCAGAATTATTTTGTCTGATGATGGTGACAATGCTGTTGCTGAAACGTCACACACTATTAAATTATTTGGATTAGGTCTTATTTTCTTGTACACTTAAATCTATCTATAGTGACCCCTCTTGGAACTCACCAAAATAGGATGCTATAGAGAGGGGGTGCTATAGAAAGGTCACTTTTAATGTAAATCGCATTGTACTACGTATTTAAAATTGAGCGCTATAGAGAGGGAGACGATATTTAGAGGGGGCGCTATAGACAGGTTTAACTGTATTATAATCTATAATGGGGGTCGGTGGTAGGATGGTGTAAATCATTGGTTTTAGACCGCTATGACCCGGGTTCGTTTCCCGCATTGGGCACTTTTTTTCTGATTTAAAAAAAAAAAATGCTCCAATGGCCCCCGATTCTTGCAAAAGTCCAACCCCACCAGCGAGTGCCAGTAACCAAACGGGGCTCTGACATATTTGTAAGTGCAAAGTCGAACTGCTTTTCATATGTGTAGACATGTGGTGTGCTTACAGTAAAAGCAGTCGTCTACTTCTACCCACCATGATAATCATGGTCTGTACCATGTGTTTTTTTTTTTTTTGCTTATCCCTAGTACACGTGGTACTGGCCATGATAATCATGGTGGATAAAAGTTGGCGACTGCTTTTACTGTATGTGCACCATATGTCTACACATGTGAAGAGCAGTTCGACTTTGCATTTATAAATGTGCCAGAGCCCCGTTTGATTACTTGCACTCGTTGGTGGGGTTGGACCACGTGTACTAGGGATAAGCAAAAGAAAAAAAACTTTATAATCCAAATTTTGCCTTTATCATAAACTAGAGTTCTCTGTGTGGTTGCAGCTCAACAAACACAACAAGTGCAACGACCGGGCACTCCTAGTGACAGAAAACGCTATCTACAAACTGGAACCAAAGAAATTTGCTTCCATTAAGTCCCCACATCCAATCACTGATGTAAGTTCAATAAAATAACCCCTTTGTATCAATATTGAGTAAATCAGGTCTCCAGGGAAATTTATCTTTTCAAAACTTTTTTTATTCTCTATCTTTCAGAGACAAACACCCTTCTACAGGAGAAAAAACATGGTATAGTAATTTTTATTATTAATTAAAATTATTATACAGTAGCCTGTCGTAATATGTTCGCCTTTGCCGGGCCCAAGCCCGGATGAAAAAGGAGTAGAGGGAGCAGTAACAAGCTAACTAAAAAACCTGGGCTCAGCTGGCCATGCTGATAGTACCCTGTAAAGTCTCCTAATCCAGGAATACAGGATGAGCAGTGTTTGTACTCCATGTTAGGAGCAGCTGCACATGGTGTCTGTTTCTCATGTCAGAGGCGGCCATTTCTTTTGGAGCTAAGTCAGTGGCCTGCCACTGAGTAGTGCTCCCAGTCTTAATGACAAAGGTAGAAGCATTTTACTTCACCTAATTAGATAAGAAAGAAGATTATACAGTAGAACTTCCTCCCTGTAAAGGACACCTAATTGCAGAGCCAAAGTGTCCTTTAGGGAGAGATGTCCTCTTACCGGAGAGTTGCTAAATAGTAAAAATGGTAATTTTGCAAATGAAAACTGTCTTTTGTAGAGAGGTGTCCTCTAGCATGAGTGTCCTCTCATGGAGTATGTTCTACTGTATTGGAGATGGAAACTGTCCTTTGTAGAGAGGTCTCCTCTAGCATAAGTGACCTCTCATGGAGTATGTTCTACTGTATTGGTGATGAAAACTGTCCTTTGTAGAGAAGAGTCTTCTAGCGGGAGTGTCCTCTCATGGAGTATGTTCTACTGTATTGGTGATGAAAACTATCCTTTGTAGAGAAGAGTCTTCTAGAGTGAGTGTCCACTCATGGAGTATGTTCTACTGTATTGGTGATGGGAAAACTGTCCTTTGTAGAGAGGTGTCCTCTAGCATGAGTGTCTTCTCATGTAGTACTTTCTACTGTATTGGTGATGTAAACTGTCCTTTGTAGAGAGGTGTCTGCTAAAGGGAGGTTCTATTGTACCATGTTTTCTTCTATAGAAGGGTGTCCGTGCCTGAAAGCTAGAGAATGAAAAAAGTTTTGAGAAGATACTTTTCCCTGAAGCCCTGATATATTTTACTCAATCACTGATATAAGTTATGAAAAAGGCATCTCCTTATCGTGCAACTGAAAGTTTCTGATGGCTTGCACCATCTATCAGAATAAATAAATAAAAATAGATGGCGCAAGCCATCAGCAACTTTCAGTTGCACAATAAGGAGATGCCTTTTTCATAATTTATGAATCTTATCCCAGTACAATATCACATTTGTACCAATTTTTGTTCACACTGATGTGACACATCTTCCTGATTGTCAGAGTGTGGGTTGTTGCAGGTGACAGGGGTGAGTGTCACCCCAGGACAGGACGGACTTGTGGTTGTCCACCTGAGGGGGGGCAATGACCTGGTGATGGTGCTTGTGTCTGCCACCAAGGGGGAGCCTCGGGTGGGAGAGCTGGTGGGGGTATTGGCTCGTCAGTGGGCTTCGCTGTGAGTATCCATTGCTTCTGTGTATACTGTTGTTTGTTACTCTGGTCTGAAGGAACAACTTCATTAGTTAGTGATGTCGCAGGGGTTTGTCTTGAATTGTTTCAAGATTGATCTTGTTTTGCCACTTGAATACAATCAAGGAGATGAAAATTATAAATAACTTTAACATTAATTTTCTGTTTAATTATATAATTATTTTATTTTTTTGCTTATCCCTAGTACACGTGGTACAGGCCATGATAATCATGGTGAGTAGAAGTAGGCGACTGCTTTTACTGTAAGTGTACCACATGTCTACACATGTGAAAAGCAGTTCGACTTTGCACTTACAAATGTGCCAGAGTCCCCGTTTGGTTACTTGTACTTCCTGGTAGGGTTGGACTTTTGCAAGAATTGGGGTCCATTGGAGCATCTTTTTTTTTTTTTTAAACAGAAAAAAGCGTCCAATACGGGAATCGAAATAGGGTCGTAGTGGTGGAAAACCAAACGGTTCAACCAGCCTTCCACTGACCCCCCCATGAAAATCATGGCCTGTAACAATGTATACTAGGGATAGTAATTAATAAACTATTATGCTTAAAAAGTCTTTATCCTTTTTTCCTTGCAGGTGAGTATGGAATTAGATAGCAAACTTCGTTTTCTAAACTCCTTCTGTTTGAAAGTTTATGCTTCTACTGAGAATGGTTGATACATATTGTTAGTGCACCATCTGTTATGTAAATTCGAAACTATTATAGATCCGTATGATTCTTTTTCTCATGGAATGTGGTGTAGGGGTGCAGCTTTTATTTATCATGGCACCATGATATAGGCACACTTTGGTGAAAGTCTTCGTGTAAACAAGGGAATAAGAAACAACAACAACAACATGATTCTTTTTTTAAAAACTAAACAATTTCTACTTCCCTTACTGCAATGGAAAAATTAATGGAAGGGCCTGGCTCATCAGTGGTGAACCCTCCCAGCGGTTTCGGCAGTTTAATCTACCATTGCAGCAAAAAGAACAGAAAAAAGTGTCCAATGCGGGGATCGAACCCGGGTCGTAGTGGTCGTAAACCAAACGGTTTAACCAGCCTTCCACCGACCCCCCTGATGGTAGTCATAAACAAATGTAATGGCAGCAGTGTAGTGAAAGCCAACTAACCAAGAAGTGTTACAGGAACTGCAGGCGGGAGTTAAGGGTGATGGTGTCTCCCATGATCTGTCTCATGCTGGGCCATAAGAGCCATACCCTCTCTGTGGAGCTCTCGGACAAGGTCTCCCAGCCCATTTTCAAGAAGGACCCCACAGGCTATGTCCTCCTCTACCCAGCCCTCACAAAGGAATGAATGGTAGGTAGGTTGTCCAAGCTGGTGTTCTTATAGTACAGACACATAACTTCTTCTTTCTTATCTCCACTCAATCATATTAGGGTATCAAGTCTGTAGAGCTTGTTGATGGTGTCTGTTGGGGATGGTCTTCTTCTTTCTTATCTCCACTCAATCATATTGGGGTATCAAGCTTGTAGAGTTTTTTGATGCTGTCTGTTTGACAACCATCATGACTGGGTGAAGTAAAATGCTCTGCCTTTGTCATTAAGACTGGGAGCACTACTCAGTGGCAGGCCGACTTAGCTCCAAAAGAAATGGCCGCCTCTGACATGAGGAACAGACGCCATGTGCAGCTGCTCCTAACATGGAGTACAAACGCTGCTCACTGAATTAGGAGCCCTTACAGGGTACTATCAGCCAGGCCGGCAGAGCCCAGATTTTTTTAGTGAACTTGTTACTGCTCCCCCTCCTCCTTTTTCATCTGGACTTGGGACCGGCAAAGGTGGAGTTAGACACATAAGTTGAATGGTTGCAACAATAGATTCCACTTGGTTTTAACGTCTATTTTGACAGGAGAGATAACCTTTATTTTTATAGATCATTATCCTCTCAGCAAAATTTCCATCTATATTTTGGCCATAGATTTGGCTTAGCCATTTTGGCAGATTGTGAAGATTTCATTTGATCCCTTGTTGATCTCATGGAATAAAGTCCGCTCTGGATTGATGAGGGCCATTATCTCTAAACAATGCTCTCTAGGTGGACTCTTCTCAGTTTGCAAAACCTGGTGTTGTGCCTTTGTCACTAACCTGAATCCGCTAGTTTACATAGAGGATCAATAGATGCAGCTTAGTTTTAATGTCTATTTTGACAGGAGAGGCAACCTTTATTTTTATATCTTCCAGTTATTGTCTGAATCCCGATATACATGCTGAAAGGTATAACTTAGGTTATGTCCATGAATGTATATGAAATATATTGTTGTGTGGGAGCCTGGAAGTCACAGGGCCGTACTATGGGATGTAACTTTTTTATTGGTGCCAGGGTTGGGGCTGGTCCGGGGATACATCTTGTCTGTAGCTTCTTGGCACTCGGGCCGGTCCTCTGTAGGGTCGGGCCGTCTTCATTTTCCGTTCATCCAAAAAAAAAAAGAAAATGGAGCTTAAGTCCGAGCAAAAAAAAAGTAAAGAGAGCGAGCAAGAAAGTTGGTCCGTGGTCAAAGCGCAATTTCTCACTGAACTCTGTTGTTCGATGACTCACAGAGAGAGTTTAAAATTAATTAAAATTTAAAATAAAATTAAAATTTGTAAAAAAATTTCAAAATGGTGAGCCTTGCTAGTTAAGATAGCGGCCGTGTGTTAGTCGCGCCCACGTGTCTGGTGTTCAGGGTCGCGCCGTGGTTACACAACAATATATACTTGAGGTTTATAAAAGAATTTTTATTTATTAATTTTATTTTATTTATTAATATTATTTAAATTTATATTTTAAAAGAATTTTTATATAAAAGAAATAGAACGATTTTTTTCATTTTTCAAATAAAGCAAACTCATATGTAATTCTACTGGTCTCTAAGCTTTTGTTCATAGTTTACTTAAATAGCATAACAAAGATTCCACTCTTCAGTTCTGCAGTCAGAGTGCTGCTCTTTCAGACTTATTGTCTCAATCCTGATATATATGTTGAAAGGTAAAACTTCCTTAAATTTTGTCCATGAGTGTATGTTTACACTACCCCTTGGCAGAGCTGACTGCTACAGGGCGTGTCCCCAGGTGGCAGATAGGGGAACAACCTTCAGATATGAAGGCCAGCTGTGAAACAAGCAGAATAACTGAAAAATAAGCAGTCGCAGACCAACAGCAACATTGTTAGAAGAGGAGAAAGACCTCTTTAAAAATCCTGAGTTCAACTAACTCAGTTGATGACCTCAGAAAGAGTTCTTCTTCAAGGGATACAGAGGTCTGTACTCTTGTTAGAGTCAGCAGCAAAGGCTTCCATGTTAGGAACAGCCTCAAATTACAGGCAAAGTTTCCCCAAAATGTGTCTGGATCATGATGCCATGATCAATGAAAGCTGCACCCCTATACCCCATTCCTGCACAGAGGCGATATCGTATCCCATGAGGATCTACCGAGGCACAATTATTGCTAGTTGAAAACTTTACCCAATACCCCGTTCCTGAACTCATGGAATTCGGGTAATATTTACACAAGGAGATAAGAAACAACATGTATACACTACCCCTTGTACAATTACCTTGATAGTAAACCTGATGTATAAAGTCACACATGGTGTTTGCTGCAGAGAGTGTTCCACACACAAGTGCCATAGTCAGCAACCCTCCCTCCTCTCACACGTGTGCCTCTTCTATCTGTCACCTTGGGAATGACAAAGTGTGACATTGCTATGGAATCTTCTCCACATTCTCTCTGTCTGTCCCAGCTATCAATCAAACTTTCTTAACTTCTATCTTACCCCATCACACACATAGTGTGCCTGGATCATGGAGCCATGTTTAACGAAAGCTATACCCTATTCCATGGACTCATTGTGTAATATTTGCACAAGGGGATAAGAAACAACACACATACTGAGGATGTCTGATCTCGCTGGGTATTTAACATTGGAATTTATATTCAGAACTTCTGAAGGAATATTGTCAGGTTCTTAAAAATTCACGACTTCAACTTCAAAGTTGAAGCTAGTTTTGTTGCAATATCTCTCTGTCCCAGCTAACAATCAAACTCTCTTAACTTCTATCTTAACCCCGTCACACACACTACATAGTGTGCCTGGATCATGGTGCCATGATTAACAAAAGCTACACCCTTATACCCTATTCCATGGACTCATTGTGTAATATTTGCACAAGGGGATAAGAAACTACACACATACTGAGGATGTCTGATCTCGCTGGGTATTTAACATTGGAATTTACAATCAGAAACTCTGAAGGAATCTTGTCAAGTTCTTAAAAAGACCCAACTTCAAAGTTGAAGCTAGTTTTGTGGCCAAATTTCTATGTACAGTAAAACCTCTCTAAAAGGAGCCCAGTATAATATAGCAAACTTTCTTTTAAAACGATTTAAGGCACAATTGGTATTTTAGATTTTTAAACACAAAGTGATACGTCCAAATCCAAATAAATAGTGTGTGATGTCTTGATAACAGCCTTTTTACCATCTTCAGACAAAAGTACTGAATGTACTTTTCAGGATTCAGCACTTTTGTCTGATGATGGTAACAACGCTGTTACCGAAATGTGACACACTATTTATTTGGATTTGGTCTTATTACTTTGTGTTTTTCCTTTTAAAACAAACCTGATATAATCCCTATTTTTATAATACAATAAACTATGGCTATAATGGACTATGGTTATAGTCAACCAGAGGTTGTACTTTTATACTTTGAGAGAGGCTGCTGCTTATCATCAAACAGCTTGAGGAGAATGGTCTCATTGTATTTATGTAAATCCTTGCATAAAAAGGGTAAGAAACAATGATAATAACAGGTTGAGAACATCTCAAAGAGCATGCACTCATTGTATTTGTGTAATCTTTACACAAGGGGATAAGAAACAACAACAACACTGTCTATAAACAGCTGGAGGAGCATGGACTCATGGAATTCATGTAATCTTTACACAAGGGGATAAGAAACAATAACAACACTGTCTATAAACAGCTAGAGGAGCATGAACTCATGGAATTTGTGTAATCTTTACACAAGGGGATAAGAAACAACAACAACACTGTCTATAAACAGCTGGAGGAGCATGGACTCATGGAATTTGTGTAATCTTTACACAAGGGGATAAGAAACAACAACACTGTCTATAAACAGCTGGAGGAGCATGGACTCATGGAATTCATGTAATCTTTACACAAGGGGATAAGAAACAACAACAACACTGTCTATAAACAGCTAGAGGAGCATGAACTCATGGAATTTGTGTAATTTTTACACAAGGGGATAAGAAACAATAACACATTGTGTTAACAGAACATACATTCCAACTTGGATATACATTAGAACATACTCCATGAGTGGACACTCTCACTAGAGAACACCTCTCTACAAAGGACAGTTTTCATTTACAAAATTACAATTTTTTACTATTTAGCAACTCTCTATTAAGAAGACACCTCTCTACAAAGAACAGTTTTAATTGTCAAAATTACCATTTTTTACTATTCAGAAACTCTCTGGTAAGAAGACACCTCTCCCTAAAAGACACTTTGGTTCTGTAATTAAGTGTCTTTTACAGGGAGGTAGTTCTACTGTATATTGGATTTCACTCTATGCAAGATGATTTCATTGCAGACACAGTGAAGAAATGACATACTCCTCCATCACTATAAATGTGTAACTGAAAGCTACTTTTACACTTTCTTCAATCTGTTACCTATTTGGCCCACGTGTGACGATGAGATGTCAGAGTGGAGACTGCTGCTCCCCACATTCCTAACGCCATTTTTATTTTTTTTTTGCTAGTCAACTTTTTTGTTTGAAATCTATTTACATATATATATTGGCCTTATACATATATATATTTATAAATATATAGTTAATATAAGATATATATTTTTCTTTCCCTCCTATTTATTTTTTATCCCAAATTTTTTCTATATCTTCAAATAAAGAAAAACCTTTTGAAAAGTGTGTTTGTTTGTTCTTGTATCTTTGATTTTATTTCAATTTAAAACACAAGGTAATAAGACCAAATCCAAATAAATAAATAGTGTGTGACGTTTCGGTAACAACGCTGTTACCGAAACGTCACACACACTTTATTTATTTGGATTTGGTCTTATTACCTTGTGTTTATAATCTACTAGCCGAATGACCCGGGCAACGCCCGTGTTTTACCCGATTGAATGTTTTTATTCAAATACTATTTGTTACAATTATAAATTGGCACCTTAAATAAATGCATATATTAGTTAATAACTATAGCCTATGTGCTTTATCTGTCTATGTACTGTTGGCTTCCGTAGGCGTCTCTTACCGGGAAAAAGAAAGAGAGGATTCCATTTAGTTATTAACTAATATATGCATTTATTTAAGGAGCGACCCGCTCCAACACAATAGTTACAAAAACCAAAAAGCGAGTGGGGGGGCAAAGTCAAAAACAAAGTGTCTCGCATAGTGGCGGCGCCATCGTAGCCACGTGATCGTAGCCAACCAATAGGAGAGCGCCATTCCAAAGAAAAAGCAAACGGTGACAGAGATGACGCATGACGCTCGTAACTGTATATAGAATAATCCAAATTGTGCCTTATCTATTCAATTTAAAACGTTATGTCCCCCTAAGGATACTTCTACTGTCATACATGTATATCTTTATATTTGTCTATACATATTTATATAATACTTTTAGGCTGTGAATAGAATAGTCATATGATGTTAACAATGAGAAAGAAGGAAGGATAAGACACAATTTGGATTATAGATTATAAACACAAGGTAATAAGACAAATATACAAATAGTGTGTGACGTTTCGTTAACAACACTGTTACTGTCACACACTATTTATTTATTTGGATTTGGTCTTATTACCTTGTGTTTACTATCCTTACTGCGATAAAAAAATATTGGTAGGTCTTGGTTCATCATTTTTGTTTGATGGAGGAACATTGCTCAATGTAAATATTTAAATGTAATTCTACTGTCCTAAAAGCTTATGTCCATAGTTTACTTGAATACCATTTTTAAGATTCCACCCTTCAGTGTAGCATATAAAAGCAGAATGATCCAAACGGGACTCTGGAACATTTGTAAGTGCAAATGTTGAACTGCTTTTCACATGTGTAGACATGTGGTGCATTTAGAGTAAAAGCAGTCGCCTACTTCTACCCACCATGATTATCATGGCCTGTACCACATGTACTAGGGATAAGCAAAATAAAAGAATGATCCAATACAGTATTAAGAGTTCTTCTTCTTTCTTATCTCCAGACTGGGTGAAGTAGGATGCGTCTGCCTTTGTCATTTAGACTGGGAGCACTACTCAGTGGCAGGCCGACTTAGCTCCAAAATAAATGGCCGCCTCTGACATGAGGAACAGATACCATGTGCAGCCGCTCCTAACATGGAGTACAAACGCTGCTCATCCTGTATCCCTGGATTAGGAACCCTTACAGAGAACTATCAGCATGCCAGCTGAACCTAGGTTTTTTAGTGAGCTTGTTACTGCTCCCCTCCTCCTTTTTCAACCGGGCTTGGGACCGGCAAATTAAGAGTTCTAAAGAAGTTGTCTGGTAGATTAACTGTTTGGAGGGTTCACCACTGATGAGCCAAGCCCTCCCAATATGTTTTTCATTACAGTAAGGACAGTAGAAGTTTGATATATGTGTAAAGGAAACATTCATGATTTAATGTATTCATTTATTAATAGAGATGGCACGTTATTGTTTTAAAATATGAGAATGTCGTGATATGAATGTCATATCAAAACACAAGTTAATTACTATATTACAAGGTAATAAGACCAAATAAATAAATAGTGTGTGACGTTTCAGTGTTGTTACCATCTTCAGACAAAAGTACTGAATAACATGTAGTACTTTTGTCTGAAGATGGTAACAACGCTGTTACCGAAACATCATACACTATTTATTTATTTGGATATGGTCTTATTACCTTGTTTTATAATCTATAATCCAAATTGTGCCTTATTAATTACTATATTGTAAGATTATAAACTCAAAAGGATCTTCGTCTATAAAACATGTTTATTTCGCTAGCTTTCGAACAACCTGGTTCTTTTACGGGTGTAAAGACAAGGTGTGCAATTATATGGATGTACATTGAGAGCCAAGATATATACAAATTGTAACTCAGGTAGAATTACAAATTGAAAAATAAACCAGTTACAAATTTGTATATATTGTTGCGCGTTGTCCCTCAGGTTCTTCGTGACGACGACGCTTCCTCTGTCGTGGATCACCTACCCGGGCTCCCGTTGCTCTACCTCTGCAGCTTTACTCTGCAGAGCACCCAAGGACGTCCGAGAACCACCACTCAAGTGGAACTCCTTTCCTCTGGCAGTATCTCTCGGCCTTACCACTGGTGGGGGGACACGAGAGACTTACCAGAAGCTACTGTGGTGTTGGCGAGAGTAACAACAGCAACCGGCATCAAGACTTCTAACACTCCTTCTTTTTTTATTGTCATTTCTACTAAAAGTTACATTTAAATGGGATAACAATCAATGGGTATTTACATTATGCCACCTCCTGGGGCCAATATAAAAGTGTATTTACAATTACCTTCCCCAGGAAACAGGATCACAGCAGTCGGTGATTCCCACACCAGTTTCAAATGGAAACAGGCGAAAGCGCCATCTATTGGCGGAGGTTTTAGTCATTTTGAGGCCTTACATGCGACAATATCTTGGCTTTCAATGTACGTCTGTGGCGACTACACTTTGCTTCAGCGAGCTGGGACAGGGTTCCACTACACACAGGGGCAGTGGACGGCCTCGGCAACCGCGAGCGTCAACCTGACTCCGCATGCGCGCGGGACGTCATCAGAGACTCTGGCCACTCACGCAGTAAACAACAAGGCTAGCCTAGCTCCAACAGCCGCTACTTCAACCGTTACTTCTTTTCTCTTTATATATTTCTGGCTTTAAATAAATTAATTTTAATTATAATTTTATCAGCGGCCTTTCCACAAGCCACACCAACACATCGCGCAACAACCATCCTACACATCTATATAATTGTACACATCACACCTTGTCTTTACGCCCGTTGAAGAATGATGTTGTTCAAAATCTAGTAAAATAAACATGTTCTATAGAAGAAGCTCCTTTTGAGTTCATAATCTTACAATATAGTTATGGTAATGTTGATGTCTACACAAGTTAATAAGACCAAATCTAAATAAATAGTGTGTGATGTTTCGGTAACAGCAAAGACAAAAGTTCAAAAGTTTCAAGACAAAAGTTGGTGGTCGGTGGAAGGATGGTCTAAACCGTTGGTTTACAACCGCTATGACCCGGGTTTGATTCCCGCATTGAGCACTTTTTTCTGATTAAAAAGAAATAATTCTCCAATGGCCCCCGATTCTTGCAAAAGTCCAACCCCACCAGCGAGTGCAAGTAACCAAACGGGGCTCTGACATATTTGTAAGTGCAAAGTCGAACTGATTTTTACATGTGTAGACATGTGGTGTACTTACAGTAAAAGCAGTCGTCTACTTCTACCCACCATGATTATCATGGCCTGTACCACATGTACTAGGGATAAGCAAAAAGACAAAAGTTGGTGTGATGGTAGTTTATACAGCTTGGTATTCTTGACAACCTAGGTTCAAAACTGGCTGTAGATTTTTTTTGTACTTTTGTCTGATAATGGTAATAAAGCTGTTACTGAAACGTCACACGCTATTTATTTATTTAGATTTGGTCTTATTACCTTGTGTTTATAAATCACTCAAAAGTCTGATATTTTGTCAACTTACAATGTCATCAGGTTTTGAATAAGTATAGAAAATGAAGGCTTCAAGTTTCAGTGTAAGTATTGTTGCGAGTATAGGCCTGAAAAACACTTACAACCTCCTCCAATAGATGGCACTTTAGCCTATTACTAGTCTGGGACTAGTTTGACAATTAAACAACTCTATTGACATCTCGTCAATCTTTACACTCAAAGGGAGTTATAAGGTAATAATAATGGTAGGAATGAAGAGAGATATTTACAATCGACGTAGCCCTCTCCGAGGGCACGTCCGGATCAGGAGCTTAAAGCCGCCTTGAATCTAGACAGATCCCCGGGACTGGTGTGGGAGTCGCCTACTGCTGTGATCGTGTTTCCTGGGGCTAATAATTGTAAATATCTGTTTAAATTGGCATTAGGATGTAAATGACTGTAAATACCTTTTAATATTGGAATTTTCCGATTCCCAATCACTCATAATTCTGAAACTTTGTCAAATTGAACTGCCATCGGGTGTAAGCATGTGTACCAAATTCAAGACTGCTAGGTGATCTGTAATCATATTAAAAATCAGTTTCAAGATTTGTGGACAGAATGAACGATGAACAGACAAAGTTAAATAAAAGATTTTGAAAAAGAGCAATGTGCCTAGTTTGATATTTTGTTGGGATCTGAATTGCTACGACCGCTACTAGCGCCCCCCTTTGTCAAATAGCACTGTCATCGGGTGTGAGCAAGGGTACCAAATTTCAGACTTTTAGGTGATTTGTAATTATATTAAAAATAAATTTCAAGATTTGTGGACAGAATGAAGGATGAACAGAGAGAAAGTTAAATAAAATATTTTGAAAAAGAGCAATGTACTTAGTTTGAAATTATGTTGGGAGCTGAATTGCTATGCTACTAGCGTCCACTTTGTCAAATTTCAGTGCCATTAGGTGTCTCTTCTTCTTCTTCTTTCTTATCTCCACTCAATCATATTAGGATATCAATTTGTGGCCCTTGATGGTGTCTGTTTAACAACCATCATGACTGGGTGAAGTAGAATGTGTCTGCCTTTGTCATTAAGAATAGGAGCATTACTCAGTGGCAAGCCGACTTAGCTCCAAAAGAAATGGCCACCTCTGACATGAGGAACAGACACCATGTGCAGCTGCTCCTAACATGGAGTACAAACGCTGCTCATCCTGTATCCCTGGAGACCTTACAGAGTAATATCAGCCGGGCCAGCTGAACCCAAGTTTTTTAGTGAGCTTGTTACTGCTCCCCCTCCTTTTTCATCCGGGCTTGGGACCGGCAAAGGCGGAGTTGCCATCAGGTGTGAGTAAGTATACCAAATTCAGATTTCTAGGTGATTTGTAAGAATATTAAAAATTGGTGTCAAGATTTGTGGATCGATAACAGCAAGTTAAATAAAAGATTTTGAAAAGAACAATGTGCCTAGTTTTATTTTACAATATAAACGACCTTTGGCTTTAGAAGCTTTGTCTTACAGTATTTCTAATGGTAAAAATTTCTTCGGTGGAAAAACAATTATCTATTCTGGATCTTTTAAAGGATACTTCATTTATAAAAAGCGTGAAATAAGGCAAAAGGTTTCTTTTTAAAGTTTTTATTATTTTTGCCGAGCCTTTTTTTTCCTCCCTGTGGAAGAGCAGAAATTCCCTCGGCAAAATAAAAACTTTTAAAGAAACCTTTTGTCTTATAATTTTGCGCTTTTTATAAATTTGTTCCTCCTCCTTCAATGCCTTCCTCTACTGAGGGTTGGCCACATGGTCTTCTCCATATCTCCCTATTTCAATGCCTTCCTTTACTGAGGGTGGGCCACATGGTCTTCTCCATATCTCCTCCTCCAATGCCTTCCTCTACTGAGGGTGGGACACATGATCTCTCCATATCTCCCTACTTCAATGTCTTCCTCTACTGAGGGTGGGACACATGGTCTCTCCATATCTCCCTACTTCAATGCCTTCCTCTACTGAGGGTGGGACACATGGTCTCTCCATATCTCCCTACTTCAATGCCTTCCTCTACTGAGGGTGGGCCACATGGTCTCTCCGATCAAACGTTGTAGCTCACTGTACGTATTACATCCCAAACACGATGTGAACCCGCCCATCTTTGTCTTGAGCTCGATGTACCATCTCGGCGACCGCCAAGCCAGTTAGCTATCACTGAATATTTAAAACACACTACGGAGTTCATTCTTTGATAAATTTAGTTTTTAAAACCATTTCTGCCTGTATCAAGCTTGTAGAGCTTGTTGATGGTGTCTGCTGGGGATGTGTCTTCTTTCTTATCTCCACTCAACAATCATATCAGGGTATCAAGCTTGTAGAGCTTGTTGATGGTGTCTGCTGGGGATGTGTCTTCTTCTTTCTTATCTCCACTCAATCATATCAGGGTATCAAGCTTGTAGAGCTTGTTGATGGTGTCTGCTGGGGATGTGTCTTCTTCTTTCTTATCTTTAGTCAATCATATTAGGGTATCAAGCTTGTTGATGCTGTCTGCTGGGGATGTGTCTTCTTCTTTCTTATCTCTAGTCAATCATATTAGGGTATCAATCAGAAAAAGGAAGAGGAGAAATACCTCTTTAAAAACCCTGAGTTCAACTGACTCGTTTGATAGACCTCAGCAAGAGTTCCTCTCCAGGGATAGTGTGTATGTACTCATGTTAGAGTCGGCAGCAAAGGCTTCCATGTTAGGAACGGCCTCAAATTACTGGCAAAGTTTACAAAGTGTGACTGGATCATCTGCCAGCTCCAATATGGAATGGCCATCTCTGACATGAGGAACAGGCACCATGTACAGCTGCTCCTAACATGGAGTACAAATGCTGATCATCCTGTATCCCTGGAGCGCTTACAAGGTCCTATCCGTATGGCCAGCTGAACCCAGGTTTTTTACTGATAAAATCAACACAAACTAAGTAAAAGTGTTTTTAAATAACTAAATTTTTAGTTCTTGTCTAAAGTTCTAACTTTTATTTTCTAACTTAGATTTTTAAGCCGAATCTTGATTCTATCTTGTTTTGTTTTATCTCATCTCGATTTTTGTCCTAAAAAAAAAGGGTTGGTTTTCGGCAGGTTTCAAATATTTCATGGGCCACATCTGTCAAATTGAAATAACTCTATGGGGTCCAACATGGCTGGGTGTCAGCTTTGTTATTCCTTCCTTTTGCATAGAATTTTCCCTATGGGGATCTTTTGGATAGAATTCTCCCTATGGAGTCTAGCAGGGCTGGGTATCAGCTTTGTCATTTCCTTCCTTTTGGATAGAATTTTTCTTATGGGGATCTTTTGGATAGAATTTTCCCTATGGGGTCCAGAAAGGCTGGGTGTCAGCTTTGTCATTTCCTCCTTTTGGAAAGAATTTTCCCTAAGGGGATCTTATAGATAGAATTCTCCCTATGGGGATCTTATAGATAGAATTCTCCCTATGGGGATCTTTTGAATAGAATTCTCCATACGGGGTCCAGCAGGGCTGGGTGTCAGCTATGTCCTGCGTCCAGCCATCAACCTAAAGAAAGCCAAGTCCATCTTGCTGGCCATGACCCAGCTGGCTTACTGTGGCTTGCTCCGCTCCCTGGAGGCCAAGAAGTTAATCCTGCAGCTGCTTCAGATGCTCAAGGTACTGTACCAACTTTACAAGGTTGGATTCTTCCAATAAGTAATCTGTAATCAAGAATTGAAATTATTTTTCACTCTCATTTCTTTCCCAATTTTAAAAACAATTACTTCTTCTTCTTCTTTCTTATCTCCACTCAATCACACTAAGGTATCAAGCTTGTAAAGCTTGAGATTTTTGATGGTGTCTGCCGGGGAAGAGTAGAGCTCATCGATGGATGAGTCAATACAGTCAATAATATGAAAAAACCCAAATTACCCAAAATATTACTTAACTGCCATAAGAAGCTATTTGGAGGGTATTGTGCTCAATAACAGTTGAACCCTCCCAGCAGTTTCACCAGAGGAATTCTGTTGTTGTTTCTTATCCCCTTGTGTAAAGATTACACCAATTCCAATGGAATGAGGTGTAGGGTGCAGCTTTCATTGATCATGGCACCATGATCCAGGCACACTTTGGAGAGGAATCCTAAAAGTGACAGATATATATCCAAACAGCCAATTATAATAGTTGAGCTGTCTGGTAGACTAAACTGGTGAAATAGCTGGGAGTGTTTACCACTGATGATCCAGGCCCTCCCAAAATTTTTTCATCACAGTATAGGGACAGTAGTATTTTTTTTTTAAACAAGATTTAGAACAGGCCACCTCAAGCCATTGAAGATAGAAAATAACAACAAAATCTACCCCACTTGCTCACAATGTAGCTTTGGCACTTGCAGCTCCAGAACATTTTTTGGGTTGTATTAGATGTACTTAACAGGACCTTTGGGAGAGGCTGCTGCTTATTATCAAACAGCTCGAGGAGCATGGAATTTGCATAATCTTTACACAAGGGGATAAGAAACAACAACAACACTGTCTATAAACAGCTGGAGGAGTATGGACTCATGGAATTTGTGTAATCTTTACACAGGGGAATAAGAAACAACAACAACACTGTCTATAAACAGCTGGAGGAGGTTGGACACATGGATGTTGTGTAATCTTTACACAAGAGGATAAGAAACAACAACAACACTGTCTATAAACAGCTGGAGGAGCATGAACTCATGGAATTTGTGTAATCTTTACAGTTCAGGTGGAGGGGGCTTAGGTTGTCTGTGAAATTGTATACTGGAGCCGTTGGCCATTTTCATTGGTGTTTTCTTTCGACGAATGAAAATGCCGACCAATAGAAACTTTGGCGCGGGCAGCGAATGAAAATGGAGAGAGGCAAGGATAAAAGAGGGTTTCTTTGCCAAAAAAGGCAGATTCAATCTGAGTCGCTCAGTGAGTAGGACAGCCGACAGTCGGACTCGAGACGCAGAAAGGAGGAGACCAGACCTTTGCCGGCGCTTTCGAGAAAAGGTAAGCCTCTTGCCATTATGGCTTAGCGCCCCCCCTTTTTGAGTAGGAACTAACTTAGATTTCGCATGGGCCCTAAAGGGCTTTAAGTAACTTAAAAAGAATGATAGGGTTCTTATATTTTGTCTCGCTAGAATAGATGGAGATCTAGGCTTTCCCCTTTATAAAGGCAAATTCGTAACTTCAGGTCACCTCTATCTAGATCACTATATAAATGGCACATCCCACCAGTATAGAAATGTTCCCTAACTTTACTTGTTTTTTTTTTTTTAATAAATGTCTAGTATATAACTTATATGGAGAATTTTTTTGTTTCCTCTCATACATATTTCATTCTTTTGTTTTATGGTGCTACCCCCCCCCCCCCCCCCACATCTTATTATTACAAATTGTACTGAAATATAGAACTACCGGCTCTAATGGAATGGAGTTGTGTATTGTACCTTATTGTGATACTTTAATACAGAAACAGCGGTAAATACGATTTTACCCGCCTTGAGGATATTTCTTTGTCAGGTTTTAGTAATATTTGTATATTCATATGAGGAATTCGCCCTTCTTCCACTGTTTAAAAGATATATTGTATGATTCTTACCTATTTGGAGGGAATGTTACTAATAATCAAGTCTTCTAATAATTGCTGGCCAACATACATTGTCGAACGTGCCTGCCAAAGAAGCCAGTTCTCCTGTCTGTGATTCAGTATGTTTTTCCATCATATCTACCATTATACTATTCGTTGATTTATTTTAGTAAGATCCATGCTGCCTTATACTCATTAGATTGTTCTCTTAGCGATATTTATTGAAACCCCTTTGTTTCAAATATATTAGAAATGTTAATGTTAATAGTATAGGTTTATAGCTTTTGCTTGTTCTCATTGCCTATTTTGTTAGGTTTTGGTATAATCTTATAAATAGAGTCTTTCCATACATCCAGATAGTGACCTAATTCAACACATTTGTTGAATCTTTGCTATAAAATCGGAATTAAAGGTGTACCTACACGTTTGATCATATTATTACTGGTAAAATCTGGACCTGGTACTTCCTTGATATTTAAATTTGAAATAATATTTTCAACACCTTATATTTCTATAAAAAATGTTAATTTGGTCTTATATTCATGTTCATAGTTTCTAATAATAACATGCTCCTCTTTATCTGAGATCCCTTATTGTTGTTGGATGATCTCAGAGATTTAAAACTAAATGGGTGCTTCATAATTAATAATGCTCGGCTTGTCACTGACCCGAGTCCGTTAGTCTGTAGAGACGGCCAATAGACGGCGATCAATTCCAACGTCTATTTTGATGGGAGAGCCGACCATTATTTTATAGATTATTTAATTTAATGTAGGAACGAGAATAATTCAACATTTCCCTCCCTTTTCCCAAGTACACGTGAGCCTTAATTTAATGAGGAATCTCTTTATATATCTGTCCTAAACTTTCCTCACTATATCTTTTGTGTATGAATCTATCTACAATTGATCTGTAGAAATTATAGAGATCTATTGCTATAATTTCCCTCTCTGAAATAGTTCCCAGCGTCTTCAGTGGGTTGCTGAATCTCCAGAAGGAGTCTTTTATAGATTGTCTAATTTAATAATAATTTCATGGGTTGTCTGATGAAATTGTACACTAGTGCCGTGGCTGTTTCCCTCTTTAGACTTTGTTGTTTTGGCAATACTATATGTTCTACATGTGAGAGAGGCCTTGTGATGATGTAGGGACATATGTCGATAGAGAGTAACGGGAACACAACAATGTCGCCCGCCGCGGGGCTCGAATTTAGTATATATTTCATCTCCTATACTTTAGAAATATATACCTAATGAAAAGCCATACTATTTTTAAGTATTGGTGAAGTATTCCACACATCCTGAGATTAAGAGTCTATATCTAAAGTGACCTATAAAAATTTCCAGTGGTCTTATTTAGGAATGTCATGTTGTTGCATTGTGATTTTCCGCTAATTTTAAGAGCTATTCATAGCGCCCTTTCAGTTTTCTAACCACACTTACTGTTATGATTTTAAATCGTGAATTTTAATTTATGCTTTCCGTCTCACTGGCATTTTATCAGGCAATGAAAGTTAAGTTGAGGTGGTGTCTACCGCATCACTCGCCGCGGTCATTTACGATTCACATTGTTTGTGACAAAGCCTTAATAATTTATTGATTACATTCCAGGCAATGAAAGTTAAAGTGAGGCGGTGTCTACCGCATCACTCGCCGCGGTCATTTACGATTCACATTGTTTGTGACAAAGCCTTAATAATTTATTGATTACATTCCAGGCAATGAAAGTTAAAGTGAGGCGGTGTCTACCGCATCACTCGCCGCGGTCATTTACGATTCACATTGTTTGTGACAAAGCATTAATAATTTATTGATTACATTTTTATTTTTTTTTTTTAATTATTTTATACAGTATGAGAAATGAGGTTGGATTACCATGGTTCAAATTTAGAACGGTGATCAGTGTTTTACAGTAGTCTACTGAAATGACTTAGCATTTTTTTTTCATCATAGCTCTGATATAATTTTCTCACAGCAGAGGTGAGTTCTGATAATTATTGCTGGCTACAAATTTCTTAACTTTATTTTAATAGCGCTTTCTATCAAGTCATACTAGCCTGTGCATCCAGATTAGGGCTAACATGCTGAATGATAGTTAATCGATTTTATCTTTTTTTTAGCGCATAGTGGATTAGGAGAATGGCAAATACATGAGCCTTGTGTATGTCTTTATAGAATTGTCGTGAAAAGTCGCTTAGTGTCAAGGCAAGGGCAGTTTTTGAAGTTACACTGATTCTTCTTTTTTGGTAGGTTAGCTTCCAGATTATTTAGAATTGTTAACAATTATTGTTAACAATCATTTATCGAGTATAAAGTATTAGTATATATAGAGCTTGTACAGAGGTATTTTCTTTTGAGTAACCTAGGGCTTTAGTTCCCAATTTGTTTTAATTTTATTATTTTATTTGATTTCACATTGTGTCCTGAAAGATGTTATTATTTGTTAGGATCTATTGATATTGATAAATGAGTATTTTGGCCTTGTAGCAGCTTTTAACTTTAGTTTGAGTGCATTCCGCGAATGATAGGGGGGGAGGGTGTATGAAAGAATTGGAATAATGAATGTGTAGAAGGTTAAAAACTATTATATTGTGAGCCCAAATTACATTAGAATAGGGTTAAGGACTTTAATAGGATCGATTTTTTATTTTATTTTTTATTTCGAATTTTGTTAAGAACGAGAAGCCTCAAACAGGACAACTACAACTCTATCTAGATAGAAAATATTCGCTCCCTTTTGTTAGGTCCCTCGTTAGAGGATATAATTTTCCTTTGATTTTCTTTTATTTTAATTTAGCCTGAATTCTAAGGATTGTGGATAAATGATCCCTATCCCGACCCTCAGACTTGGAGATAGTGGAAGGCAAGGATCAAGCCGACAGCCCACTCATTTCCTCCTCGCAAGAGGAAGCGAAGAGGTATAGATTGAATTTTATGCAGGATGGGGGATTTGTTTTAGCCATGCCGTATAGCCTGGGGCATAACGGCGCGACCTTGGGTAACTGATCTGACACCGTAATTTTCGACGCTTTTAGCGTGGCTGGAGCGAGGGTGTTTCAGACGGGAGGTCCTGTAAGATTGGCATGTAGGCAGAGATTGCCCAGTTATTCTAGACGAAGTAGTTTCCGTCTATTGATTTTTTTTTGGTACCAGTTTGATCCCCCATAGCTAGCGGAAGTTTCTTCTAATAAAGGATTCGCCCTGCCATACGTTTTGTTGGAATGAATTCGAGCATAAGACCGATTCGAGAGGCAGAATAAGTAATTAATAGGACCTTCAACGAGTTTAAACTCGTTCCATGTTAGGATAATACTTTAAAGTATTAGTTAACTATAAGAACCGCGAACGAGACGCCAGAACGAGCCAATGAGTCAAAGTTTTAGAAGTGTTGTAATGAGGATAGTAGAATTAAGTGCAGTTATACGGGGAGTAGAGTTCTGAAGGAACTTATAAACGAACCAAAACTTCAGATCGATAAAATTCAAATTGATAAGAGGTAGAGGATAAAGAGTGTATTAGTAGATTAAAGTAATATGAATTTCTTGGAAAAAAGGAGGTAGCTGAACTGTACACACCCCAGAGGCAAGGTAAACGGAGCCGCAAACAAAATAGTAGAAATTGATTAGTCGCTCTGCCAAAACAGAAAAATTCTCTTCATACGGTTGTCACCCTAGATTTAAATGGACTGTGTAGTTTAATAGAGGTCTGGGGTATGTTCCATTTGACCAAGATCCTAAATGACGTTCCCATCTGGGTTGAGGGAGTATTGTAATTTGAGGAATCTAACACACAAGAGAGAACCCACCCTCCAGTAGGATCGGGATAGACGAATATTACCCAGTGACCAACTCGTGATTCCAGATTGGATAAGATTGAAAACTTAACTGAGATACTAAACCTTGAACCTTCAGCGCACAAATATTTATTATGTTTACATTTTCTTATTGAATATGTTATTATTTTTATATCATATATACTATATTATAATCATATACCATTCATTTCAACAATTTTATTTCTTTTGATATTCATGATATTAATAATATTTACCTACCATGTTGCGATTTTTTTTAACATGTTGTCATGGCTTATTCTTCCCTCAAGGCATGATCTATTTTATCCTTATTGTCTTTTATCCGCCTTACCTGTATATGTATATATATTTTGTCATCATATATAATTTTGTAGTAGTTTTCTTTGTCATCTATCATGGGATGAATTTTATCACTTATATCCTAACATATTTAATCACTATCTGCATGATATGTTTACTTCAATATATATATTATACTCATCATATAACATGGAAAGATTCATTTTATCATTACATATTTCGCGCCTTATTTAATAATTACTTTCATAATTTTGTTTTCTGTAATTTTTTTAATTTAGCAAAAGTCATCATGTCATAGGCTAATCATTATGTACCAATATATTTCTTTCAGCTAACTGTAATTATCCTTTCCTTTGATTGTATATATATAACTATACCACACGAATGTCTTGATTGGTAATTAAATAAAGATGCTGGCATGTTTTAGGAGTTGGACTAGTCAGTTATTTCTAAACGACTTCTTGGCGCCCAAATTTTTTAATATATAATATGTAATAGGGAAATGTTCTAACTGTATTGTTAACAGAAAGAAGGTAGCAATGAGTCCAGCACCTCAAGAGGCAAGGATGGGGTGAGAGGACTTACCACAAGGATGGCCTACTCCTCAAGGCCAAAGAAGAAAGTGGAAGGGTGGTATATATACCCATGACTGGTGAGACAGATGACCTTGCTTACTTCCATACATATGATATGACTGCCCCCCATGACCTATGTTGATAACAGTGTGCTGACAGAATAATAACACATAAAACCCCCTTTGCCAGGATGCTAAATGCCCACTAATGTTCGGAATAATAAACATCTAGAATGGCATACCATCATTTTGATTAGCCTTATTTTCCCTATAGGTTTCGGTACATCTGGCTTCACCTAGTAATGGAAAATGCATTTTGCTAGAAATGGGCCTGCTTTCATAGTAACTGATGAAAGGCAGATGAATAATGAGTAGCACAAACGCATTTGTCCATTACTTGGCAGGGGGAGGATATTGTTGGGGCACGTTTTTGTAACCATACCCCAACAGAAGATGTATGTATGATCAACATCAAATGGATACATGGCTTCCCTCCCACATAGACTTATAGACCACCTTTTTGCCCAGAAACCTAGACACTTGATGACACCAGACTTCCATGCCGAAAGCTGATGCCTGGTGGAAAAGAAGACACCAGTGACATCCAGAGACATCCGCGCTGGTAGCTGTTGTACCATATGTACATATATGCCCCTCATTTAAAATTTAGGTAGAGGTGACCAGAAGAGATGGAGAAGGAAGATTTCTAAAAGGACGGGGGGGGCTTTTAAATATCTCTCCCGAGAAAGGGAAGCATCGCATTACAGCCCAAGTAAAAAGGGGCCTGGGTCGATTTTAGCTAAAGACGGGGGGATGGGGCTTTATATATATCTTTCCCGAGAAAGGGGAGTGTTGTATTACAGTTCAGGTGGAGGGGGCTTAGGTTGTCTGTGAAATTGTATACTGGAGCCGTTGGCCATTTTCATTGGTGTTTTCTTTCGACGAATGAAAATGCCGACCAATAGAAACTTTGGCGCGGGCAGCGAATGAAAATGGAGAGAGGCAAGGATAAAAGAGGGTTTCTTTGCCAAAAAAGGCAGATTCAATCTGAGTCGCTCAGTGAGTAGGACAGCCGACAGTCGGACTCGAGACGCAGAAAGGAGGAGACCAGACCTTTGCCGGCGCTTTCGAGAAAAGGTAAGCCTCTTGCCATTATGGCTTAGCGCCCCCCCTTTTTGAGTAGGAACTAACTTAGATTTCGCATGGGCCCTAAAGGGCTTTAAGTAACTTAAAAAGAATGATAGGGTTCTTATATTTTGTCTCGCTAGAATAGATGGAGATCTAGGCTTTCCCCTTTATAAAGGCAAATTCGTAACTTCAGGTCACCTCTATCTAGATCACTATATAAATGGCACATCCCACCAGTATAGAAATGTTCCCTAACTTTACTTGTTTTTTTTTTTAAATAAATGTCTAGTATATAACTTATATGGAGAATTTTTTTGTTTCCTCTCATACATATTTCATTCTTTTGTTTTATGGTGCTACCCCCCCCCCCCCCCACATCTTATTATTACAAATTGTACTGAAATATAGAACTACCGGCTCTAATGGAATGGAGTTGTGTATTGTACCTTATTGTGATACTTTAATACAGAAACAGCGGTAAATACGATTTTACCCGCCTTGAGGATATCTCTTTGTCAGGTTTTAGTAATATTTGTATTTTCATATGAGGAATTCGCCCTTCTTCCACTGTTTAAAAGATATATTGTATGATTCTTACCTATTTGGAGGGAATGTTACTAATAATCAAGTCTTCTAATAATTGCTGGCCAACATACATTGTCGAACGTGCCTGCCAAAGAAGCCAGATCTCCTGTCTGTGATTCAGTATGTTTTTCCATCATATCTACCATTATACTATTCGTTGATTTATTTTAGTAAGATCCATGCTGCCTTATACTCATTAGATTGTTCTCTTAGCGATATTTATTGAAACCCCTTTGTTTCAAATATATTAGAAATGTTAATGTTAATAGTATAGGTTTATAGCTTTTGCTTGTTCTCATTGCCTATTTTGTTAGGATTTGGTATAATCTTATAAATAGAGTCTTTCCATACATCCAGATAGTGACCTAATTCAACACATTTGTTGAATCTTTGCTATAAAATCGGAATTAAAGGTGTACCTACACGTTTGATCATATTATTACTGGTAAAATCTGGACCTGGTACTTCCTTGATATTTAAATTTGAAATAATATTTTCAACACCTTATATTTCTATAAAAAATGTTAATTTGGTCTTATATTCATGTTCATAGTTTCTAATAATAACATGCTCCTCTTTATCTGAGATCCCTTATTGTTGTTGGATGATCTCAGAGATTTAAAACTAAATGGGTGCTTCATAATTAATAATGCTCGGCTTGTCACTGACCCGAGTCCGTTAGTCTGTAGAGACGGCCAATAGACGGCGATCAATTCCAACGTCTATTTTGATGGGAGAGCCGACCATTATTTTATAGATTATTTAATTTAATGTAGGAACGAGAATAATTCAACATTTCCCTCCCTTTTCCCAAGTACACGTGAGCCTTAATTTAATGAGGAATCTCTTTATATATCTGTCCTAAACTTTCCTCACTATATCTTTTGTGTATGAATCTATCTACAATTGATCTGTAGAAATTATAGAGATCTATTGCTATAATTTCCCTCTCTGAAATAGTTCCCAGCGTCTTCAGTGGGTTGCTGAATCTCCAGAAGGAGTCTTTTATAGATTGTCTAATTTAATAATAATTTCATGGGTTGTCTGATGAAATTGTACACTAGTGCCGTGGCTGTTTCCCTCTTTAGACTTTGTTGTTTTGGCAATACTATATGTTCTACATGTGAGAGAGGCCTTGTGATGATGTAGGGACATATGTCGATAGAGAGTAACGGGAACACAACAAGAACACCTTACAATCTCAGCCAACACGACTGCGCCCATCAATTCAATCAATCACCAATCAATTCAACCCATCAACTTCAAAAGGTAATCGTCCAACGTTACAGTGAGTCGACAGTTCTACAGTGTAATCCATCAAATATTACAGTGGTAACTTCGAATATCACATATATCTATATATATATGTAATAATGTGTTGAGATCCTGTCGATTCTCTGTAATAATACGTTGAAGCTCTGGTTAACTCTTGTAGAACCTCGTCGACTCTCGCTATAAGTTGTGGCAACCGAGGGTCAAACCTGTAGTAACCGCGAGGGACAGTCAGGGCGTGGAGAGTTTTCCAGTACCTCTCTGCACCTTGTAGGATCTTTAACAGTTCTCACAGGGTACAGGCAGTCGTGGTCGAGGCAGAGTGGAAACTTGGGAATGTCCACACACACAAAACGAAGCGACACAGTTGAAAGAAAGTTCCTTGAATAGATAAAAAGTCGAGCCAAAAGCAAGATGGAGATAGAAGATTCCTTACTGTTTTACATGGTCGATGAGTTGGTCCCTGGAGACGATAAGGGTGACGCTGACCGGAAGACTCTTGTATAAGAAAAATATTTTATTTTAAGTATTGTACTTTATATATATATATGGTAATTTAAAACAACAACCTCATATTGTGTAGATAACTTATAACAAGATTGCCATGTTGTATATAGAAACACATCTATAAATAATTATGCGCATGATTAATCTGTGTCATTGCATCACCTATGTAATGTTATTTGTACAAAGTGGATAAATAAATAAAATCTGTAATAGATTTAAAAGTTGAGCTAAAGCAGAGATCGAGCATAGTATTGCCAAAACAACAAAGGCTAAAGAGGGAAGTCATAAATCAGGTCGATTCACAGTTCCCACGACAGGCCACCCACACTGTCACATGTGGTGGAATGCAGAGACCCCTCTCACACCTGGACAGGTAAAGGCGCCCTTTCTCAAACGCCCCTGTCACATAAGGTCACCCCCGTCTTTAACCTATAAATACATCACCTGACAGTGGCTTGACAGATCAGTCAGTTCAGTTCAGTTTAGTTTAGTTCACCCTTAGTGCAAGCCGCGTCGGTCGTATGTTATGTCGATCTCATCCAACATGTAATTAGGAAGAACTCGTCTATCTCCATCTTTTCGCTCCTAGCTCAACTTTTATCTGTTAACGGAAATTTCTTAGTGCAACTGTGTCTTCGTTTTTTGTGTATGGACACCCCAAACTTTCCACTCTGCCTCGACCACGACTGCCTGTATTTTGTGAGAACTTTTAAAGGTCTTCCAAGGTGCAGAGAGGTACTGGAAAACTCTACATCCTGACTGTTCCTCTCGGTCAACACAGTACAACAAGAGCTACCAGGACTTCAACATTATTTCAGTAGTCGACAGGATCTCTACAAAAGCTACTGGAATTCTCTCATCTTATTACATTAGTAGACAGGATCTCATCACAGATAAGTCGACATCAAACAAGCCACAATCAACTTCACATGAGCCGACAGGATGACCAAAACGAAGGATGACACAACGAAGAGGTAAGAAGACTGTTCAGATAAGAAGCGAGAACGAGCAAAGATGGAGGAACAAGCCCGCCATACCAACGAAACGACAAAGCAATCTCTCTCCCCAACAAGAGACGATATTTACGGAAGAAACGCCGCCCCAACGGACTTCCGCATACCCGCTAACCGATCGCCAACGCCGGGAACAAGCAAGCTGACCGCGCCAACGACAGCCCCGAAATTCCCGCAAGTCATGGAAATCGAGGAGCTGCGATGTGACCCAAACCCTGTGAGAAGTTCTTCATCTTCGACTTGACATCGTCGAGTCAATGCTCAAGGCAACAAGCCACAATCAACTTCACAGAAGCTACAAGCGTCTACAAGCTCTACATGGAGCGTCTTCAACGTCAGCAGGAATACAAGCCAAGACCAAGTTTCCTGACTGAACTTTTATCACACAACTGTAAGTTTTTAAAAACCTACCTTAACTTTATCCTCAAGTTCACAACTTGATTCCCTATAAATTTTGTACTTATATTTTCACTTTAAGCATTTTAAAATCAATTTTTACCTTTTTTATACCATTTTTTAATTCAATTTTTAAAACTTTAACACTCTCATTTATAAAATTTACTTTAATTTTTAATCAGATTATAAATTTCAAGTTATTACTCTCAATTTTACTCATAAAAAAAAAATTTCACCCATCACGCATTTTTACCAATTTACTAATTTTACATGTCTATCCAAAATTTATCTAAAATGGTACTATCCAAGTCTACAACTTGAAAAAAAAAAAATCCTTATTATTATTTTTAAAAAAATCTCATTCATCATAATTCTCAACTTATTTTTGTTTTACTTATTAGTTATCTTTATACCAAAATACCAATATCTTTATCAATTCTTAAAATTTGGTAATGTTCATCATTTTAAGTAAGCGCCCAATTTAAATTATTTGTAACTCTCACGACATTGCCCTTTTACAAGAATAATTTTAACGCTACCATAATCAACGATTTGAAAAATATATTCAAATTTTAAATATAAATTAACATAGGTGAAACGCATTTTTTTTTAAATTGCAAAAATCGGAAGATACAATATCTTCAAAAACGCCACTAGGGAAAACAACTATCTTTCCCAAAACAAGTTAAAATTAAAGATTCACTCCACTTCACCGCCAGTAGCTAATTTAAGTCACAGCCTTCCAAAACGATTACAATCGTTAATATTCGAGGATAAATACACTCCCTCATCTTTCCTTTTACATGCATATTTAATCATCAACAAATCTCTCTCTCTCTCTCTCTCAAAGATGCTCCTTCGTAAAACTTTTGATTCGTTATACAAATCTCTCTCAACAAACGTTACAACACCCTCACACCCAGTACTTTCTGGCGCTGGAGGCGAAGCTGGGCAAGGGCTCTGTCTACCAGCTGACAAAAATGGAAGGGCACATCCTGGTCGGCCTTTCCAGCGTGCAGCTCGCCGACAAGCTAATCGAAGAGGGCCTTGACATCGAGGACGCCACCCTGAGGGCCTTCCCTATCAGGAAGAGAGCCGAGCGTATTGTCCTCGGCAACATCTTCTTATTCGTGGAGGACACTGACCTCGTCGCTGCGCTGCGGCCTTATGGACAGGTCACGTCCATCAGCCAGAAGTTGATGCAGCTTGAGGACTCCTGCTGGGCTGATGCCCGTCGGGAAGCTTATATCACTCTGCGAGACGGAGTAAAGCTTTCCCAGATCCCTGCCCGGCTGGATGTCAAGTCCAAGGGGATGGTCACGCACGTATACGTGACCTACGGCATCAAGTGCTCCCTGTGTTTTAAGCAGGGACACAAACGCGCGAATTGTCCTCGCAAAACTGGTATTCAGGAGGACAAGCTGGTGCTACCTGTGGATGCTCCTGCTGCACGCGCACAAGCCTGGACCAAACCGCCCTCCACTTCGAATGTCCCTCCTGTTGCAGCATCACCACCACCAGCTGCTGCTGTCGTCGCAGAACCTCCTCACAGCGACACAGCTATAACAGATAATCTGGACGACTCGGGTCCTACTCCGTTCGAAACGCTTAGCATTTCTCAAGAGCCTCCTTCAGCTAAGGATCGGCGATTATTGGCTGAGAAACAGATGGAAGATCTTCTGAAGAACAAGAAAGTTTCTGCAGCCATCGCCAGTGTCCAGAAGCTAGGCCTGGAGAGAGAAGATCTCCTCCAGGCACTTACGCACAATGGTAAAATGGACAGGCTCATTGCAAAATTAAATATCGAGCAGAGAAAAGCCATTGCTAACTTGGCCACGGCGCTCAAGGCTCTTACAGGGGACACCAGAAATACCCTGTATAAGAAGCTTTCACGCGCCAGAAACTCTGCTCGGCAGTCCAAATGAACTTTCGAGTTGCGACCCTGAACACGCGCGGCATCGCCGCTCTTCGCCGGAGAATTCAGCTCTGCTGTTTTCTCAAGGAGCATGAGATCGACATCTGCTTTCTGCAGGAGACGAACGTCATGTCCCTGGACGACGTAGGAGACCTCTGCCAAGGCTACAGCGCCGTTGTTGCTCCCGCAACGACCACCGTGGGATCAGGCCTCGCCTGCGTCTTCGCGGCCGGCGTAGTTGTTCACCGGCAGCAGATCCTATGGCCTGGCAAGATGGCTGTCATCGACCTCACCGTCCGGGGAATCTCCATGACTTGTGTCAACGCCCACGTCTCTCATGCTCCTGAAGAGCGCCGCCGCCAGCTCCAGATCATCGCAGCTTTGGCGCGTGAAGAAGGTGCGTGGATCCTCGGTGACCTGAACATCTCCGAGGAGTCGGCGAAGGACCTGGCATCAGGTTCAGCAGAAGCCCTCGCGGAGCTCCTGGACCAAGCCGACCTCGTCGACGTCGCCACCTTCTTCGATGCTGCACTGGAGCACACCAGGGTTGCTACGATCGGAAGCCGGGTCGACGCGCGTCGTCTGGACAGAATCCTACTTCCATCAGGCTTCTGCGACCGCGTCACCCAATACCAAACTGTTGACTATGCCTACTCGGACCACCGTGCCGTCCTAATTCAAGTAGGAGACCCAGCCCCTACAAGACTTCCCTGCATCGGAAAGCTGCTACGGTCAGACCTCTTTGTCGATCGAATGGAAACGTTCATCGATGAAATATCGGTAGACCTAGCAAATCTCTCACCCCCGATGTTATGGGAAAAATGGACCAGGATCAAGGCAAATCTGGTCGCGGAGATACGGTCACTCGCGCCTGCCGTCGCCGAGTCCGGCGGTGGATACATCGAGAGAGCAAGCCTCTTCCTGAGGCGGAGACTGGAGGACGACACTGCCCGCTCCGACTATCCTTCCTTGTCGGACCTCGGGCGTTCCCTCCGAGCCAGACGCCGCTCTCCCTCCACCTTCACCGACGACGACGGCAACGCCATCTCCGGGGGCCAGCTTAGGCGTTTCCTTCTGGAGCGCTTAAGCAGTCGCTTCGCTCAGGCTCCAAGCTCGGAAGAAGCCATCGCCGACTTCCTAGCTGAAGTGACTCCCCTGGAGTTCGACGAGTGGGACCAGCTATTTCTTGCGGACATCTCCCGCGACCAGATAGCGGCAGTCATCCACCGCCTGCCAAACGGCCGTGCCTCGGGATGGGACGGACTACCCTGCGAGTTTGTCAAAGCCTTTGAAGATTTCTTCGCCGAAGTTCTTTGGCAAGTCTTCGAGGCTTCTCGGCTCCGCGGGGCCTTACCTCCATCCTCAAGGCGCAGCAAGGTGTTCTTGCTGCCGAAAGTGCACGGTGGTCCGGGTCTACAGGCATTCCGGCCAATCAGCCTGCCAACGACCGACTACAGGGTCCTCAGCGGCGTGCTCATGGCTCGTCTGCGACGTCATCTACCAGACCTGGTGCCCCAATGTCAGACCTACGCCGTTCCAGGACGGTCATCTTCCTGGAATATCGCGCGAGTGTCTGACGAAGCCGCCGGGGCATCCAGATATGACACGCCGCTGGCTGTCATCTCTTTGGACCTGAAGTCGGCCTTCGACACCCTGAGCAGGAGCTACCTGTTCGCCCTGCTGGAGAAGCTGGGCCTACCATCTACCTTCCTAGGGTGGATTGCTGTCCTCTACGGGGAAGCAGACGCCTCCATCCGGGTCGGAGATGTCTACACCAAGGCCTTCCCGCTTCTCAACGGGGTGAGGCAGGGCTGCCGTCTCAGCGCCGCGCTCTTCAGCATCGGAGTTGGACCTTTGCTACGCCGCCTCGAGAGGACCTTGGGCCGCGGCAACGTGGTCGCCTATGCGGACGACATCGTACTCTTCATCAGGGACGACGCTCAGTTTGAGCTCGTGCCCCTGATCTTTGAAGAGTTCCGCATGTCCTCCGGGGTGGCTGTCAACTTCAAGAAGAGCTGCGGGCTCTGGTGCGGTTCCTGGAAGCACCGGACGGATTCTCCTCTGGGAATCTCCTGGACGTCCGAGTCGCTGACCGTCTTAGGCTGCACCATCACCACCAGGAACACCGTCGCCTCCCAGGCCTCACACCTGATGGGGCTGCTGGAGCGAGCCATCGCGAGGTGGTCGCCCTTCACCCGCGGACTGTCGCTGGTGGGTCGTGCTCGCGCGGCCAACAGCCTGGTCCTGGGTTCCATCCTGCACCACCTCCATGGCTACCTTCCACCTGAAACCACCATCGGCCGGCTGCAGGCGCGGTTGGCGCGCTTCGTGTGGGGTACGAGCCGAGTCTCGTGGCTCCCCGGACGCATTCTGGCTCGTCCAGTCTCCGATGGTGGCGTCGGCCTGCTTGACATCGCGGGCCAGCTTCGGCTCGCCTGCCTGAAGGGGGTCCAGGCCTCTCTTCGCGGCGCCGCCAACGGCTACTCTTGGCTGGTCCGCAGCCGGGCGTGGCTGACACCGCCGGCTCCTGACGTCTGGCACTCGCCTAGGAGGAGGAGACTACTGAGCCTGTGGGAGGCCGCGTCCAGCGTCCTCGAGCTTGACCACCGGGTTCTTCATCCCGCCTGCCTGAGGTCCCTGCGTCTTCGAGGTGACAACAGGTTCCTGCGGCCGCCAGACTTGCTGGCTCCCGAGCGCTGGCTACAGGCGACTGTCGGGGACTTCTCCGATGGCGCCCCTGCACTTGCGCGCTCAACGCGGGCCGCGCTCCTAGATACGCAGCACCTGGGGGCCTTCTGCCAACGTCTCCTGCGGGAAAACGCCAGCTCCAGCTATCATGCGGAGTACGAGGCGGAGACCATCGTCCTGCGGGGATCGGCGACCCCCATCACCCGCCTACCCAGCCAGAGGGCGCGCCGGGCATTGGACTCGGCACGGCTCCAGGCCCATCCTACTGCAGAGCTGGCTGCCCGGTGGACCCCCACCGTGGACGTGCCCCGCTCCATCCCCTGGGCCGACCTGCGTCGGAACTGCTTCTCGGGGCACGACGCAGATGTCGCCCTACGGCTGGCCCTCCATGCCCTACCACATCCTGACCATCCTGCCTCGAGGCGTGCCAACTGTGCCGCCTGTGGGTCCAGCGACGGGTCGCTGGCCCACAGATATTGGAGTTGCCGAGCCGTGCGAACCCTGCTCCGGGAAGTGTTCGCTTCCTGCGACTTGCCCCTGGATCTGCAGGCCTGGCTCTTCGGCGTCGGCCTCCATCCCGAGGCAGTGAAGCTAACAAGTGTGGCGAAGGCTACCATCTACAAGTACCATCTTGGTCTTGAGTTGGGTAATGCCAGCCAACACATCGACCTGCCCACCCTGTGGGAAAGAACTCTCGCAGTCCATCGGTGGCGGAGTCTTTCTCGCGGTGGGCGCCACCAATGAAGACCTTGTATATATTTTATATATATATATACGTATTTATCAATTGCTTTATATATTTATATCTATTTATTCTTGTATTTTTCATTATATAATCTTATTTATTCATATTTTTATTTAATCTGTATTTAATCTTATATAATCTTATATGGACGTTATAATAAATCAGTTTCAATCTCTCTCTCTCTCTCTCAAAGATGCTCCTTCGTAAAACTTTTGATTCGTTATACAAATCTCTCTCAACAAACGTTACAACACCCTCACACATAACTTTCTCCAATTGACAACAATTTTTAGTGCGCGACTTAACACACAAATCCAATTTCGAGCTCCACTTAGCTCTATATCGTCGCCACAATAAAAAAAGTTTCACATTAAGCATGCCATATCCACTAACAGTCAAAAATTCTCGACGTGTTTCATACAACAACCACCCATGACTTTATTAAATTTGTTATTCATGGTGAAACAGGTTAGATTTTGTGCCAAACTAAGACTTCACGTGACACCTTTTTATTCACATTTCTCACTTCGTGTCACAGTGCCACACCACAAAACTTTTTCACTTTTCAGGCCAAAGACGCCCTTCACGCCTGTGACACCACAATT
>CP092863.1:81708377-81751370 GCA_030710605.1 Cordylochernes scorpioides | reverse complement strand
CTCGCTTTTACTATCCAATATTTTTCCCGAAGTTTGTTCATCAAAAATTGTACACCAGCGTGGCAATTCTCAACGTGTGAATCACATATCATTTGTTCAATCAACGGATGAGTCCCATGTAATAGTACTGGCAAACGGAAGCCATATTCGTCGCTGCTGTAAATCAATTTTGTTTTCACACGCAGGATTCCTTCTACTTCACATACCTTCAGACCAGGTATAGAGTGGCTAGAGAAACACTCGGCCTGAACTAATTTCAAAAGTGCCAGCTCCGCTTCATCGATCTCCTTCACAGAAAGTTCGCCCTTTACTTTCGTTGAAGATCGGAGGTTGTTGATGAACCTTCTAATCCACGCCATCATCCGCACATTTTTTATGAACGAGGAGAAATATTTCATGTACCAATGATCGGTACTCTTAACTGTTGTCACAACAGCAATTTTCTTTCTTTCCGCACAGATTTCTTCTTCATTCAGGTCTTTATACCTGGAAGGCCAAAATTCTTCGGAGAGTTTTAACCAGGAAGGGCCCTCCCACCATCTAGACTGTATCAGTCGGGAGAGGCTACATCCTCTGGAGGGTAAATCAGCTGGATTGCACTCGCTAGGAACATATCTCCAATTTCCAGGATCACTAAGTCTGCATATCTCCTTCACGCGATTCCCGACAAAGGTACCCCACTGATCATCGCGCTTTATCCAAGCGAGGGCTGTTGTGGCATCAGACCAGAATACATTTTTGATATCTTTTAACTCTAGAGCTTCAAAGATCATCTTGTTTAATCGTGCTCCTACAACACAGGCTAAAAGTTCAAGTCTTGGTATCGTAGGTCTCTTGAGAGGAGCGACTCGAGACTTAGCCGCCATCATATGCACTTCAACTTTGTCACCAACCCGAGTCCGAAGGAAGACCACAGCAGCATAAGCTTCACTACTAGCATCAACAAACGTGTGTATCTGCCAGTCCTTCTGCGGTACCATCAATGGATTGAAATTCCTAGGAATTGCCATGCCTTTGTGCAGCTGAAGGTCGTCGAACCATAGGCTTAGTTCATCCTTGTAGTGACGGTCCAATTCATCGTCCCATGCCAACTTTAGAGTCCAAGCTTTTTGCAATAGAATTTTAGGCTTTATTAATATTGGACTCAGAAATCCAATAGGGTCATATATCTGAGCTAAGCAGGACAGGATACTCCTTTTGGTTATCTTGGGGGGTGTGGCTACGGGAATTTCACATGACAAACAATCTTCCCTTTTATCCCAACATACACCAAGCACTTTAGATATCTCTGCTCTTTCAAAGGGGTAAGTATCGGAGGCCACGTCCAGGCTATGCTCCCAACGGCTTAGCTCCAACCTAGCATTATCCATGATGGACGTTGCGGTCAATTTGAGATCTTGTAACTCTTCAAAAGAGTTCACGCTTGTGACTAAATTGTCCACATAAAAGGATTTCTGCAACCTCTGAGCTAACGGTTTATGTTCAGGTCGAACATTAGACAGGTGGTATTCTATTACTGCCCCCAAAATGAAAGGACTACAGTTAACGCCGAAAACGACACGTCTATGTCTAAATACTTCTGTCTTTTCTCCATTTTGGGAATACCACAGAAAACGCAGGTAATCTCTGTCCCTTTCATTCACCTCAATCTGAAGAAACGCTTTCTTAATGTCTGCCACGACACCAAACTTGCCATTTCTAAACCTTAGCATAAGGTTGGGAATCATCTCTATGAGGTTAGGTCCCTTTTCAAGACAATCATTTAAAGATGGGGATCTATAGACCTTGCTAGAAGCATCAAAGACAGGCCTGATAGGCGTAGTCCCACTGGAGAGTTTCAACACAGGACGATGAGGCAGGTAGAAGGCCTCAGCGTCGTGTTGTTCAGCTGGGACTTTCTCAATTATCCCATCATCCAACCAGCCTCGGAAAATATCATCATAGTCCTCATAAAGATTCAAAGAGATTAATTTCTTAGTCGTCTGTTCTAATCTCTTCATAGCAACCTCCCTGTTGTCCGCGATTTTAGCTTTCTCTACAGTCCACGGGAGGGAAACAACATATCTTCCTGAAACAGAATGTTGGACTGTTTTTAGAAAATGTCGACGCGCCAGTGCGTCTCTCTGATCTCTCTGTTTAACCTCAATAGGATCCATAATGCCAAGAACATCGAGATTCCACAGATTGGTTATACTGCTCTCCGAAATTGTCATCGTTGTAACATGATGAGCGAGTGAAACGTCACTACCTGGCTGACATTCTCCCATTAAAGTCCATCCAAAACGCGTCTGCGACGCAGTCAAGCCATTTGACAACACACAAGATTTCATCATGAAAATAGATCCCAATACATCGCATCCTAGAAGTATTTCAATTTCCATGTCATCCTTTCCAATATCAGGAACCCAGATTCTGCGGGCTTTGAGTTCTTTCAACCATGGCCCGCGGCTCAATCTTGGTAGGCTACCACAGATTTTTTTGTTGGTCAAGAAGCTTCGCTACCATCTTAAAATTCCCCGATGCATGACCCAAAGTGACCCTGTATTCTTGGTTGATACTTTCACTAGTATGGCCTCCAAACACCACGTGTTTAACTGATTCCTGGCCAATGGGAGATAGTCCGAGATCCTGGGAAGTTTTAATTCTATGGTGTGAGCTCGAAGCGAAGCTCACTTCACTGGTCGTGGAACTAGACGCAGCGACCTTAGGTTTAACAAGAGCCAGACATTTTTTATATATCTTCTTATATCTGTAAGTATATTCCATGGCTTCCACATCGTCGTGCTCTAGTTCCTCTTCGCTAACGTCTGAAGTTAGCATGAATTCCATTATCTTGCCTTGGATCACAAAAAGCTCACTGTGAGTTTCTTCAAGGACTTTTCTATTATATTCAATGTCCTCTACAGGTATCGGTGGAGTACCTGACAGAAACTCTTCTGTCGTCTTCAAGATGCGAGTTAGTCGCTTTCTAAGTAAATTTCTATGTCTTTTTAAAATTTCCATTTTTCAAAAAACACTATAAACAGAGGGTAAAACAAAAGGTACTTATCTTAAGTCTTGAACTTGTACTCCGCCGTTAATCCACTTGATCTTGCCTTGTCAGAAGCCCACCCGCGGGGACGCCACTTTGAGTAGAAATGTAGGGTAGTCGGTTCACAAAACACTGAGCGAGATTCGGTAGAAGAATTCGCTGTGATGATTCTTTGTGGGCTGTTGCAAGGATTTAAATAAGATCACTAAATAGCAGAAAGGAGGGGTAAAAATCTCCTTCTAACTAACTTTATTTAATACATATTAAGAGGACAGAGGAAAACACGCGACTGGTGGGTAGCAAAACCAGCCGTGTTCTAATGTTTATGTCGCGGCTCCTTTGATGCAGGCAGGGGCCGCCGTGTTTACACAGCTGTCTGGGCTGCCTGGGCTGCGTCCGGAATAAAGGATCTCCACCATTCCACACAAGGGGATGTTAAGATGTGTCTATTCCCATATATGACCAGTTTACGACGTTCTCCAGTGTATCTTCCAATACATACCTAGTTTACGACATTTACAAGTGTCTATTCCCATAGATGGCCAGTTTACGACGTTCTCCAGTGTCTCTTCCAATACATACCCAGTTTACGACATTTACAAGTGTCTATTCCCATAGATGGCCAGTTGGCGCATACATTTCCTTCATATCAGGGAGATGCAAACAAACTGTAGAATATTAGCCAACCTGCACGCTCCATCACAAGAAACTGATTGTCATCTCTTTTTAAAACTGCTATGTTTTATATTTATACACGCGTATGCATTGATTATTTTTTCAAACTTAAAAAAAAAAAAGTGCTAATCGGGATTCGAACTGGGATTCTTTTACCAGCTGTTGCTGTTAGGTGCTAAAAGTACCATATCTCCATTAGTAGCGTTATAGGAACAGGTTGTGGTCTTAAAAATAAAATAAACCATCATGGCGGACAGAAGCGACAAAAAATAAGGCGCCCAGAAGGTGGAATCGAACCACTCCGCTTTTAAACGGCTACAGGTTTGAAGCCTGCACCCCGGACCTCCGAAGTTCATCTGGGCAACTGAGATTCCTTTAAAACATATTTAAACTTATTATCGAGTATATGTGTTAATTTTTAATTATAAGGCTATTTTTGATTATATTTTACAAATAACATTAATATATATAGTAACGACCGTCTTTCCTCAATTCCTCATGTCACGGATGCGCGCGCATCATCATTATGATCATTATCTTCTATAGAAGCTTCTATCTTTATAATTATGTATATTTACAAAAAGTCAATTCGCTCGCGCCTCTAGCGGTGAAAATGAGGGGTGATACCAGCTGACCTAATGTACATGTAAAGTTTGGAGCGGGACGTTTCACAAGAGTGACATCCACGGCTCCAATTTATAATTGTAACAAATAGTATTGGAATAAAAACATTCAATCGGGTAAAACACGGGCAGCCCGGGTCCATTCGTCTAGTTATATATATGGAGGAAATTTGAAAAAGAAGAAATTTTAAAAGCGGCATCTCCTAATTTCTCTACAGACCTTATTACAACGATAAAATTATTAAATGAGAAGGCATGGCTCACCAGTGGTGAATCCTCTCAGCGGTTTCGCTAAATTATCTCCAGACCGCTCTATTTTATGGGATGTTTTGTTATGTACCCTGAAATTACAATAGAAGGAAACTTAGGGATGTTTAGGGAATCTATGAATATAAGCTTAGCAGTCCTATATGTAGGGTATATAAGAAATTCAGTCTAATACAATAGTAGAGCGGTCTGTATATTTAAATGTCCAAACCATTGGGAGAGTTAACCATTAATGAACCATGCCTTCCCTCTTCAATATTTATTCATTGCAGTATAAAGGCTGTAGAAAAATAGATTTAACTTGAGTGTACTTAAGAGAATAGTCCAATGTTTGAAATATTTATAAATTTTCATTGCTACAATATATTAACTGAATAACCCAACTCGTGTTGTTCTGCCCTAATGAATATTTGATGAAAGAACTAATTATAGAATTAGTAATTAGATTATAGAAGATTATAGTAGATTATAGAAGATTATAGTAGATTATAGAATATATAATTCTTATAATTGAAGAATTTATTGATAAAATGAAAGTGTCTAAATTGGCGTTCAATATTTATTTACAATCAATACTATTAAACAAGCCGGGTAGTTGGCGATTTATGCTCTAGGAGCCCAGGTTACCTCTATTTTCTTTATTAAACAAGCAAGGTGATTTACATTCTATAAAATTAAAAATCACGAATATAAATGTGAATATTAATACAAAGCAATAGCGCGCCATCTACATACAACGAATAAAGACATTAAGAAGCGAATGTTTCTTTTCATAAATAAATCAAACTTCTATAATCAAACTTGAACGCCAATTTAGAGAGAGAGAGAGACACTTGCATTTTATCAATAACTAGACGAATGACCCGGGCAACGCCCGGGTTTACCCGATTAAATGTTTTATTCAAACACTATTCGTTACAATTATAAATTGGCGCCGTGGATGTTACTCTTGTGAAACGTCCCGCTCCAAACTTTACAGTCAGATTAGTTACGATATAAATCTTCAAATCGAGCGAGCGTCTATAAATATTTCGATTTAGATCAAGTATTCTAATTAGTAAGCGAACTATTATTAATAAAATTTTGAAAAGATATCGATTTTAAACGTATTTATAACCTTGATAGAGGGCGCTGTTCGTGAGCTAAGTAGAATAATTTGAATATATAGTTTTAATATTTAATTTAAATATAATTTATATATAATATAGGCGAATGACCCGGCTTCACCCGAGAAATCCCTTGGGTGCAATTTCCTTCATACTAAAAGTATATCAATAATAAATATTAGAAGTGCCATAGAATAACAATACAGAAGTAACATAAACTACAGGAAAAAAGTGTGTGTGATGGCAAAAATTGTATTATATTAGTGTTTAGGTATTTGATTTAATTAATATAGTTGATATAATAGTATATATTTATATTATATTTTTTATAAATTAGTTTTAAAAATTGTAAAAAAAAAATGCATCGGCCGGGAATCGAACCCGGGCCGCCCGCGTGGCAGGCGAGCTACTACCAGTGAGCCACCGATGCTTTAAAAAAATGGCCATATTTAGGTATTCATTCCATTCCGGATTAGTCCGCGTAAAAAAAAGTTCTTCAAATTAAAAAAAGAAATAGCCAAAATTTCTAATCAAAATGCAGCCGAAAATTTTCCTCAGGTTTATAAAAAGCGACATGCAAAATTTGGTACCAATTGGTTCAGTAGTTTTTGAGTTTATCGCGAAACAGACAGACAGACAGAAATTGACTTTTATATATATAGAGATAAAATTAACTCTGTTGATTTTTTTTTTGTATTTAATCGATAACAGGGAAGTTACGCATGTTAATGTTAGGAAATATATTTTGATGTTAAGCAAAACCTGCTCCATCTCGTTTTACATAAATGTTGAAAATTTGGTTGAAATTGATGCATTGTAACGAAAGTTTTTAGTGATGTCCACTTATGAAATTTCCATTTTATTAATATAGATTTCTTCAATTATAATAATTATAAGAATTATAAAATATATAATCATTAACATTAGTTTCTTTCATCAAATATTCACTAGGGCAGAATAAGGCCGAAGTCCGGTTATTCAGTTAATATATTGTAGCAATGAAAATTATAAGAATATCCAACCACGAACGCGTTTCGGCCTGTTGGCCTTCGTCAACGGGGTGCATGCTCAAAATTTGGTCCAAGAGGCTTCCTGAGAAATAAATAAATGAGTATTTAAGGCAAAATTTTCGTTAATACGCTGTTCATGTGAAAAATTAAGGTAAAAAATGTTATTTTCTTATTTTCACAAATTAATATATATATACATTTGAATTTTATTTCTCTTCATATCTAATATGTAAATTTGAATCCAATCACCTCTTTATAATAAAATCATGTCTTAATAAAGAATAGTTTATTGTTGGTAAAAAATATCGCGAATGTAGTATTCAATATGCGCCTATTGTATTCAAAATAATTTTGTATGTATTAAAATTTAAAGTATTTATGAATATCAATATATTTTTAATAATAATAATAATATTAAATCTGTGTATCGATTATTTATTTATCATCATACTTCGCCTGTTTATTTACATATGCTAATATGCAAATATTTCCGAGTTGGCATTAACCGTTAGTTATCTATTTGTAAACATAGTGTACCATGGGCGAGCCAAAACTGATCAGCATCATGTTGCTTGGTGAATCAGGGGTAGGAAAGACATGGTTCCTAAGGCATTATCACGCTGCCCGTCATCCCAATTCACCACTCCTGCCTGTTGGTGGACCCACGGACAACTTAGAAGGTCAGATGATGCTCAGATTTCCACTTAACCATTATCTCTACTTCTGGGATACGCCTGGTGATGAGAATCTACGACATATTGTTCATGAGAGTCTTGAAAACGTCCATGGCTTTATTCTTCTGTTTGATGTAAGCAACCGTCAGAGCTATACCAAGACCCGGCTATGGTATGAAATGATACGTCATCGGTATAGAGACCAGCTTCCACCAATCTTACTTCTAAAGAATCACACAAATCAATCTCCTATTAGAGTAATCTTAGAGGATGTTGAAAAGTTTGCCATGGCCAGTGGTATGGAGTTTGGTGGAATCCAAACTTCAGACTTAGGCATGAATAGAATAAACGGATTTGTAGACCGAGTGGTGAAATACTTTTTCTCCCGCTAGCACCATCAACAAACTGAATCTCTACTTGGTAGACGTCTCCATTTGAGAAAGCCCTGAATTTTCCCCCCTCACTGTTTTGAATCTCCCATAAATTATGTCATTCTCCATTTCTGTTTTGTGTATTAAACAACTTTTATATCTCTTAGCTGTGTTTTTTTTTTTTATATTAATAAAGGTTGATCGTGTTGTTGTTGTTGTTTATTCCTCAAGTCGTTTAAAAGATCTCCATTAGGTTCCATTGTCTCAGCTTTACTATTATAGTCCTGGGGTTTTCCCAGAGATTTTTTTTTTTTTTGAGGATTTGATACAATTTAATAGATGTCCAGGACGAGTGAGGTTGTGTGTTTGTGGCGATATATTAAACAAATATCAAATTACAAAAAATGACATCTTATGCCTTTTTTTTTTTGCAATTTATCGAAATTCGAAATTCTAAAATAATGATTAATAAATATCAAATTATCTTTGACAATGTACTTTTTTTTTCTTCGAGCTTGTTTGTAATCTTTCAAAAATATTTTTGTGTATGCAGAAGATAAGAAATAATCTTTGAAGGGTTGACAGTGTTTGTACTGATAAAAAGAAACGTGAGAAGATTTATTTGAGTTACACTTTTTTTTTTTTTTGTAACTCATTTTTGTTTTTTATAAAATCAAAGGTCGTCTCTCCCGTTAAAATATATGTCAAAGCTAGTTTCCATCTATTGACCGTTGCCGTAAACTAGTGACGGTTTGACGGCGTTTAGTTTTGACATTTATTTTGACTGGAAAGGTGACATTTGCTTTCGTAGATCAATTTCATCCTGGCTTTGATTAGTAGCTCGTAAAACTATATTCTCTCTCTCTTCCTTCTGTCAAAAATTTCCATCTCATTCTGTTTTTTGTTTCAAATTGTTTGAATGGCGTGTAGTTTGCATAAAGCGAACACGCAGCAGAAATAAATTGTTATTTAGGTACAATTTGGATTATAGATTAGAAACAAAATGAAATAAACCAAATCTAATTCACACATCATTTATCTTTAATTAAAAAGCATATATTAGATCAAAATATTATTTATTTTACCAATATAACGCCAACCTTTATCACGGTGTTATAACAATTACTTACAATAACTTAATTAAAGATATATTTATGGATTGCTCTATTTTCAAAACATCATTTATGTATTTGTATTTGGTCTTATTGTCTTTCAGACGTGAAGAGTCAGGCGTGTAGGGTTCACATAATGCGAATGATACACGCGGTAGAAATAAATTGTTATTTAGGTACAATTTGGATTATAGATCAGAAACAAAAGGTAATATGACTAAATCCAATTTACACACTATTTATTTATATATATATATTTGGTCTTATTATATCTTTTAGACGCAATAAAAAGACGGTGGACGAGTAGGTAACACCCTCGATTCCCGACAGTCATGAACCGGGATCGAATCCCACGTTAACATTTTGTTTTAATATATAAATAACCTTCATATATTATTCATTGTTGTAATTATCATAAACTAGGAGGCACTTTTTGAGCGGTACCTAATAAAGTGATTTTGAAACGAGTTTTTAGACGTGAGGAGATTGGAATGTAGGGTTCACATAAAACCAACACGCGACAGAAGTAAATTGTTATTTAGGTACATTTTGAATTATAGATTAGAAACAAAAGGTATTAAGACTAAATCTAATATACACACTATTTATTTATGTATATAGATTTGGTCTTATTGTCTTTTAGACGTGAAGAGTCAGGCGTGTAGGGTTCACATAATGCGAATGATACACGCAGTAGAAAGAATTTGTTATTTAGGTACAATTTGGATTATATATTAGAAACAAAAGGTAATGAGACTAAATCTAATTTACACACTCTTTATGTAGTTGTATTTGGTCTTGTTAGCCTTTAGACGTAAGGAGACTGGCGTGTAGGGTTCACATAAAGTGAATGATGTAACGATAGAGGATGCCTGACCGGTCATAGTTCTTCAAATTAAATTCTTGAGAACAATTTTTAACGCTTTGCCAAATGGTTTAATTTTTGTTTGCTCCTGACGAGAACAAATTATTTTTGTCGAGACAATAAAAAGATTTACTGACCGAAGTATCTTTAATTTTTGAAGAATAAAGCGAATAAAACAAGAGGGTGAAATAAGAGGCGGATTACCAATCTTTTTCAAAGTTTTTGAGCGAATCTAATACTTGTAGCTTTCGTGGTACTTGTTCATGTTATCATCTGTAAGGGTATAGGTATAATCTAATAACGTTGGGGTTATGAAGTTGGTACATCACAGTTTCCAACCTCTCTAAAACGTATACCCTTTATAAATTACTATATTCATTAACAAATGTTATAACTCCGCCTTTGCCGGTCCCAAGCCCGGATGAAAAAGGAGGAGGGGGAGCAGTAACAAGCTCGGTAAAAACCTGAGTTCAGCCGGCCATGCTGATAGTACTCTGTAAGGGCTCCTAATCCAGGGATACAGAATGAGCAGCGTTTGTACTCCATGTTAGGAGCGGCTGCATATGGTGTCTGTACCTCATGTCAGAGGCGGCTATTTCTTCTGGAGCTAAGTCGGCCTGCTACTGAGCAGTACTCCCAGTCTTAATGACAAAGGAAGATGCATTTTATACTTCATTCAGTCATTATGGATGTCAAATCTCCTTTGATATCTACTCATCCCCAGCAGACACCATCAACAAGCTCTACAGGCTTGATACCTTGATATGTACGAGTGGAGAGTAGAAAGAAGAAGACACTTCCCCAGCAGACACCAACAGCAAGCTCTACAGGCATTTCTTCTGGAGCTAAGTCGGCCTGCCACTTAGTAGTGCTCTCAGTCTTAATGACAAAGGCAGACGCATTCTACTTCACCCAATGTGGAGATAAGAAAGAAGAAGACCAATGTTATAAAGAGCAAGTCTTCAGACAAAACTTTGTACTGGAATTAAATAAATATAAAAATATTTGCAGAGTTTATTTATTCAGAAATTGGGAGACAAGTTTTCACGCTTCATCAGACCACTGTCTCCGCAAAGGCGTGCAACACACATACAATAAAGATTCACAGAAATACATTTTCAAAAAATCAAAAATTAAAATAGTTTCCAGTTGTAGAGAGTTATGGGGACAGTTTCAATGGGGGTTGGATTGTCTGTGTTGAATATGTTGGAACTGTTGGGGTAGATCTTCTGTTTATACTGTTGTTGTCTTTGGAGATTAAAGATTCTAGAATGAGTCTATTGAATTTGGAGAATATGTTATGGAAGTGACATCTTGTAGGTTGAATTGATGACCTGCAGAATTTTGTACAATAAAAAAGTTTGAACACCTCAGTTAGAAAACCTCTCTATAACCTATATCCTATATAAATGACTCTACTCCTTAAAAATTGTTAAAGAGAAAGTTTTCGGGCAAACTTTTGTACACTAAAAAAAGTTTTTACACCTCAGTTTCCCGGTAAAACATTGTTTTTGAATAAGGGTAGGCATATAAGGTTTAAGCAGTCGTGGCCGAGTGGTTAAGGCGATAGACTAGAAATCTATTGGGATCTTCCCGCACAGGTTCGAATCCTGTCGACTGCGTTTTTTTTTTTTTTTTTGGCTTAGTAAAACGGTGACGTATAGTTTTTTTTTTTTATATTATTATCCCTAGTAGGTATAATTTGGATTATAGATTAGAAACAAAATGAATTAAACCAAATCTAATTCACACATCATTTATCTTTAATTAAAAAGGCATATTCACACAAAGCAATAACGCGCCATCTATACAAATAAAATAAAAGGATTTAAAAGCGCGAATGTTTCTTTCATACATAAAACGAACTTCTACTGTCCTTACTGCGATGAAAAAATATATTGGGAGGGCTTGGCTCATCAGTGGTGAACCCTCCCAGCGGTTTCGCCAATTTAATCCACCAGACCGCTTCTCAGAGCTCTAATATTGTATTGGATCATTCTGCTTTTATATGCTACACTGAAGGATGGAATCTTAGAAATAGTTTTCAAGTAAACTATGGACATAAGCTTATAGGACAGTAGAATTATATTCAAATATTTGCTTCGAGCAATGCTCTTCAGCAAACTATAAAGACAAGGCAGTGTATAAAAGCAAAATGATCCAATACAGTATTAGAGCTCTGAGAAGCGGTCTGGTGGATTAAATTGGCGAAACCGCTGGGAGGGTTCACCACTGATGAGCCAAGCCCTCCCAATATATTTTTTCATCGCAGTAAGGACAGTAGAAGTTCGTTTTATGTATGAAAGAAACATTCGCGCTTTTAAATCCTTTTATTTTATATGTATAGATGGCGCGTTATTGCTTTGTGTGAATTTATTCCTAATGGCCTTGTCTTTATAGTTTGCTGAAGAGCATTGCTCGAAGCAAATATTTGAATATAATTCTACTGTCCTATAAGCTTATGTCCATAGTTCACTTGAAAACTATTTCTAAGATTCCATCCTTCAGTGTAGCATATAAAAGCAGAATGATCCAATACAATATTAGAGCTCTGAGAAGCGGTCTGGTGGATTAAATTGGCGAAACCGCTGGGAGGGTTCACCACTGATGAGCCAAGCCCTCCCAATATATTTTTTCATCGCAGTAAGGACAGTAGAAGTTCGTTTTATGTATGAAAGAAACATTCGCGCTTTTAAATCCTTTTATTTTATAAAAAGGCATATATTGGATCAAAATATTATTTATTTTACCAATATTTCAGTAGGCTGAACGCCAACCTTTATCAAGGTGTTATGACAATTACTTACAATAACTTAATTAAAGATATATTTATGGATTGCTCTATTTTCAAAACATCATTTATGTATTTGTATTTGGTCTTATTGCCTTTTGGACGTGAGAAGACTGGCGTGTAGGGTTCACACAAAGTTATTGATGTACGCAATAGAAACAAATTGTTATTTAGATACAATTTGTATTATACATTAGAAGCAAAGGGTAATAAACCAAATCTAATTTACACATCGTTTATGTATTTGGTTTTATTACCTTTTAGACGTAAGGAGATTGGCATGTAGGGTTCATATAAAGCGGATGATTCCACCGGTAGAAAAAAAAAATGTTATTTAGGTACAATTTGGATTATAGATCAGAAGCAAAAGGTAATAAGAACAAATCCAATTTACACACTATTTATTTATATGTATAATAGATTTGGTCTTATTATCTTTTAGACGCAATAAAAAGTCGGTGGACGAGTGGGTAACACCCTCGATTCCCGACAGTCATGAACCGGGATATAATCACGCATTAACATTTTATTTAATATGTGAATAGCCTTCACATATTATTCATTGTTGCAAATATCATAAACTAGGTTGCTCTTTTTGAGCGGTACCTAATAAAGTGATTTTGGAACGAGCTTTTATAGGAGACTGGCATGTAGGGTTCGCATAATGCGAACACGCGGTAGAAAGAAATTGTTATTTAGGTATAATTTGAATTATAGATTAGAAACAAAAGGTAATGGTTCAAATTCACATAAATAGGTACCGCTCAGCAAGAGCAACCTAGTTCATGATAATTGAACAATGAATAATATGTGAAGTTTATTCACATATTAAACAAATTTTAACGCGGGATTTAATCCCGGTTCATGACTGTCGGGAATGGAGCGTGTTACCCTCTCATCCACCGACTTATATATATATAAAAGGTAATATGACAAAATCTAATTTACACACTATTTATGTATATGGATTTGGTCTTATTGTCTTTTGGATATGAGGAGCTTGGCGTGTATAATACACACAAAGTGAATGATGTACGCAGAAGAAATAAATTGTTATTTAGCTACAATTTGGAATATAGATTAGAAGCAAAAGGTAATATGGCCAAATCTAATTTACACACTATTCATGTATTTGGTCTTATTATCTTTTAGACGTAAGGAGACTAACGTGTAGGGTTTACATAAAGCGAATGATACACAATTTATTATTTAGGTACATTTTGGATTACAGATTAGAAACAAAAGGTAATAAGACTAAATCTAAATCACACACTATTTATGTACATGGATTTGGTCTTGTTACCTTTTAGACGTGAAGAGACTGGCGTGTAGGGTTTACATAAAGGGAATGATACACGAGGGTGAAATAAGTAGCGGATTAAGAGTCTTTTTCAACGGTTTTGAGCGAATCTAATACTTGTAGCATTCGTGATACTTGTTCATGTTACTGTAAGAATATATGTATAATCTTAACACAATATTTCGAACATAGAAATAAATAACGTTGGGATTATAAAGATGGTACATCACAGTTTCCAACCTTTCTAAAACCTATATCCTATAGATATTAATCTATTCTTTAACAAATGTTATAACTCCGCCTTTGCCGGTCCAAAGCCCGGATGAAAAAGGAGGAAGGGGAGCAGTAACAAGCTCACTAAAAAACCTGGGTTCAGCTGGCCATGCTGATAGTACCCTGTAAGGGCTCCTAATCCAGGTATACAGGATGATCAGCGTTTGTACTCCATGTCAGGAGCGGCTGCACATGGTGTCTGTACCTCATGTCAGAGGCGGCTATTTCTTCTGGAGCTAAGTTGGCCTGCTACTGAGTAGTGATCCCAGTCTTAATGACAAAGCCAGACGCATTCTACTTCACCCAATGTGGAGATAAGAAAGAAGAAGACCAATGTTATAAAGAGCAAGTCTTCAGACAAAACTTGGTACTGGAATTAAATAAATATAAAAATATTTGCAGAGTTTATTTATTCAGAAATTGGGAGACAAGTTTTCACGTTTCATCAGGCCACTGTCTCCGCAAAGGCGTGCAACACACATACAATAAAGATTCACAGAAATACATTTTCAAAAAATCAAAAATTAAAATAGTTTCCAGTTGTAGAGAGTTATGGGGACAGTTTCAATGGGGGTTGGATTGTCTGTGTTGAATATGTTGGAACTGTTGGGGTAGATCTTCTGTTTATACTGTTGTTGTCTTTGGAGATTAAAGATTCTAGAATGAGTCTATTGAATTTGGAGAATATGTTATGGAAGTGACATCTTGTAGGTTGAATTGATGACCTGCAGAATTTTGTACACCAAAAAAGTTTGTACACCTCAGTTAGAAAAAAACCCTCTAAAATCTATATCCTATATAAATGACTCTACTCTTTAAAAATTGTCAAAGATAAAGTTTTCAGACAAACTTTGTATATCAAAAAAAGTGTTTACACCTCAGTTTCCTCAGAAATTCATTGTTGTTGAATATGGGTAGGCAAATAGGTAACAAGCAGTCGTGGCCGAGTGGTTAAGGCGATAGACTAGAAATCTATTGGGATCTTCCCGCACAGGTTCGAATCCTGTCGACTGCGTTTTTTTTTTTTTTTTTGGCTTAGTAAAACGGTGACGTATAGTTTTTATTTTTTTTTTATTTTAATAATTATCCCTAGTACACGTCGTACAGGCCATGATAATCATGGTGGATAATAGTTGGCGATTGATTTTACTATAAGTACACCACATGTCTACACATGTAAAAAGCAGTCCAACTTTGCACTTATAAATGTGCTAGAGTCCGTTTGGTTACTTACACTCTCTGGTGGTATTGGACTTTTTCAAGAATCGGAGGCCTTTGGAACATTTTTTTTAATTAGAAAAAAGTGCCCGATGCGATTTTTGATCTCGGTTTATAGCGGTCGAAAACCAACGGTTTAGATCATACTTCCACCTACTCCCTTGTGACATATAGTAGTTGGCAAAAAGCGAATGGAGTAACGCAGAAGGAATAAATTGGTATAATGAGTGTATGAATATTCGAATTATGTTATACACCTATCCCCCGATTTACACGGTAGATACGTTCCTGAGAAAAGCCTGTAAATCGGGGGATAGGTGTACACAGAAATAAAAATAAAATGCATTGACAGGTTAAAATATGTAGTCAGCACATATGCTCGGGATTCCTCGTGAGATGTGTACACAGCGCATGTGTTCAATCACAGTAACATTTAGTATAGTGCGATAAAAACAAAAAAAAAACTTATTTGGAAAACCGTGTAAAAGCGAAAACGTGTAAAACAAGTACCGTGTAAAATAATAATTATATGTAAAAATAAATAAAAATGCCCAGGAATGGGAATCGAACCCACAGTGTTCCACTTACCGGGCAGATGCCATGTCCACTAAGCTACCCTGGACATGTAATTCTACTGTCCTCAAAGCTTATGTCCATAGTTCATCTAAAATACCCATTCCAAGAGTGTAGCATCCGTATCACTATAAAAGGAAGTTAAAAAAAATGCACAATATAACAGCGGTATGGTAGATTAAACTGGCGAAACCGCTGAGAGGGTTCACCACTGATGAGCCAGGCCCTCCCATTAATTTTTCCATTACAGTAAGGACAGTAGAAATTGTTTAATTTTCAAAAGAATCATACTCGTCTATAATAGTTTCGAATTTTGATAACAGATGGCGCGGTATGCATCATAATATAATGAGGATGTTATGTGAGGAGTTTTTTTTAAAGCATAGAACTTGACATTTCTAGTGTTAATTGAATTAGTTTATTTTGTTTCTCTATCCCTCTTGAGTTCTAGATCCTCCGTTTTTTGAAATCTAATAAAAAAAGATATACATTCGAACATGTCTTTCTAACCTGAAAAGTTGAGGTTCCTAATATATATTATTGTTTCTCTTTTTTTTTATTATTATTACTTTTCTTGTATGAAATGTTTATACATCCATATTTCCAATTTTTTTTTCTTTCTTATTTTTTTAAATTATTTTTTCTTATAATCTGTAAATATTTACCATATGTATATAATCTTTCTCCATTTTTATTTCCCACTTTCAAAGGTTTCTCCGTCTTGTAACCCCAAGGAGAATCCTCTGTAAGACCTGTGTGTCTTAATAAAGGCTTTTGTGTGTGTGTGTGTGTGTATGAAATGTTTATAACTGTTTGTGGTTTTTATTTTGAAATGTAAATTGACGCAATTATCCCTGGCCGGGATATCGCGTTTTGTATGTTGAAATAAATAAATAAACATGGATAATTCGAAGCCCAAACGACAAAAAAAATCAAATTATCTAAAAATTCGGATTAAAAACGGAAATTATAGTGACTAAGATAAATATTGGAATTAAAGACATTGGAATTATCCAAGTTTTACTGTATTAAAGCTCTAATAAGCGGTCTGGTAAATTAAATTGGCGAAATTGCTGGGAGAGTTCACCACTACTAAGCTAAGTTCTCTCAATATTTTTTCATCGCAGTAAGGATAGTAGAAGTTTGTTTTATATGTAAAATAAGTCCATAACTACTTGCTTCAAGGCATTTGAGAAAAACGGGATGTCAGCTATAAGCAATATATTTTACCAAATTGATGATTTGGTTAGGAACAGTTTGTATCACATTGAAAATGGTCGGTAAGGATAATTTCCCAAAAGGCGAATTTTCATTTGTCAAAAATATGCTGCGAAAAATGAAAAATGTTCGATACGATTTATTTATTAATGATTTTAGAATGAGATTACGTAGAGAGAGTGCCGCATTATTGTAATCTTTATGGTTAAAATAGAGTGTATAACTAGAGCTCCATGTCTACTATCTGTACAAACGTCGTATCCTGTGATACGTAGTTGTCTCTTACATCCTGGGAAGTGACTTACATAACATGACCTCCATGTCTACTATCTGTACAAACGTCGTATACTGTGATACGTAGTTGTAGTTGTCACTTACATCCTGGGAAGTGACTTACATAACACGACCTCCATGTCTACTATCTGTACAAACGTCGTATCCTGTGATACGTAGTTGTCTCTTACATCCTGGGAAGTGACTTACATAACACGACCTCCATGTCTACTATCTGTACAAACGTCGTATCCTGTGATACGTAGTTATCTCTTACATCCTGGGAAGTGACTTACATAACACGACCTCCATGTCTACTATCTGTACAAACGTCGTATCCTGTGATACGTAGTTGTCTCTTACATCCTGGGAAGTGACTAACATAACACGACCTCCATGTCTACTATCTGTACAAACGTCGTATCCTGTGATACGTAGTTATCTCTTACATCCTGGGAAGTGACTTACATAACACGACCTCCATGTCTACTATCTGTACAAACGTCGTATCCTGTGATACGTAGTTGTCTCTTACATCCTGGGAAGTGACTTACATAACACGACCTCCATGTCTACTATCTGTACAAACGTCGTATCCTGTGATACGTAGTTGTCTCTTACATCCTGGGAAGTGACTTACATAACACGACCTCCATGTCTACTATCTGTACAAACGTCGTATCCTGTGATACGTAGTTGTCTCTTACATCCTGGGAAGTGACTAACATAACACGACCTCCATGTCTACTATCTGTACAAACGTCGTATCCTGTGATACGTAGTTATCTCTTACATCCTGGGAAGTGACTTACATAACACGACCTCCATGTCTACTATCTGTACAAACGTCGTATCCTGTGATACGTAGTTGTCTCTTACATCCTGGGAAGTGACTTACATAACACGACCTCCATGTCTACTATCTGTACTAACGTCGTATCCTCTGATACGTAGTTGTCTCTTACATCCTGGGAAGTGACTTATATAACACAACCTCCATGTCTACTATCTGTACAAACGTCGTATCCTGTGATACGTAGTTGTCTCTTACATCCTGGGAAGTGACTTACATAACACGACCTCCATGTATACTATCTGTACAAACGTCGTATCCTGTGATACGTAGTTGTCTCTTACATCCTGGGAAGTGACTAACATAACACGACCTCCATGTCTACTATCTGTACAAACGTCGTATCCTGTGATACGTAGTTGTCTCTTACATCCTGGGAAGTGACTTACATAACACAACCTCCATGTCTACTATCTGTACAAACGTCGTATCCTGTGATACGTAGTTGTCACTTACATCCAGGGAAGTGACTTACATAACACGACCTCCATGTCTACTATCTGTACAAACGTCGTATCCTGTGATACGTAGTTGTCTCTTACATCCTGGGAAGTGACTAACATAACACGACCTCCATGTCTACTATCTGGTACAAACGTCGTATCCTGTGATACGTAGTTGTCTCTTACATCCTGGGAAATGACTTACATAACACGACCTCCATGTCTACTATCTGTACAAACGTCGTATCCTTTGATACGTAGTTGTCTCTTACATCCTGGGAAGTGACTTACATAACACGACCTCCATGTATACTATCTGTACAAACGTCGTATCCTGTGATACGTAGTTGTCTCTTACATCCTGGGAAGTGACTTACATAACACGACCTCCATGTCTACCATCTGTACAAACGTCGTATCCTCTGATACGTAGTTGTCACTTACATCCTGGGAAGTGACTTACATAACACGACCTCCATGTCTACTATCTGTACAAACGTCGTATCCTGTGATACGTAGTTGTCTCTTACATCCTGGGAAGTACTGGAAGACTTACATAATACTTATTTACATAGCCTTGTTATTTTCTTGAGGTTCTGCGTTGTCACAAAACGAGGTCAATCTTTTGTCTAAGAAACCTTGATCACAACAAGACGTCTAATACGCACATAAGGAAGAAAAGAAATGTTGCTAGAGTTCTAAGTCATTCTAGTAATGGCACCAACCTTTTGGCAGAATCAAGGCGCAAAGACCTTCTTTGTGCAAATTTCGCCAGGTTTCGAGGTAAGATATTGTCTGCACAAAGGGTTGGTTGCTTGGGGTGGCAACATAGCGGTCCGTTCACCCATGAGGTGAGGGACTTGTGACGTCAGGACGGGCCTCTATTTTTACCCCCGAGCTGGCGCGGGCCCCCATTTGGCTAGGATGAATTTCGAGAACCAACAAATCGTAAGGATGGCGGGGAAGGCGGTCACCAAGGTGGTGCACCGCTGCTCCTCAGCGACGGAAAACCAGAACCTCGGTGAGTCACTTTTCCTCAACATCTTACCTCTTATTGATTAACCACTATTCATACTGACATCGTTTTAACAATTATTGGCCAGTTTTTTTTTTTTTTTTTTTACAATTTAACTCATTTTCTATTATTTTCTCATTACTGCTTGAATGTTTCGCGTTTTGTGATGATTCGGGTTTAGAGAAATAATACCGCAAACTATAATATTTGTTAAGAATATAAACAGTAGAGCAATACGTTTATTATTATTATTATTTTTTTTTTTTTGAAAAGTGCAAATTTTCGGATCTTTATAATCCTTCTACAGACATAGCTCTACCATAGCTATAAGAATATAAACAGTAGCAATGTGTTTCTTTATTCACGTAAAGTACAAGTTTTCGGATCTTTATAATCCTTCTACAGACATAGCTCTACCATAGCTATAAGAATATAAACAGTAGCAATGTGTTTCTTTATTCATGTAAAGTACAAGTTTTCGGATCTTTATAATCCTTCTACAGACATAGCTCTACCATAGATATAAGAATATAAACAGTAGCAATGTGTTTCTTTATTCGTGCAAAGTACAAGTTTTCGGATCTTTACAATCCTTCTACAGACATAGCTCTACCATAGCTATAAGAATATAAACCGTAGCTTGTACTTTACACGAATAAAGAAACAAATTGCTACTGTTTATATTCCTATTATGAACTTTATAGTTGCTATATGCTGCTAAGATCTTGAAAGATTTGGAAGTTATTCTAAAGGATAGGTTTTGAGACATCACGTGTTGATCAGCAACTTCTTTTAATGGTTTCTAACTAGTTTAATAGTTCCATCTTTCTCTATCTATGTCTTCAATGTCATTTGTAAGCTTATCCTTTATATTCTTTAATCATATAGGCACTTTCACTTCTAAAGCATCACGTGGGATCAGCTTCTTCTTAAAATGTTTTCTATCTAGTTGACTATTTCCATTGTTCTCTATCCATGTCTTCAATATCATTTGTAAACTTATCCTTCCTATTCTTTAATCTTCCAGGTACTTTCACTTCTGAAGAATCACGTGGTAATCAGCATCAATCAATAGGCTAATCTTATAATCATTTCTAACTAGCTAAATATTCGCATCGCTCTCTATCCATGTCTTCATTGTCATTTGTAAACTTATCCTTTATATTCTTTGATTTTCCAGCCACTTCCACTTCTAAAGCATCACGTGTTGATCAGCATCTTCATTTAATGTTTTCTAACTAGTTGAATATTCCCAACGTTCTTCTATCCATGTCTTCATTGTCATTTGCAAGTTTATCCTTTATATTATTTGATCATCCAGGGAATTTCACTTCTAAAGCATCACATGGTGATCAGCTTCTTTTAATGTTTTCTAACTAGTTGACTATTCCCATTGTTCTCTATCCATGTCTTTATTGTCATTTGTAAAATTATCCTTCCAATTCTTTAATCTTCAAGGAAATTCCACTTCTAAAGCATCACGTGTTTATCAGTATATTTTTATAATGTTTTCTAACTAGTTAACTATTTCCATCACTCTTTATTCATGTCTTCAATATCATATGCAAACTTATCCTTCCTATTCTTTAATCATCCAGCCACTTTCACTTCTAAAGCATCACGTGGGATCAGCTTCTTCTTAAAATGCTTCATAACTAGTTGCATCGCTCTCTATCCATGTCTTCAATGTCATTTGCAAGCTTATCCTTTATATTCTTTGATCTCCCAGGCTCTTCCACTGCTAAATCACCAGTAAGCGAGTCTTGAAGTGTCTTCAAACTCTCTCTTCTCTTTTATTACATAGTTCTACTCCTACTTTGGGACGTTCACGTTGGGATAACCTCACGTTTGAATCACCAAAAAAAAAAAAACCCTTTTCTGTAATATCTCTAGGTCCATAGTGCCATCGCTGCTAATGATTCATAGTCTGGTATAACTTGTTCCAGCTATAGAACTCCTGGATTGTTGTACCTTTTAGCATTATATCAGTAATCAGACAATAACTCTCAATAACAGTGACCTTTATTCAAGACACGAGATAACCAAGTGTGAACAAAATTGCTTATGTCTCCTTCAAAAAAATAGACAACTAGTAACATTAGACTTTCCACTTCCTAAAGTTTTGTTGATGAGAGTAGATAAAAATGATGAGGTATATTTGAGTTGAAGATTATAATACCATTAAATCCCCCGTGATGAAGTGAAATGTTGGCGTCACCATATGACAAGAAGAAATCCTTTTTCTGATGTTTATTCAAACCACACATTTTATCAATCATTATATATACATTACAGTGCACTAATCGATGTTTTAAAGAAATGGCTGTTGTGATGAGCTATGTTGCTTCCAGAAAGTATCATTCGAATCAACACACGTGGCAGACTTCCAGAAAAACAAAAACAAGATCCTATACAATCATCAGTCCTGATTTTTCCAGATTAGCAAAATATAAATAATATAAATAAATAAAAAAATCTATATATAAAAATACTTTGTTACAATATCAACAACAACAACAAAAAAGCTTTTATTAGGGCCCATTACCCTGTATGGATTCGCCATACAAAAACAAAACAATACAGTAATTTTTTTCTTCCCTTTCCCCATGTGCACGTGAGCCTTTGTTTGAAAAGGGATTTATTTACACATCTCTTCTAAAACTTTCCTCACTACCTCTTTTGTGTATGAATCTATTTACAATTGATCTGTAGAAATTATAGAGTTCTATTGCTATATTTTTCTTTTCTGAAATAGTTCTCAGTGTCTTCAGCGGGTTGCTAAATCTCCAGAAGTTGTTTTTTTTTCTCTTTCCTAAAATATCTCTCCCCACATGTTCTATCCACGATGTTCTTCCTACGTTCTATCGCCAACATTTCCAACGACAGAGCTAAGTCAGGAGTATAACCGGGAAAGTCCGACGACCTGAGGAACCCACGTCGCACAATAAAAATAGAAAAGAAGACATCCCCCCCCCCGACAGGTGGATCGTCTCTTTTTGCGTCCCAGACAGTATTAGAACCGTTTAGAAGGTAGATTCTGATTTCTTTAATTTCACTTTAAGTGAAAAGTGTTAATTTTACTAGTACAAAGGTTTCTTCTCTGTGTTAATTATAGATACAAAGACTCTGTGAAGTGTTTTATTTAAATCTGAAGGACAGGGTCGCTTATATATCCTCTGAAAGAGCTGGCGGTAACTGTTGGTTAGTGATATAACAGCAACGACCACTCGCTAGGTGGACTGGTACATGGTATCGCTGTCCGACCACTCGCTAGGTGGACTGGTACATGGTATCGCTGTCCCGACCATTCGCTGGTTAGACTGGTACATGGTATCGCTGTCCCGACCACTCGCTAGGTGGACTGGTACATGGTATCGCTGTCCCGACAACTCACTAGGTGGACTGGTACATGGTATCGCTGTCCCGACCACTCGCTAGGTGGACTGGTACATGGTATCGCTGTCCCGACCACTCGCTAGGTAGACTGGTACATGGTATCGCTGTCCCGACCACTCGCTAGGTGGACTGGTACATGGTATCGCTATCCCGACCACTCGCTAGATGGTCTGGTACATGGTATCGCTGTCCCGACCACTCGCTAGGAAAACTGGTACATGGTATCGCTGTCCCGACCACTCGCTAGGAAAACTGGTACATGGTATCGCTGTCCCGACCATTCGCTAGGTGAACTGGTACATGGTATCGCTGTCCCGACCACTCGCTAGGTAGACTGGTGCATGGTATCGCTGCTCCGACCACTCGCTAGGTGAACTGGTACATGGTATCAACGTTTTAGGCTAAGTTTTATTTAATATGATCATAAAAAAAGGAGCATGTTTGGTTCACAATCAACTTTGAATACAACAAAGATTTAGGAGAACGTTTTTCTTTTAAAGTTTTGTTTCTATTGTTGCTGTTGTTGTTAAAAGTGCTGATCTTGTCAGTGACCTTGCTAAGGGAGTAATGGACCTTTGTTTACCGCCATTCTTTGTCTGTTGCATTTTCTTTGTCTGCACGTGCGGATTCTTATACTCTTTCATTTAAATATGGTAACAGGTTTCTGGAGAAGAGATTTTTTTCATTTTTTATTACAATCTCAAGTTTTCGTACATTACGGTCCTTCTGCAGAAGGAGTACAACATTTATCAATAATGAAATGTCATTTTCACGTTATTTCTACGTTTTATAGTTTGTACTTTCTCTCACATTGAGGAAAATGGGTGCCGTTGCCATGTTAGTCACCTTGGAAACGGACTAGAATTTGGTCGAATATTCCAAGGGTTCAGGGGGAACTGGTGTGATCGGACTTCTCCCCCATATGGACTCAGAACAGCAGATAGAGCACCCAAGATAGAGAACATTGAAAACTGCTGTGATAGAGATGCATGGAAACATCTGAGGCTCTTCATTGGACACAACAACAACAGAAAATTGACATGGACCCAGAGCAGCAACTTTACACTTCCAAGATAGAGGACATTGTAACTGCTGTGGTAGAGATGCATGGAGACATCTGAGGCTCTTCATTAGACACTACAACAGAAAATTGACATGGACCTATAACAGCAGCTTTACACACCCAAGATAGAGAACATTGCTGTGATAGATATGTATGGAGACATCTGAGGCTCTTCATTGGACACGACAACAACATAAAATTGACATGGACCTAGAACTTTACACACCCAAGATAGTGGACATTGCAACTTCTGTGATAGAGATACATGGAAACATCTGAGGCTCTTCATTGGACACGACAACAACAACAGAAAATTAACATAGACCTAAAACAGAAACCTTACACACCCAAGATAGAGAACATTGCTGTGATAGATATGTATGGAGACATCTGAGGCTCTTCATTGGACACGACAACAACAGAAAATTGACATGGACCCAGAACTTTACACACCCAAGATAGAGGACATAGCAACTGCTGTGATAGAGATACACGGAGACATCTGAGGCTCTTCATTGGACACGACAACAACAGAAAATTGACTTGGACCCAGAACTTTACACACCCAACATAAAATATATTGCAACTTATTTGATAGAGATGCATGAGATATGGACTCTTCATTGGACACGACAACAACAACATAAAATTGACATGGACCTAGAACTTTACACACCAAAGATAGAGGACATTGCGAGTTCTGTGATAGAGATGCATGGAGACATCTGAGGCTCTTCATTGGACACAACAACAACATAAAATTGACATGGACCTAGAACTTTACACACCAAAGATAGAGGACATTGCGAGTGCTGTGATAGAGATGCATGGAGACATCTGAGGCTTTTCATTGGACACAACAACAACATAAAATTGACATGGACCTAGAACTTTACACACCAAAGATAGAGGACATTGCGAGTGCTGTGATAGAGATGCATGGAGACATCTGAGACTCTTCATTGAACACAACAACAACTTACTCTCACACATATTTACATATGGTATCTATAGAAAGTACATGACCACAATGTCCTGTTGTCAACATCAAGAGATGCTCCTCAAGTGCGCCTCACAAGACAAAGCAATCAGTCTCTGGACCTCAGCCAGCGATTGCCTGAAAATAGTCTGCTCTGTGATATTTCGGATCCTCCCACGTCATCCTGCTGTTGGCAAAACACAATTTCAAGGAAACTCCGCGCATGATGTCCCACGTCATATATTTTCCCATCGAGACTTGTTGACGTTTCCACAAGGTTCGCTCTGTAGACACGTGGCCTTGTTTTAAACTTGGCTAATTTGTTTCCCTTGGATATTTTGGCTTGAGATTTAGCAATTTTTACAGAATTCTATTCAAGTTCATTGTATATATATTTTTTAAAAACATAAACCTTAGATTATTAAAACATTGGATCAGTAAACATGAGGGCAACCACTTCGTTCAATTACATTACTTTATTTTTCATTTAACATATTTGTCAACAAAAAAGGTGATGATGATAAATTCAATGAATATTTACACAATCATAGAAAAATTATATTAAACCTTTATATAAACATAAATATTTTAACTAAATTAAACATTCATTTTACGTCTCTGTAGACTGTAATCCTTAATATTCGTCACAAATCCACATTTTGTCAGCCATTACTAATATGTGCATCAAATCGTCAACATTGAGTTTCATAATATTTTCCAACAATTCCCCTAGCAACCATGTTTGTCAGACATTGTTAAATATACACCACATTCGTTAACATTGTTTCATCGTATTTTCCAACAATTCCCCTAGCAACCATGTTTGTCACTCATTATTAAATGTACACCACATTCGTTAACATTCAGTTTCATCATGTTTTCCAACAATTCCCCTAGCAACCTTATTATTCAGACATTGTTAAATATACACCACATTCGTTAACATTGTTTCATCTTGTTTTCCAACAATTCCCCTAGCAACCATGTTTGTTAGCCATTGTTAAATGTACGCCACATTATTCAACATTAAGTTTCTCATCATGTTTTCCAACAAATACCCTAGGAACCATTGTTTGTCAACCATTGTTAAATGTACACCACATTTGTCAACATTGTTTCATCATGTTTTCCAACAATTCCCCTAGCAACCATGTTTGTTAGACATTGTTAAATGTACACCACATTTGTTAACATTGTTTCCTCATGTTTTCCAACAATTCCTCTAGTAACCATGTTTGTCATTCATTGTTAAAACTACACCACATTTTTCAACATTGTTTCATCATGTTTTCCAACACTTCCCCTAGCAACCATGTTTGTTACTCATTATTAAATGTTCCTCACAGGACAGTAAAATCTTATTTATAATTTAAAACTTCGCATTTCTTTCTCTCTATCTGTAGATAGTTTTTTTTGTTGTTGTTGTTGATTAATAATTGTCGACTAGCCGTACTGACGTCATCAATAAATACTTTCACATCTTAAGATACTCAAAAACTTGATTTCTACACTACAATATAATATATATTAGTAAATTAAATTTAATTGCCATCTATCTTTAAAATTTTACACAAATAAATTTACTGGCAATGCGTACCTTCCATAGAAAATACAGGGTATACTCCAAACCAATCCAATACAATAGTAGAGAGGGGTCTAGAGATTAATTTGGCGAAACCGCTGAGAGGGTTCACTACTCATGAGCCAAGCCCTCTCATTCAATAACTGATATCATTGCAGTAAGGTCTGTAGACATAATATCATCAGGTATTTAAAAGAAACGCATTGCCAGTAAATTTATTTGTGTAAAATTTTAAATATAATATATATATAGGTTTAAAACATTTCTTCAAATTAAAGATAATTAGGCCAATAAAGGATTTATTTTGAAGAACTATGAATTCCGGCCAGGGCAACCTCTATCTCTACGAGGTTTAAAACAGTTATTAGAGAAATGGCTTTATATATTCATCCTTGAAAAGGAAAAATTAATATCAGGTAAAAAATTTCTTTATCATTTAAATTTGCAAGCTTTCGAGCAAATATGCTGCTCTTCAACGGGCTGATATTCTATGTACAATCTCTAAATAATATTTATACAGAATAATTGGAAACTTTTGTTATTAGCATGTGCTCTCGCGGGCGTGCATCAGACTGTTACCAGCTAAAGTAAAAAAAAATATCTGAATCTTTCTGTACGCTCCAGGAACCTGGGTTACTTAAATAATAAAAATATCTGGATCTAAAATTTAAGTTTTATCTTTCTCAATCTAATGAACTGTTCAAGAAATTATTTCCAATTGCTGTCCCAAATTTCATTTCTTCTGATAAATTCACTACTTTATTCTTAACAGGCAAAGGACCCTTCTTAAGTTTCCTATTCAAACTGAATGTTATCAATGATCCAACATGTGAATGCCGCTTAGATGTTGAATCACCAGAGCATCTTCTTTTAACTTGCCCTCTGACTAATCAAATTGTATATAGATACTTTGAAACATTACCAAATTCTCTTTGTGTATATACTCTATCTCTCTTATGAGAACTTTGTTAAGTTTAGAACTATTTGTACAATAATTTACAAAACAATACTAATCCATCGTGTAAATAATTAATCATATATATGTAAATAATACTAGCACGGCACAATAGTCCTTTGGACTTCGTACTTTTGTAACAATAAATAAATAAAATAAAGTAATAGATATTATACTGGGATTAAATATATATACATTCCAATAATTATTAATATTTAGATTATTTGTCAGGGATATTGTTATATTGGGTTGGGAGGTCAATTTTTCTATTGATGCTATTTATTTTTGATGATACCAGTGCTTCCAGGAATAATCGATATAGAATATCAGCCCGTTGAAGAGCAGTATATTTGCTCGAAGGCTTGCAAATTTAAATTAAAAAGATACTTTTTACCTGATATTAATTTTTACTTTTTCAAATTATTTCTGGGTAACTGTTGTTCACATATTCATCCTTAATTAAAAAGACATATATTGGATCAAAATATTATTTATTTTACCAATATTTCAGTTGGCTGAACGCCAACCTTTATCAAGGTATTATAACATTTTAAAGTGTGTCAACAACAAACTCAGCGTTATATAACGTCAACAGAATTAAGTTTTAAAAAATATTTTGTTATATTCAATGGGGAGAAAAATTGGTAAAATAAATGATATTTTGATCCAATATAAGCCTTTTTGTAAAACGACATTTTAAAATTATACCGCATGTGTTTCTTTTCAACGAAAAATCCCAATTCATTTTAAGGAGAAATAACGATTATTTCTAACCTTAGAAATGAGGTATGAAAGGATGAATTGTGAAGAGTAATGATAAACGGAAAAATAAAAGTGTCCAGGGATGGGAATCGAACCCACAGTGTTCCGCTTATGTATGCCTTTTTAATTAAAGATTTATTTATGGATTGCTCTATTTACAAAACGATATTCATCCTTGTAACATGTAATAAGACCTTTTTGGAGTTTAACTGCGATTTAGCGAATAATTTTTTACTTTAATTATAGAGCTAGGTTAAGTTTTTGAAATCTACGCAGACGATTGTTGCGCTATCTGTTGGAATAGGCGAAGAAGTTTCAAGCCGTTGGACAACACGGGTAGCACTGGGTTGCACGGTGGATGGCAATGTTTACATCAAGAGCTGGCCACGAACCCTTCTTTGTCTGGAGACGCAACCTTCCAGAAATAGCGTGTAGACAGCGGGCCGCCAAGCTGGCAGTATCTACATCCGCACAGCTCTAATTAGCTGTAGATAAAGTATACATATTATAAATAAAATAAATATTTTCTGCTGTTTTTTGAATATTCTTGAGTATTATACTATGGTAATGCAGTCGTGGTTAAAATGTTGAAATTATAATAATAAAAATAGTTTTGATCAGATATAGCTTTAATTGAGCTTATGGAATATATAAAAAACATAATTTGATTAAAGTACTGCCTGGCTTAAGGCGTAAGAATTAAAAAATGAAAAACTTATTTACATAATGTACAAAAGATTTGAGCCGGCTATAGGGAAAAAACAACAATGAGTTTTTATAGGGTAAGCGTGACCTCTGGCGATCGATTTAACAGAGTATTTGAATCTATGAAATATAATTTTAAATAGAATAATATTTTAATATAATATATATATATTCACAGCTTTATTAAAACCACCGGTCTTATACAGATTCACCACAGGAAGAAGGGAAGCATAGATGGAGTTCCTATACTCCAGGCAGCGAAGCACCCAACAACAGCCTCCAAGTCCGACGCATGTCCAGTGGCCACACGTTCCTTTGTGTATACGTCAAGGTTAGCGAATCACTGAACAGGCCAGTGTGGAATCAGCTGTGTTCTAGTCTTCGCTTTCCTCATCCAAATGGACCACGGCATTCAGCGATTCTATTAATCTCCTCCGAACGGTAACTGCGGCCTTGTAGTAAGATAAAGTAAATATTAAAAATAAAGAAGGCATATCCTGTCCAGGAGCACATGTGATTTTTAGATGGCAGAGCGCTCTCTAGTGGAACAGAAATCAACTTGGTTATATCGTGTAGCTTCAATAAAGGTCACTGTAATATCTTTCAGAGTTATTGTCTGAATTTCGATATACATTGTTAAAATGTACAACTTCCTTAAGTTTTGTTCATGAGTGTGTCTTTCAGAGTTATTTTCTGAATCCCGATATACAGGGTGATCCAAAAGTCCCGCACTATTTTAAAAATTAATAACTCCGCGAATATTTGCGCTAGAGCAATGCGGTAAACACCATTTTGTTCAGGATGCAATGGGATTTTTTATGGCAAATAATGAAAAATTCGAAATTGATTTTAGTTACAATTTTATTCGCCAGATGGCGCTCTACCAGAATCAGAGCGGCCAAATTGTTTGATAAATTGAAAAATATAACTGATCGGCATGTATTTTTCCTTTTTGAATACCAGGAAAGAACCCTAATAATATCAAATAACAAATTAATAAAACACCACTTCGCCAAAAATATGAAGAATTGGTTAACGATTTTCAAATACAATCAGAGATATGTAAAATAGGTAAATGCAAATTAAAACATGTAACAAAAAGAAAATTGATATTTTAGATACGGTTTGTTTCCGAAGATAATAAATTTCTAATATTTTTAATTCAACTCTCACTCAGTATCGATTATATTTATTTTAATTCATTTGAAAAATATGTATCTATCTCTGATAATTTATTTTACTCTGGAATGCCGTTGTTGTTGTCGAGTCCAATAAAGAGCCTCAGATGTATCCATGTATCTCCATCACAGCAGCAGCAATGTCCACTATCTTAGGTGTGTAAAGCTGCTGCTCAGGGTCTATGTCTAATTTTTGCAAGGCTGCGGCCATTGCTGGCTATAAGAATATGTGGGTAGGTGTAAGTTCCACACCAGGACAATTGTTGCATGCCCTATAGGTTCTTGTGCCATCTGGATGTATTGTCATTCCTTTATAGTGTTTTTTTCTAAGTCTTGTTATAGTTTTTGTCATTTTTCTCTCAGAGTTTATTTCGCATTTTGATCTTTTCTTATTTTTTCGTTTAATTATCTTGTATTTTGACAAAGAATCAGCGTCAAATAATGACATTTGTTCTTTCCTTTGGCTCAACTTTCTGGCTTCCTTTGCCAATTCGAATGCCACTTCATTACCCCTGATCCCAGCATGGGCAGGGATTCATTGTAGAATGCAGTTATTCTCCAATGGTTCCAATTGGGTAAGTAACGAGTGTATTTTCTGTGTGATTTTAGTATTGCCCTTCTGAATTTCTTCTAGAGCGGATATGGAGTCGCTGTATATTAAAATTCCTTCTGCTTGATGCAGGGATGGTTGGTTAAGGCATACATCAAGGGCTTTCCAGATAGCTGTCAGTTCACAAGTGAAGTTTGACGAAATCTGTCCTGCTCCTTCTTTGATTTTGATGTTTGTTCCATCTTGCAGTATTATGTTAATTCCGGCCCCTCCATTACTCAGGGTAAGGTCTGAAGATCCATCTGTATATGCTGTTGAAGGGCGTGGCCTAGCAATTTTAATCAAGAATTTGTACTATGAGGACATAGCCGTTAATATTACAAACACATTAGACCTCGAAGCCCAAGGTATCAAAGTCTACCTCAATCAAAACAAAGCCATCCACATATACAATATGTATCACCCTCCAAACAATACATTTATTGACGATGGAACAATGGCTCAATTTCTTACAGACAACACTATTATTGTAGGTGACCTTAATGCCAAACATAAAATATGGGGATGTTCTACGCCAAACCCAAGAGTCAAAATACTATCAAACATATTTGACGACAATGCCTTCATGTGCTTAAATGATGGGAATCCTACCCATCATTCCTACAAGCTATAATACTGCACAAGCCCTTGATATAAGTTTTTACTATCCTGACATTTTCCACAAATGCAAATAGAAAATATTAAAAAGTTTTGGAAGTGATCATTTGCCTAATTTGATAGAAATTAGCACCAAGACCAAAACTAGCTCAATTAAGAAAAATTCTGGAACTTCAAAAAGGCTAATATGATATCTTTCGAAAACACCATTATTAAAGCAGCCAAAGTTTGAATACCAAGAGGTAATATTAAGAAATGGATTCCAAATTATACACACCAGGCAAAAAATATTCAAAGACTTATAACTAAAAGAAATGAACTACAAAAAAGTGCACCCAAAACCAAAAATATTGTAGAACTGAACTGAACATTGTGATTGCAAAAATAATAAAAGATTATGCGTAAATGTGAAAAGGGAAAAATGGAAACAAACTTGTGAAAACCTGAACCCAAGAAACCCAAATACAAAACTTTGGAATTGGGCAAAACAAATTGACAGAGTCCAGCCACAAACTTAAAACACAAATATGATTAAGAATACAGATGGTACACCAGCAACTAATGACAAAATTGCTGCCAATCTTTTAGGTAATTCATATCAAATAAGTAGTAAAATCAAGGTTGAAAAAAGGCCCGAAAGATTATTCATGACTGTAAAAAATGTCACCAGCACTCATAATATTTTCCATGAAAAAAATCAATATGAAAGAGCTAGCTTATGCATTAGAAAACACTGACCTAAACAAGACTCCTGGGCCAGATGGAATCCATGGCCGAATGATATCAAACTTGGGCAAAATTGGCAAAGAAAGACTTCTTAATATTTTCAATAACTCCTGGAAAACTGGAAAATTGCCTCAAGACTGTAAAAATGCAACAATAATTCCCATTAAAAAACTTTACAAATCTGCTGATGACCCAAAAAACTACCGACCTATATCCCTAACAAATATTTGCTGCAAATTAATGGAAAAAATTATACTCAGACGACTCACCTACCACCCCGTCACAAAAATCTCTTACCAGAAGAACAATATGGATTTAGGAAAGGACATGGGACAATAGACCAACTCTTATTTTTCACACAAAAGGTAAAAGATGCACAAAACGAAAAACCAACTAACCACACCATAGCTGCTTTTTAGACCTTACACAAGCTTTTGATAAGGTATGGAAAAACAAGTTAATTACAAAATTATACAAACATTTCAAAATTGATGGAAAAGCTATCACTTGGATAAATGATTCTCTTAAAAATATATAAATCAGGATCAAATATAATGGCACTCTATCTAAAACCTTCAAATTGTACCAAGGATTACCACAAGGATCAGTCCTTAGCCCAACTCTCTTCACCCTATTTATTGCAGGCATAGAAAAATAAATTTCACATAAAACCAATATTGGACTTTTCACTGATGATATTATTCTATGGAGCAGCAGCACTAACTGGAAAAAAGCTGAAAGAGATTTAACAAGACTCTTCTCCACCTAGAAAAATTTGCTAATAAACATAAATTAGAATTTAACCCCCAAAAATCTGAAACCTGTCTTTTCACTACCGATAAGAAACTATACAAAATAAGACCAAATATCATTCTGAAAGAACAACAATTGCAATATAATAAACATCCTAAATATCTCGGCTACAACCCTGGATCCAGAAATCAACTCCAGTAAGCATATTGAAGGAGTTGTTAGAAAAGGAAGAGACCGACTAAAAATCTTGAAATATATTTCAGGAAGAGTGGGGAGCTGAAGCAACAACAATAAAATTAACTTACACATCTCTAATGAGACCTATCCTGGAATATGGATATCAAATCTATGGTACAGCATCTGAAACAAATCTAAAATCACTGGAAAGGATACAACTAAGTGCAGCTAGAATTATTACAGGTCTTCGAAAACCCTGCCCTAATGATATTGTACTTTACGAGGCAGACATTATGCCCTTAAAGAATAGAATAAGCTACAATCTGCCCAAATATATAAACAAAATCAAGAGTTATGAAAACAAACACAGAACTTTCAATTACATACTTAATTGGGAATCCAATCTAAGACTCAAAAAAGAAGGCCCTCTCCACCTGGCCAAAAGAAATGGATTTTTAAAATATAAAGTGGAAAAATATTATTTAGCTGAAAAAAATATCTCCATGCGAACCACTAACAAAATGTTATTTTTAATGCCACTTTAAATGAAACCACCAACAGACAATATCAAAATCCAGAATACTTAAAACAATTATCATTAGAAATAATTAATAAAATTCCTAAAAATGCTATAACTATCTATACCGATGGTAGCAGAGATGAGTTGGGACACACTGGCAGTGGCTCTCTCATTAAAACCACAAATGGCATTGAGAAAATAAACAGAAGAAACCCAGAATTTTGCTCAGTCTTCAGATCAGAACCTATAGCCATCTATGAAGTCTTAAAATCCATCAGAAACATTAAACATCACGATATAAGGATTCTTACTGATAGTAGAAGTGCCATACAACACTTGAGTCACACAGGGGAACTTAGAGACAAAGTAAGCAGGAACATAATTGGTTATCTCCAAAAACTCTCAATACCTCAAAAATTCACCTTCAATGGATACTCTTACATGTTAGCATTGAAGGAAATGAAGCTGCTGATGCGCTAGCGAAAAAAAGGCACAAAAGAACCCTTGCTACAGAAAAATAAACTTACTTTTAAAGAAATAGAAACAGTAGCCAAAATAAACAAGAACTGGAGGATCCCACCTAAGCACAGTTGGGATACCCTAGAAGCAGATGGCCACCCAGACCTTTCGGTCCACAAGCCGGCATGCGAAGCATGCCTTCGCTGCTATTCTGTTCAACTCATAAGCCAAGTAACGGTATCCAAGCTAGTGATTGGACATTGTACCTTGAAACACCACCTCCCAGACAACGTGTCTGGAAGGATTTCTATACCGGTGACCTTTAATCACAGCAAAATAGGAAACTATCTACTGTGTCCAGCAGGGACCGCGGGGAGGCAGACCCCGGTCGACTCTGTTCACTCACAGCTGAGGAAAAGCTCAGCTGCCACGTCGTGGGCTTTCTCAAGAAGCTTGCTGTGATTTCTCAGCAGCTCACTCTCGATCGCGCCCCTAGCCCTCCTTCTCTCTTCCTGCACACCCACTACCCTTGGACAATCCAAGACGTAGTGGCGTGCATTCACATCCCTTTCTCCACAGACGCAATCAGGATTGCTCTTAATTTCAAATCTGTGGAGACTTGGGGAAGAGCCGATGTCCCGAACTACCCTAATGAGTTTGTGGGACATTACCTTACAGAGGTACTTGGGTGTTGTTACCCCATTGAATAACTCTCTCCCCTTCACAATGTTCCTCCATCTGTCCAAACATAAGTCCTGGACGTGCCCCCCGATCCTCCTATAAACTTCTTTCTTGGTCACTGTGGTCCTCAGTGATCTACCTTTTAAGCATCCTGCCTTAGAGATCCTGTCTGCGAACTCATTACCTTCGATGAGGCTGCGTCTCCTAAACCAAGGGAGCTCCGGAGCCCGCGTCATCATCTCCAGCTCCTGGATTATTTGATGCGCGAGTTGCCCTTTCTCCAGATTGATGGCGACGAGGGCCGACATACAATCTGAATAGAGGCGGTCCGGGCTGAAGTTATTCTCGGCACACACTCTGCGGGCTACCCTGATCGCAAACAGCTCGGCTGAAAAGACCAATTCGTCCACTCTGAGTGTTAAACTTTCTTGGAAGATCAGCTCTCCATTAGTGAAAATCACTACCCCAGCTCCAGTATTGGTTCCAGACCTACTCCCATCAGTGAAAACCTCCGTGCCATTCCCTGTCGGCTCTCCAGGACTCCAATTCCACTTTGGGAACCACTGCGGAGGCTTTCTTGGGTCCCTCTTCCATTCCAGGGCACCCGCTTCAAGTCCCAGGGCATCTTCCCTATTCTCTTAGATCTTCTGTCTGATGGTCTCCTCCTCTAGTTTCAACCCCAGGGGAATAAGACCAGCGAGGACCAATAAGGCCTCACTGCTGGTAATGCGATATCCCCCTGTGATTCTGAGTGCTGCTGTCCTCTGCACTCTCTCTAGAGTAGTCGCCACCTTCTGATCCCTGTTTCGGCGACACCAAGCCCTGGAAGCATATAGCAGGATTGGCTCGACACAGGAGAGGCAGAGGTTCCTAAAAATAGTACCCTCCTTCTCCCCCCCCACCCTGTTGAGAGCCAACCAGGACAGGCCTGACAACGCCTCCCTGCCTCTCGCCACCATCTCCTCCGCCTGGTATTGCCAACCCATCTTGTCATCAATGACCACCCCCAGGATGGTCATCCTATTGACCAACGCTACCCTCCGTCCTTCGATCCCGATAGCCGGCTTGTGTTCCCATTTGATCCCTTTCCTTTTAGTTCTTATGTCCCTAGGCTTAAAGCTGAAGGCTTTAGTTTTGGAGACATTGAACTTAAGGCCAGAGTCATGGGCCCAGTTCGAGAGAATTTGGAGAGAAGTTTCAACACACTTCTCAGCCTTCGCTCTCGAAGCAGCCTCAATAATGAGGAACTGGTCGTCAGCATAGAGAACTAGCCTGGCTCCCTCAGGGAGCTCCTCCTGGAAAACGGTGTTTACCAGGATATTCCACAGAATAGGTCCGCAGCAAGAGCCCTGGGGGCAGCCCCTAGCACAGTTTCTTTCCAACTTCCGCCCACCAAAACTAAGGCTAATCCGTCTATCCCTCAGGAAGTCACGAAACAAGCTGCACAAATTATCAGGACAACCCATGTCCATCAAATTTCTCATCAGCTTGTTCCCGTTCATGGAGTTGAACGCGCCATCAATGTCCAGGGCCACGAAAAGAACCCAAGCACCCTTATTTAAGCCCATCTCAACCCCCTCTAACACCTCGCTCAGAGCTGTGGTTGTGGACTTCCCTTCCCTAAAACCATGTTGGAAAGAGGAAAGGAGCTCATTACTTTCTAGCCAGTGCTTCAGTCGCTGAGCTAGTAGGCTATCCAGGACCTTACCTAGACACGCTAGTAAAGAAAGCATACGATAATCATTAGGAGAATTACCCTTTCTACCAGACTTTTCGAGAAGCACTACTCGGGCAACCTTCCATGCCTCAGGAAAAGTACCAGTGTCCAGGCACCTATTGAATAACCTGGAAAGAAGCGATGGGTGCATCCTTACCAGGGCTTTCACGACCGTGTTATCGATCCCTTCGGGACCAGGAGATTTCTTTTTCCCGAACTTGAAAGCCATCAGTTTCACCTCATTCTCAGAAAAGGGCGGATCTACCAAACCACAAGTGGTCAGAGAGATCTCGTCCTTTGGTTCCTCGTTTCCGAAGTGCCGATCCAAGTTGTTTTTATTTTGTCTTCTGCTTTCGAGCGAGTAGGTCTAGAACACATTCTCTCTGAATTTTCTCATTGTTGGTGGATGAAACAGCACCAGTGATTATTTTGGCCGCTTTTGCTTGAACACTGTCTAGTCTTACTTTTAGTGATGAGCTTGAGGGAGCCCAGACCGGTGTTGCATATTCCATTATCGGCCTTATTAAGGAGGTATATGTTGTTCTGAGAAATCTGGGTTTTGCTCCCCAATTTGTTCCACATAGCCTTCTCAGAATGTTTAGTTTTCTGATAGTTCTATTTGAGGTGCTAATTATGTGTTCTGAAAATTCCAATTCCTCATCAATAATAATTAAAATAATTTTGTTGACATCTTGTCAATACATGCACAGTCTGCACTATTAAAAAAAGATAATATGCATTATATACACTATGTACAATGAATATGGCGCCTCTTCCAGCGCTGCAGAGTTTGTGGAGAATCGCCAGTGGGTCTCCAGCGACACCACGCATTTTGCGATCTACGATGAATACGTAGATCGCGTACTTTGCCGCTTAGGAGATGGTGATGGCGTGGTTCTCGAGACCAACTTGAAAGATACAGGACTGCAGTATCACACCTAGGTATTATGGATTTCTGATTTTATCAATCATTTGTTTGTTTATGCTTATTTTTTTGTTATATTTATGCCTTTTTCCCTGTGAGTGGAGAAGACGCATAGGTTTGGTTTTATTGGGTTTATGGTCATTTGGAGTTCCATTGCCCACTTCTCCAGTCCTCTCATTGATGTGTTCAGTATTTTTTACGATTTTTCTATGCTGCTACTTGTGTGCCATATGGCTATATCATCTGCATAACAGGCAACCTTTGTGTCTTCAGTGAGGTAAGGATAGATGTCGTTAATATATAGCAGATAGAGTAGAGGACTGAGCACAGATCCCTGAGTTACACAAGCCCATGTTCTTCCTTCCTTGGAAAATTCTCCATTGACCCGAACCTTTAACCTTCTTCCCCTTAAGAAGTCTGCAATCCAGATTAAGGTTTTTCTCTTACTCCGATGTTGTGCAGCTTTTCACGTAATTTCTCCCTCCACACTCGATCAAAAGCTGAGGTCATATCAAGGAATATAGCCGTGGTCTTCTTTGGCGGTTTTTCCTGGAAAGAATCTATTATTGATTGACAGAAGTAAAACAGTTGATCAGTCGTACAGTGCTGGGATCTATAGGCAGTTTGGTAAAGGTTTATTTTATTATTGTTAGTGAGCCAGACTATGAGCCTAGAGTGGATAATTCGTTCTGGTATTTTACAAAGTTTGCTGGTGAGAGCAATTGGCCGATAGTTCTTGTATTCCTTGGCATCTTTGTTTGGCTTCAGTATTGGCACTATAATTGATATCTTCCAATTCTTTGGTAGTTTACCAGTTTGCCATGAAATGTTCAGTATTCGTAGGAGTTGATTATTAGCTTTGTCATCAGAGTGTTTGATCATTTAACCAAAGATTAGATTATCTCTTGGTGACGTCTTGGATTTTTTTATTGATAAGTTTAGCTCATTCAGTGTGAAGTCTCTCGAGAAAATATCTTGTTGATGGAAGTTTCTTGCTTGTTTAACTAACTGGTTTATATTATTTTTAGAGTCCTGTCTTCATTCGTATAGTTGAGTATGAAAGTGCTTGAAAGATATTCAGCAATTATGTCAGCCATCTGTTTGTTCTCGTTCGCGCTGTTCTATTCATATCGGTTAGAGTATTGGAGGATTGGTGTTGGTGTTGATTGTTCTCTAACACTCTAATCATATTCCAGTGTTGGCTGTCCTTTCTTGGATCCATTTTTTCGCAGAATTCTGCCATTTTTCTTGTTTGCATATCCAAATTTCTTGTTCTATTTTGTGACTAATTTCAATGAGTTCTTTCTGTTTTCTTCTGTTTTATTTTTTTAAGAAGTTCATTGATATTGTCTCTCTCTCTGAAATCACTGCCTCGATGTTGTGGTCCTTCCAGTAAGGTATCCACAGGTCTTTACGTCTACCTCTAGGTATCGATGCTTTTGCAGATTTTGAAATGTTCGAAGAGATTTTTCCAAGTTTTTGTCAAGCGTTCTGTAATTCAATTTTTCGTTGCACAGTTCTTCAAGCTTTTCTGTGAATTTTTTTCAAGTCGGCTTTCCTAAAGTTCCATGTTCTTTTATTCTAATGGACGTTCTCAATTTTGAAGTTTAGGGTTGTTGAAATTGGTTTGTGGTCACTGATTGCACCTCTCATGATTTTCCATTGTGTTGTGGGTGCGATGTTGTAATTTATCGCTGTGATGTCTATTGCGGATTCTGTGCCTGTGGACTTAAATAGGTGTTCTCTCCGTTATTTAACGGTGTAAGGTCGAGGTCTGTTAGCATGTCCTCAACCTGCTGACTTTTGTTATCCTGGACAGGTGATCCCCAAATTGAACTTTTGGCGTTAAATTCGCCGAGTATGATTGTGATATCCGAAGACGCTTCACTTAATGTCTCTATTGTGTGTACCCATACAAAATTCAAAGATTTCACGAGCTGAAAGTTGGCGATTTTGAGATGCGTCAAGAATTCGCTGCATGGGTTTTCCGGCGAATTGATATTGATGAAAACTGGCTGTCGAATGTTCTGTGGACAGATGATGCTCACTTTTATATAAAGGGGGAATTTAACATTCAAAACAGCCGCATTTGGGTAACAGAAAACCCTAGGATTTTTACAGAAATGCCACTTTACCAGCCTAGAGTTACAGTTTTGTGTGGGTTCACTTCTTTTATTATTGGGCCATTTTTCTTTGAAAAATCAATGGAAGAACTTTTAAAACCGTTTTTGTAACTGATGAACGTTATGTCCAACTTTTGAGAGAAAAGGGTATTCCCACATTGCAGAGCAAAAGCACTAAGCGAAATAACATTCATGAAAGATGGAGGACCTCCTCATATCTCCCGAGGTGCCAAACAATTGCTGAAGGATACGTTCTGTGAAAATCGTGTGATAAGTCGCCACTTTATGTACCAGTGGCCTCCAAGATCACCAGACTTGACGCCTTGCGATTTTTGTTTATGGGGGTACATTAAATCGTGTGTTTATCGATGCTGGCCTACCACATTGGCCATGTTGAAGGCTTCTATCAGATGGCACGTTTTATCAATTTCAACAGATATGTTATTTAATGCTGTCTATTCTGTCATTTATCGTCTGCAGGCGGTGATTGAGAATGAAGGGTGCCACATTGAGCAAGGATTGTGACCTAATACAAGAGAGAAGGCAGTTACCTCATGTGTTATATAAGCCGCCATGTATTATATTATCTACCAATATTTTGCAGCTCTTTGTGTTGGGATATGGGGATAATAAATGCTGTCCTCACATCTTGACTATCTTTTTTTATTTGTGAACAGTAATTTTTTGTTTGTCATTTGCTCACATATTATGTCGTGCAAACCAGAGTGTTATAACTTCTCGAATAACACTGGTACACACAATTTTTCCCCTTTTAGTTTTCGCTTTTCGCTCATTAGAAGAAATAGTATAAGGAATATTTTCTGTATACCAATAACTTTAGAAATTTTGTGAAAAAAAATAATACAAAATGATTTTACTACCAGGTTTTTCAACGCAAAAGGTCGATTTAAAAATTATTTTTTTTTGAGGGGAAACATTTTTTTTAAAATTGTGTACAGTATAATAAACAATGATAACATTTGACAAGCCCATAGGATATTTGGAATAAAGTACGACAAATATATTTTGTCACTCCCCTCTATATTTCATTTGTTGGATCATGACAAATACCCAGTTAAATAGTCAAGGGTGTCCAATTAGTCAAGAAACTACACATTTCTTATAGCAAGAAATCCTATTAGTAGTGCCATCATAATTTTTGGTACTATATTAACATATCAAAAATTCGTGTATTGATATCAGCAGTATTTTTCAAACATTCAATCTATTTCACAAAACCCCATATAAAATATAAATATTTTTGCTACATGTTTTAATTTGCATTTGCCTATTTTACATATCTCTGATTGTATTTGAAAATCGTTAACCAATTCTTCATACTTTTGGCGAAGTGGTGTTTTATTAATTTGTTATTTGATATTATTAGGGTTCTTTCCTGGTATTCAAAAAGGAAAAATACGTGTCGTTCAATTATATTTTTCAATTTATCAAACAATTTGGCCGCTGAATCTCTGATTCTGGTAGAGCGCCATCTGGTGAATAAAATTGTAACTAAAATCAATTTCGAATTTTTCATTATTTGCCATAAAAAATCCCATTGCATCCTGAACACAATGGTGTTTACCGCATTGCTCTAACGCAAATATTCGCGGAGTTATTAATTTTTAAAGTTGTGCGGGACTTTTGGATCACCCTGTATATGTTAAAAAGTACAACTTCCTTAAGTTTTGTTCATGAGTGTATCTTTCAGAGTTATTGTCTGAATCCTGATATACATGCTGAAATGTACAACTTCCTTAAGTTTTGTCCATGAGTGTATCTTTCAGAGTTATTGTCTGAATCCCGATATACATGCTGAGGGGTACAACTTCCTTAAGTTTTGTCCATGAGTGTATCTTTCAGAGATTTTGTCTGAATCCTGATATACATGCTAAATGGTACAACTTCCTTAAGCTTTGTCCATGAATGTATGTTATCTTGTGTCTTCAATAAAGGTCACTGTAATATCTTTCAGAGTTATTGTCTGAATCCCGATATACATGCTAAAAGGTACAACTTCCTTAAGTTTTGTCTATAAGTGTATATTCTTTCTCAATTATTGTATTACTAGGATGACATGTAGAGTTTTAGGGATAGCTTTTACATGTACAAATGTTAACTGAGGATGGTGATGTTGTAGATCTTTCCGAGTGCCAGCTGGTATCTATCCCTGAGGCCATCTACCATCTGATGCGGAACACTGTCATCCTGAACTGCAATCTTTCCTCCAATGTGCTTCGTAAGATCCCGGCAATCTTCGCCATGAAGTTTCTCTCAATCACAGGTTGGTGACACTTCCCATTTTTAAGAAAAAAAACTTTTTTTTTGGTAGTTGAGGTACAGCTTGCACGCGGATAAGGACCAACAGCTCGAAAAGCGTACGTGATTAGCTTTTCTTAATCAATCAATAATGGATATTTGACCAATTCTAGAATAATCCACACATACACAAAGCTTTATTATGACCACCGGTCTTATACAGATTCACTAATTCTGGAATAATCCACACACAAAGTTTTATTAAGATCATCGGTCTTATACAGATTCACTAATTCTGGAATAATAAAAAAAATGAACCTATATGAGAAATAGTTACCCAGAAAATATTTGAAAAAAGAAAAAAAAGAATTCGGGTAAAAATTTTCTTTGATTTTAGGGTTTTTTTTTTTTTTTTGCAAGTTTTCAAGCTTTTTTTTTTTTTTTGCTCTACAACTGCTCGATTGCTTGCAAAACCTAAATTAAAAGAAAAATTTCACTCGAATTCTATTTTCCCTTTTTCAAATAAGCGATTAGTTGATATTTTTCCCGACAGATGGCGCAATCATATAAACTTATCTTACTCATTATGTTTCTCTTTTACTCTTCATCACTTTTTATTTATATATATAGGATCAATTTCTTCAATTAGTCAACTAATGATTAAAAGATAGAGAGATTTTGGATTGGCTTGGCTTATCAATGATAAACCAAACCTCCCCAAATCTTTTTCATCTTCACTCAACAATTCTAAAAATTAGTTCTATATACAGTGTACTCCGCTTATAACAAAGTCGGTTATAGCGAAATTCCGCATATAGCGAATGAAATTGTCTGCACGAAAGAAAAGAAGGGCTTAAACCATTAAAAGAACTCTGGATATTGCGAAGTCGGATATAAAGAATTTTCGCTTATAACGAAGTGATTTGCATGTATAAATTTTTATTTTATCCGTTTATAACGAAGTTTTCTCATTTACCATTATAATTGACTAATATATTATGCATAATATATATCAAATTACAACGTGTGAATGACACAAATTTAATGATACACAACAAATAAGTTAATAATATACAATTTTAAAATATGCAAACATATTATAAGTATTTTTTTACATTATTTAAACAAAATTAAA
>CP092863.1:81645486-81708277 GCA_030710605.1 Cordylochernes scorpioides | reverse complement strand
GGTCGTCAAGGGGAATCCAAGAGTCTTGAGAAGTTCACGGTGGAGCAGTGAGAGAAGGACTCGAGGGTAGATAGAGACACTGGAAATTGCAATCACAGAGCTGCTTGTGTTTCTCGGAACCGATTTCTTGTTTTAAATGATTGCTATGTCCCTTAGCGACGCCTGCAGAAGAGATTTCTATTGTTATCTATCTTGCCATTCAAATCTTTTACCATTCTCTCTCTTTGGTCCCCTTTTCTATGTCTAAAATCAACATTACCCCTTTTTATTCGTGTACATCTGTTTATCAAACTATAGTTGGACATTTTCACAAAGAAGAACTGGAATGCAAACAGAGTTTGAACAAAAGAGATGAAAAATAATAAATAAACAAACGTGAGAGAAGCAAAATATTATTTAAATACATGGCCAGTAGGGGATGTTAAGATGTGTCTATTCCCATATATGACCAGTTTACGACGTTCTCCAGTGTCTCTTCCAATACATACCCAGTTTACGACATTTACAAGTGTCTATTCCCATAGATGGCCAGTTGGCGCATACATTTCCTTCATATCAGGGAGATGCAAACAAACTGTAGAATATTAGCCAACCTGCACGCTCCATCACAAGAAACTGATTGCCATCTCTTTTTAAACTGCTATGTTTTATATTTATACACGCGTATGCATTGATTATTTTTTCAAACTTAAAAAAAAAAAAAAGTGCTAATCGGGATTCGAACTGGGATTCTTTTACCAGCTGTTGCCGTTAGGTGCTAAAAGTACCATATCTCCATTAGTAGCGTTATAGGAACAGGTTGTGGTCTTAAAAATAAAATAAACCATCATGGCGGACAGAAGCGACAAAAAATAAGGCGCCCAGAAAGTGGAATCGAACCACTCCGCTTTTAAACAGCTACAGGTTTGAAGCCTGCACCCCGGACCTCCGAAGTTCATCTGGGCAACTGAGATTCCTTTAAAACATATTTAAACTTATTATCGAGTATATGTGTTAATTTATAACTTTAAGAAAAGATTATTTAATTATATTTTACAAATAAAATTATATAGTATAGAGAAAATTTAAAAAAGAAGAAATTTTAAAAGCGACACCTAATTTTTCTACAGACCTTGTTACAATGATAAAATTATTGAATGAGAAGGCATGACTCACCAGTGGGGAAACCTCTCAGCGGTTTCGCCAAATTAATCTCCAGACCGCTCTATTTATGGGATGTTTTGTTATGTACCCTGAAATTACAATAAAAAGCAGCTTAGGGGTGCTTAGGGAATCTATGAATATAAGATTAGCAGTCCTATATGTAGGGTATATAAGAAATTCTGTCTAATACAATAATAGAGCGGTCTGGAGATTTAAATGTCCAAACCATTGGGAGAGTTAACCATTAATGAACCATGCCTTCCCTCTTCAATATTTATTCATTGCAGTATAAAGGCTGTAGAAAAATATATTTAACTTGAGTGTACTTAAAAAGAATAGTGCAAAGTTTGAAATATTTATAAATTTTCATTGCTACAATATATTAACTGAATAACCCAACTCGTGTTGTTCTGCCCTAGTGAATATTTGATGAAAGAACTAATTTTAATGATTATAGAATATATAATTCTTATAATTGAAGAATTTATTGATAAAATGAAAGTGTCTAAATTGGCGTTCAATATTTATTTACAATCAATACTATTAAACAAGCTGGGTAGTTGGCGATTTATGCTCTAGGAGCCCAGGTTACCTCTATTTTCTTTATTAAACAAGCAAGAGGTGATTTACATTCTATAAAATTAAAAATCTCGAATATAAATGTGAATATTAATACAAAGCAATAGCGCGCCATCTATATACAACGAATAAAGACATTAAGAAGCGAATGTTTCTTTTCATAAATAAATCAAACTTCTATAATCAAACTTGAACGCCAATTTAGAGAGAGAGAGAGAGACACTTGCATTTTATCAATAATTTCTTCAATTATAATAATTATAAGAATTATAAAATATATAATCATTAACATTAGTTTCTTTCATCAAATATTCACTAGGGCAGAATAAGGCCGAAGTCCGGTTATTCAGTTAATATATTGTAGCAATGAAAATTATAAGAATATCCAACCACGAACGCGTTTCGGCCTGTTGGCCTTCGTCAACGGGGTGCATGCTTAAAATTTGGTCCAAGAGGCTTCCTGAGAAATAAATAAATGAGTATTTAAGGCAAAATTTTCGTTAATACGCTGTTCATGTGAAAAATTAAGGTAAAAAAATGTTATTTTCTTATTTTCACAAATTAATATTGTAGAGTAGAATAAATTAAATAGAATTCGATGTTGAGATTAAATATAGTTTATTTAAAGTAAGGTTACAAAGAAGAGAATAACGGGAGCTAGCGCAGTATGTTTATAAAAGTTTTAATTATTGCAGGCTGGCGGCGCACGCGCCGTTCGTTCTCAGCGCGCGCTACCTGTTCCCGGGCCTCCCCCCGCGCATCCTTTCCAAATGGCGATGCATTCATATTTCACAGCCCTCCCTCCAGGATGTCGACAGCGTCCTCGCTGTCCCAGCTATTGTAGTCTCCGGTCACCAGCTGTTGGCCAGGATCTCTGTAGGGCTTCATCCGGAGCACATGGACGACGTCCTTCTGGCTGCGTCTCCTCCGTCTTGAACTTTGTTCCAGAGCTTCCACTTCATAATTCACTTCCGACACCTTCCTCGTTATCTTATACGGCCCGAAGTATTTCTTTAGTAATTTCTCGGACAACCCTGTCTTTCGAACAGAAGTAAACACCCAGACGAGGTCCCCAACACGGTACTCAACAGATCGATGCACCTGGTCGTAATGGTACTTGTTATTCTCCTGGGCTCTCAAAATGTGTATCCGAGCGAGCTGCCGTGCTTCTTCTGCCTTGGTTACCATCTGATCTCCAAAGTCATGATCCGATGTTTCGTCTTCGTAAGGCAGCAGGACATCAAGGAGGGTCTCGGCCTCGCGACCATGAACCAAAAAGAAAGGAGAAAATCTGGTACTTCCTTGTTGGGCCGTGTTGTATGCAAAGATGACATACGGCAGAACGCTGTCCCAATCCCTCTGCTCGGCGTCCACATACATGGAGAGCATGTCACCCAGGGTCTTATTCAGCCTCTCTGTCAATCCGTTTGTTTGAGGGTGATAAGCCGTGGTGAACAGGTGGCTTATCTTGCAACGGGAAGTGACTTCTTTGACCATCTGAGACATGAAGGCCCGACCTCTGTCAGTTATTATTTCGCGTGGAGCGCCATGCTTCAAAATTACTTCTTCCAGTATGAAAGTCGCGATTTCTGCAGCCGTACCAGATGGCAGGGCTTTGGCGATTGCATATTTGGTCAAATAATCTGTACATACAATTATCCATCGATTTCCTTTGTCCGAAAGGGGAAACCTCCCAAGCAGGTCCATGCCTATTTTCTGGAACGGAAATGACGGGGGTTGAATGGGAATTAGTTTTCCAGCAGGCAGTTTGTTTTCTCCCTTTCTTCGCTGGCACTCCTTGCAATGGGCGACATAACGTCGAACGCTGTTGTAAAGTCCCGGCCAGAAGTATCTCTTTCTTATTCTGTCGTAGGTTCTTGCAAAACCTAGGTGGCCCGCGGTCGGAACATCGTGGAACTCCTTCAGGATATCTGGTCTCATACACTTCGGTATAACCAACAGCAAACGTCTACCCAATGGATCAAAATTACGCTTATAGAGTAGACCGTTCTTCATTTCGAATCTCTCGGCCCCTTCACCCTGGTTTAAGGCATTTGAAATTTTTGTTATATCAGGATCTAGATTCTGTTGTTCTCTTACTAATGTAAGCGACGTCAGAGCAGGCGACTCTGGCAGCGGGTATCTCGATAGGCAATCCGCGTCTTTGTGCTTGACCCCGCTCTTATAGGTGATGGTTGCGTCGAAATCTTGCAGTTTGAGGGCCCATCTTGCTAGTCTTCCAGAAGGGTCCTTCAGACCAGCCAACCAGCACAAAGAATGATGGTCCGAAACAACCTCAAAGGGCCTTCCATATAAATATGGACGAAATTTTCCAATTGCCCAAATGACTGCTAGGCATTCTCGTTCAGTGGTGGAGTAGTTCTTTTCCGCCTTGGAAAGTGTTCTGGAGGCATAAGCAATAGGATTTTCTTGATTCTCCTGGATCTGTACCAGAACAGCACCCAAGCCGTAGCTACTGGCGTCAGTATGAAGTTTGGTGATGGCACTTTCTTTAAAATGTCCTAGTACCGGCTTCTGCATCAGAGCTTTCTTCAGGGACTCGAAAGAATCCTTTTGCTCTTGTGTCCAAATAAACTTTTGATCTTTTTTCAGAAGAATTTGTAGAGGAGCAGCGATTTTGGAGAAATTCTTGATAAACCTTCTGTAGTAGGAGCACAACCCTAAATAGCTTTGAATATCACAGACGGACTTGGGTACAGGGAACTTCTTTATGGCTTCGACCTTTTCGGAGTCGGGTTGTATGCCATCCTTATCTACCACATGACCCAGGATTTTTATTCTTGTTGATCCAAACAGACATTTATCCGGATTGATTGTAAGCCCCGCTTGTTGAAGACAGCTCAGAACCTTAGACAGACGTTCTAAATGTTCCTCAAAGGTATCAGAGTAGACCACGATGTCGTCCAAATAGCACAAAAAATGTTCCACTTGAGGCCCATGAGCACATTATCCATCATCCTTTCGAATGTGGCAGGCGCGTTGCACAATCCAAACGGCATTACCATGAACTCGTACAACCCATCCGGAGTAACAAAGGCAGTCTTCTCGCGGTCTCGCTCGTCCACCTCCACCTGCCAGTACCCGGTCTTCAGGTCCATGGTCGAGTAATACCTGGCGGATGACAGATGATCCAGAACGTCATCAATGCGGGGCAATGGATAAACGTCTTTCTTGGTGATGTGATTTAGCCGCCGGAAGTCCACGCAGAATCTCCATGTGCCGTCTTTCTTCTTGACCAGCACCACAGGGGCTGACCAGGGACTCTCAGATGGCTGAATTACTTTTCTTTCAAGCATGGTATCTACTTCCTTCTGCATTATTTCTCGCTCTCTTTTAGATACCCGATATGGGCGCTGCTTTATAGGGGGATGGTCGCCGGTGTGAATTCTGTGCTTCACTCTGTTCTGTACCTTGTTTGCGTTTTTCATCGTGGGAAGGTAAACTCTTTTAAAAGACAACAGCAGCCTCATTAAATCTTCTTTTTTTTTCTTGGGCAGATCGGGGTTGATTAGAGATAACAGGTAGTCGCTGTGGTCATCTTCTCTTCTCTCCCTTGAAAAACTTTCCGGCTCCACACTCAAGAGGCACACGTGTTCCGTCTCAATATCGCACATTCTACCCAAGTTCATTCCTTTCGGAATCATTTGAGGTTGAAGTCCGCCGTTAGTTATCCAAATTTTTCCAATTCCTTCTTCAAATTCAATCAATGAAGAAGGAAATATCACGTCTTTTCGAATGAATAGTTCTTTAGAACAGGTAACCTCCATGTTAACAATTCCTACGAGAGATCTATTGACGACGCTTATCCTCTGCGACGATCTCCCGGGGATAACGAAGTCTTGGATAGCGTACACTCCGTCATCTCTACCCTCGGCGTCCAGGTCTGGTAGGTCGTCCAGTTGTAGTTCGCCCAGACCGCAGTCGATAACCGCGTTGGTCGCCTTGAAGAAATCCCAGCCTAGAATCACATCGTGACTGCAATTTTCCAAAACGACGAATTCAAAGTTTTCTGGATGTCCATTTACTTCCAACTTCAAAGTGCAGCGTCCTTTGGATTTGACCACCTTATCGTCAGCAACTTTCAATACAACGTCGGTTTCGGCAAACATCGTCTTTTTCAGTTCTACTCTGAACCGCTCGGATATAACAGAATAGGAGGCTCCGGAATCCACCAGAGCCCGTATTGTGTCGCCTTCAATTTTAATGTCAATGTAGTTGTTCGTCATTTTCACGACTGTCGACATGGGAGGAATTATAGGTTGTGCAGCGGCCTCACCTCCATTTGAGGGCGCGGCTCTTAGTTTTCCGATTGTAAACGCCGAGGAGACTGGCTGGCTCGTCTTGTAGCACTGCGACCAGGGGAACTTCCGCGTCTAGGAGAAGGGGAGGGGCTGCGATAACGTCTGGTGTTGACTCTTTGATCAGCGTCGTTTGAGTTATTGTTGCGTCCGGAGTTCGTCATTGTCCTGGCCCGATCTTGGTACATTTCGTCTCTTCTCTCATCAAGTAACCTCCTCCTGTCGCGGCAATAGCGGACAACGTGGCCGGGCCGTCCACAGTGGAAGCATACGGGCGTGCCGTCTGGGGTCCTCCACTCATTAGTGTCCCGTACTTCGACTCTTGAGCCACTTGCTTCGACCTTAGGTGCATACCAGGTGTTCTTTCTATAGTTCCGTGGTGCTGACCTCGCCGCCGATTCCATTGGGAAGGTATTTATCCCCGACATGGGAGCGAGGACTTTGTCGACTTCCTCCTTCACTATTTCCTCAAGGGAGGAGATTCTTGGTTCTTCCCGTGGCGGTGCTAGGGCTCGCTGCACTTCTTCTCTAACGATCTGTCTTATCAGAGAATGTAGATCCGTCACGTCCCCCAGGTCACCGAGCGAGGTAACATTGGGCAAGCGCTCGAATTTTGAGGCTGTCACTCGTCGTCCTTGGAGCGCCACAACGCGACGACACTCTGCGATAAACTGATCCGTCGTCGCTATGTCTCTCGGCAGAAGATACCGGTAGACTTCCTCTGCTACTCCCTTCATCAGATGAGATAGTCTCTCTTCTTCTGGCATCTGTGCATCTACTTCCCTGCAGAGTCGCAAAACATCTTGGATATAAAATTCAGTGGTTTCGCCCCTCGTTTGAGCTCGCACCTTTAGCTTTTGCTCGGCTTGACGCCGCAGGTTATCTTTCTTCCCAAATACGGATCCTAGTTGGTCTTTAAATATCTCCCACGATGGTATATTTTCCTCATTATTTTCGTACCACCGTTGAGCGGTACCGTGTAGATAAAAGTACACGTTAGCCAGACTGAGCGAATCGTCCCAATGGTTATGTCTTGCCACTCTCTCATAACCTTTCAGTCAGGCTTGGGGGTCTTCGCTGATCTCACCAGAGAACATGGAAAGGTTCCGCACCACATTTTGACAAAAGAGTGGACTCACCTGAGTGGTCGCCTCGCTTCTGTTGTTCATCGTCGCTGTATTGTCGGGGGTAAGTCCTTGTAATCTTCTGCTTCTTCTAATAGAGCGTTCTTCTTCTTTAGGTACCCAGCTGATCCCCGCCACTTTGTAGAGTAGAATAAATTAAATAGAATTCGATGTTGAGATTAAATATAGTTTATTTAAAGTAAGGTTACAAATAAGAGAATAACGGGAGCTAGCGCAGTATGTTTATAAAAGTTTTAATTATTGCAGGCTGGCGGCGCGCGCGCCGTTCGTTCTCAGCGCGCGCTACCTGTTCCCGGGCCTCCCCCCGCGCATCCTTTCCAAATGGCGATGCATTCATATTTCACAATATATATATATACATTTGAATTTTATTTCTCTTCATATCTAATATGTAAATTTGAATCCAATCAACTCTTTATAATAAAATCATGTCTTAATAAAGAATAGTTTATTGTTGGTAAAAAATATCGCGAATGTAGTATTCAATATGCGCCTATTGTATTCAAAATAATTTTGTATGTATTAAAATTTAAAGTATTTATGAATATCAATATATTTTTAATAATAATAATAATAATATTAAATCTGTGTATCGATTATTTATTTATCATCATACTTCGCCTGTTTATTTACATATGCTAATATGCAAATATTTCCGAGTTGGCATTAACCGTTAGTTATCTATTTGTAAACATAGTGTACCATGGGCGAGCCAAAACTGATCAGCATCATGTTGCTTGGTGAATCAGGGGTAGGAAAGACATGGTTCCTAAGGCATTATCACGCTGCCCGTCATCCCAATTCACCACTCCTGCCTGTTGGTGGACCCACGGACAACTTAGAAGGTCAGATGATGCTCAGATTTCCACTTAACCATTATCTCTACTTCTGGGATACGCCTGGTGATGAGAATCTACGACATATTGTTCATGAGAGTCTTGAAAACGTCCATGGCTTTATTCTTCTGTTTGATGTGAGCAACCGTCAGAGCTATACCAAGACCCGGCTATGGTATGAAATGATACGTCATCGGTATAGAGACCAGCTTCCACCAATCTTACTTCTAAAGAATCACACAAATCAATCTCCTATTAGAGTAATCTTAGAGGATGTTGAAAAGTTTGCCATGGCCAGTGGTATGGAGTTTGGTGGAATCCAAACTTCAGACTTAGGCATGAATAGAATAAACGGATTTGTAGACCGAGTGGTGAAATACTTTTTCTCCCGCTAGCACCATCAACAAACTGAATCTCTACTTGGTAGACGTCTCCATTTGAGAAAGCCCTGAATTTCCCCCCCTCACTGTTTTGAATCTCCCATAAATTATGTCATTCTCCATTTCTGTTTGTGTATTAAACAACTTTTATATCTCTTAGCTGTGTATTTTTTTATATTAATAAATGTTGATCGTGTTGTTGTTTATTCCTCAAGTCGTTTAAAAGATCTCCATTAGGTTCCATTGTCTCAGCTTTACTATTATAGTCCTGGGGTTTTCCCAGAGATTTTTTTTTTTTTTGGAGGATTTGATACAATTTAATAGATGTCCAGGACGAGTGAGGTTGTGTGTTTGTGGCGATATATTAAACAAATATCAAATTACAAAAAATGACATCTTATGCCTTTTTTTTTTTTGAATTTATCGAAATTCGAAATTCTAAAATAATGATTAATAAATATCAAATTATCTTTGACAATGTACTTTTTTTTCTTCGAGCTTGTTTGTAATCTTTCAAAAATATTTTTGTGTATGCAGAAGATAAGAAATAATCTTTGAAGGGTTGACAGTGTTTGTACTGATAAAAAGAAACGTGAGAAGATGACTATAGGTACAATTATTTAAGTTACACTTTTTTTTTTTTTTTTGTAACACATTTTTGTTTTTTATGAAAGCAAAGGTCGTCTCTCCCGTTAAAATATATGTCAAAGCTAGTTTCCATCTATTGACCGTTGCCGTAAACTAGTGACGGTTTGACGGCGTTTAGTTTTGACATTTAATTTGACTGGAAAGGTGACATTTGCTTTCGTAGATCAATTTCATCCTGGCTTTGATTAGTAGCTCGTAAAACTATATTCTCTCTCTCTTCCTTCTGTCAAAAATTTCCATCTCATTCTGTTTTTTGTTTCAAATTGTTTGAATGGCGTGTAGTTTGCATAAAGCGAACACGCAGCAGAAATAAATTGTTATTTAGGTACAATTTGGATTATAGATTAGAAACAAAATGAAATAAACCAATTATCCATTATTGATGTAAGCAACCGTCAGAGCTATACCAAGACCCGGCTATGGTATGAAATGATACGTCATCGGTATAGAGACCAGCTTCCACCAATCTTACTTCTAAAGAATCACACAAATCAATCTCCTATTAGAGTAATCTTAGAGGATGTTGAAAAGTTTGCCATGGCCAGTGGTATGGAGTTTGGTGGATATTAATTGGATGGAATTTAATTAAAAAGCATATATTAGATCAAAATATTATTTATTTTACCAATATAACGCCAACCTTTATCACGGTGTTATAACAATTACTTACAATAACTTAATTAAAGATATATTTATGGATTGCTCTATTTTCAAAACATCATTTATGTATTTGTATTTGGTCTTATTGTCTTTCAGACGTGAGGAGACTGGCGTGTAGGGTTCACATAATGCGAATGATACACGCGGTAGAAATAAATTGTTATTTAGGTACAATTTGGATTATAGATCAGAAACAAAAGGTAATATGACTAAATCCAATTTACACACTATTTATTTATATATATATATTTGGTCTTATTATATCTTTTAGACGCAATAAAAAGACGGTGGACGAGTAGGTAACACCCTCGATTCCCGACAGTCATGAACCGGGATCGAATCCCACGTTAACATTTTGTTTTAATATATAAATAACCTTCATATATTATTCATTGTTGTAATTATCATAAACTAGGAGGCACTTTTTGAGCGGTACCTAATAAAGTGATTTTGAAACGAGTTTTTAGACGTGAGGAGATTGGAATGTAGGGTTCACATAAAACCAACACGCGACAGAAGTAAATTGTTATTTAGGTACATTTTGAATTATAGATTAGAAACAAAAGGTATTAAGACTAAATCTAATTTACACACTCTTTATGTAGTTGTATTTGGTCTTGTTACCCTTTAGACGTAAGGAGACTGGCGTGTAGGGTTCACATAAAGTGAATGATGTAACGATAGAGGATGCCTGACCGGTCATAGTTCTTCAAATTAAATTCTTGAGAACAATTTTTAACGCTTTGCCAAATGGTTTAATTTTTGTTTGCTCCTGACGAGAACAAATTATTTTTGTCGAGACAATAAAAAGATTTACTGACCGAAGTATCTTTAATTTTTGAAGAATAAAGCGAATAAAACAAGAGGGTGAAATAAGAGGCGGATTACCAATCTTTTTCAAAGTTTTTGAGCGAATCTAATACTTGTAGCTTTCGTGGTACTTGTTCATGTTACCATCTGTAAGGGTATAGGTATAATCTAATAACGTTGGGGTTATGAAGTTGGTACATCACAGTTTCCAACCTCTCTAAAACGTATACCCTTTATAAATTACTATATTCATTAACAAATGTTATAACTCCGCCTTTGCCGGTCCCAAGCCCGGATGAAAAAGGAGGAGGGGGAGCAGTAACAAGCTCGGTAAAAACCTGAGTTCAGCCGGCCATGCTGATAGTACTCTGTAAGGGCTCCTAATCCAGGGATACAGGATGAGCAGCGTTTGTACTCCATGTTAGGAGCGGCTGCATATGGTGTCTGTACCTCATGTCAGAGGCGGCTATTTCTTCTGGAGCTAAGTCGGCCTGCTACTGAGCAGTACTCCCAGTCTTAATGACAAAGGAAGATGCATTTTATACTTCATTCAGTCATTATGGATGTCAAATCTCCTTTGATATCTACTCATCCCCAGCAGACACCATCAACAAGCTCTACAGGCTTGATACCTTGATATGTACGAGTGGAGAGTAGAAAGAAGAAGACACTTCCCCAGCAGACACCAACAGCAAGCTCTACAGGCATTTCTTCTGGAGCTAAGTCGGCCTGCCACTTAGTAGTGCTCTCAGTCTTAATGACAAAGGCAGACGCATTCTACTTCACCCAATGTGGAGATAAGAAAGAAGAAGACCAATGTTATAAAGAGCAAGTCTTCAGGCAAAACTTTGTACTGGAATTAAATAAATATAAAAATATTTGCAGAGTTTATTTATTCAGAAATTGGGAGACAAGTTTTCACGCTTCATCAGGCCACTGGCTCCGCAAAGGCGTGCAACACACATACAATAAAGATTTACAGAAATACATTTTCAAAAAATCAAAAATTAAAATAGTTTCCAGTTGTAGAGAGTTATGGGGACAGTTTCAATGGGGGTTGGATTGTCTGTGTTGAATATGTTGGAACTGTTGGGGTAGATCTTCTGTTTATACTGTTGTTGTCTTTGGAGATTAAAGATTCTATAATGAGTCTATTGAATTTGGAGAATATGTTATGGAAGTGACATCTTGTAGGTTGAATTGATGACCTGCAGAATTTTGTACAATAAAAAAGTTTGAACACCTCAGTTAGAAAACCTCTCTATAACCTATATCCTATATAAATGACTCTACTCCTTAAAAATTGTTAAAGAGAAAGTTTTCGGGCAAACTTTTGTACACTAAAAAAAGTTTTTACACCTCAGTTTCCCCGGTAAAACATTGTTTTTTAATAAGGGTAGGCATATAAGGTTTAAGCAGTCGTGGCCGAGTGGTTAAGGCGATAGACTAGAAATCTATTGGGATCTTCCCGCACAGGTTCGAATCCTGTCGACTGCGTTTTTTTTTTTTTTTTGGCTTAGTAAAACGGTGACGTATAGTTTTTTTTTTTATAATATTATCCCTAGTAGGTATAATTTGGATTATAGATTAGAAACAAAATGAAATAAACCAAATCTAATCCACACATCATTTATCTTTAATTAAAAAGGCATATTCACACAAAGCAATAACGCGCCATCTATACAAATAAAATAAAAGGATTTAAAAGCACGGATGTTTCTTTCATACATAAAACGAACTTCTACTGTCCTTACTGCGATGAAAAAATATATTGGGAGGGCTTGGCTCATCAGTGGTGAACCCTCCCAGCGGTTTCGCCAATTTAATCCACCAGACCGCTTCTCAGAGCTCTAATATTGTATTGGATCATTCTGCTTTTATATGCTACACTGAAGGATGGAATCTTAGAAATAGTTTTCAAGTAAACTATGGACATAAGCTTATAGGACAGTAGAATTATATTCAAATATTTGCTTCGAGCAATGCTCTTCAGCAAACTATAAAGACAAGGCAGTGTATAAAAGCAAAATGATCCAATACAGTATTAGAGCTCTGAGAAGCGGTCTGGTGGATTAAATTGGCGAAACCGCTGGGAGGGTTCACCACTGATGAGCCAAGCCCTCCCAATATATTTTTTCATCGCAGTAAGGACAGTAGAAGTTCGTTTTATGTATGAAAGAAACATTCGCGCTTTTAAATCCTTTTATTTTATAAAAAGGCATATATTGGATCAAAATATTATTTATTTTACCAATATTTCAGTAGGCTGAACGCCAACCTTTATCAAGGTGTTATAACAATTACTTACAATAACTTAATTAAAGATATATTTATGGATTGCTCTATTTTCAAAACATCATTTATGTATTTGTATTTGGTCTTATTGCCTTTTGGACGTGAGAAGACTGGCGTGTAGGGTTCACACAAAGTGAATGATGTACGCAGTAGAAACAAATTGTTATTTAGGTACAATTTGTATTATACATTAGAAGCAAAGGGTAATAAACCAAATCTAATTTACACATCGTTTATGTATTTGGTTTTATTACCTTTTAGACGTAAGGAGATTGGCGTGTAGGGTTCACATAAAGTTATTGATGTACGCAGTAGAAACAAATTGTTATTTAGGTACAATTTGTATTATACATTAGAAGCAAAGGGTAATAAACCAAATCTAATTTACACATCGTTTATGTATTTGGTTTTATTACCTTTTAGACGTAAGGAGATTGGCGTGTAGGGTTCACATAAAGTTATTGATGTATGCAGTAGAAACAAATTGTTATTTAGGTACAATTTGTATTATACATTAGAAGCAAAGGGTAATAAACCAAATCTAATTTACACATCGTTTATGTATTTGGTTTTATTACCTTTTAGACGTAAGGAGATTGGCATGTAGGGTTCACACAAAGTTATTGATGTACGCAGTAGAAACAAATTGTTATTTAGGTACAATTTGTATTATACATTAGAAGCAAAGGGTAATAAACCAAATCTAATTTACACATCGTTTATGTATTTGGTTTTATTACCTTTTAGACGTAAGGAGATTGGCATGTAGGGTTCACATAAAGCGAATGATTCCACCGGTAGAAAAAAAATTGTTATTTAGGTACAATTTGGATTATAGATTAGATACAAAAGGCAATAAGAACAAATCCAATTTACACACTATACTCGTAGATTTGGTCTTATTTTCTTTTAGACGCAATAAAAAGTCGGTGGACGAGTAGGTAACACCCTCGATTCACGACAGCCATGAACCGGGAAGAAATCCCGCATTAACATTTTATTTAATATGTGAATAGCCTTCACATATTATTCATTGTTGCAAATATCATAAACTAGGTTGCTCTTTTTGAGCGATACCTAATAAAGTGATTTTGGAACGAGCTTTTAGACGCGAGGAGACTGGCATGTAGGGTTCACATAATGTGAATGATACACGCAGTAGAAATAAATTGTTATTTAGGTACAATTTGGATTATAGAAACAAAAGGTAATAAGACCAAATCTAATTTATACATCATTTATGTATTTGTATTTGGTATTATTGTATTTTAGACGTAAGGAGACTGGCGTGTATAATACACACAAAGTGAATGATACGCGCAGTAGAAATAAATTGTTATTTAGCTACAATTTGGATTATTGATTATAAACAAACGGTAATATGGCCAAATCTAATTTACACATCATTTATGTATTTGAATTTGGTATTATTGTATTTTAGACGTAAGGAGACACTGGCGTGTAGGGTTCACATAAGGCGAATGGTGCACGCGGTAAAATTAAATTGCTATTTAAGTACAATTTGGTTTATATATTAGAAACAAAAGGTAATATGACTAAATATAATTCACACGCTATTTATGTATTTGGTCTTTTAGACGTAAGGAGACTGGCGTGTAGGGTTCACATAAAGCGAATGATACACAATTTATTATTTAGGTAGAATTTGGTTTATAGATGAGAAACAAAAGGTATTAAGACTAAATCCAAATCACACACTATTTATGTACATGGATTTTGTCTTGTTACCTTTTAGCCATGAAGAGACTGGCATGTAGGGTTTACATAAAGGGAATGATACACGAGGGTGAAATAAGTAGCGGATTAAGAGTCTTTTTCAACGGTTTTGAACAAATCTAATACTTGTAGCTTTCGTGATACTTGTTCATGTTACTGTAAGAATATATGTATAATCTTAACACAATATTTCGAACATAGAAATAAATAACGTAGGGGTTATGAAGTTCACAGTTTCCAACCTTTCTAAAACCTATATCCTATAGAAATTAATCTATTCTTTAACAAATGTTATAACTCCGCCTTTGCCGGTCCCAAGCCCGGATGAAAAAGGAGGAGGGGGAGCAGTAACAAGCTCACTAAAAAACTTGGGCTCAGCTGGCCATGATGATAGTACCCTGTAAGGGCTCCTAATCCAGGTATACAGGATGATCAGCGTTTGTACTCCATGTCAGGAGCGGCTGCACATGGTCTGTTCCTCATGTCAGAGGCGGCTATTTCTTCTGGAGCTAAGTTGGCCTGCTACTGAGTAGTGATCCCAGTCTTAATGACAAAGCCAGACGCATTCTACTTCACCCAATGTGGAGATAAGAAAGAAGAAGAAGACAAATGTTATAAAGAGCAAGTCTTCAGACAAAACTTGGTACTGGAATAAAATAAATATGAAAATATTTGCAGAGTTTCTTTGTTCAGAAATTGGGAGACAAGTTTTCACGCTTCATCAGGCCACTGTCTCCGCAAAGGCGTGCAACACACATACAATAGAGATTCACAGAAATACATTTTCAAAAAATCAAAAATAAAAATAGTTTCCAGTTGTAGAGGGTACAGTTTCAATGGGGGTTGGATTGTCTGTGTTGAATATGCTGGAACTGTTGGGGTAGATCTTCTGTTTATGCTGTTATTGTCTTTGGAGATTAAGGATTCTAGAATGAGTCTATTGTATTTGGAGAATATGTTATGTGACATCTTGTAGGTTGAATTGATGACCTGCAGAATTTTGTACACCAAAAAAGTTTGTACACCTCAGTTAGAAAAAAACTCTCTAAAATCTATATCCTATATAAATGACTCTACTCTTTAAAAATTGTTAAAGATAAAGTTTTCAGACAAACTTTGTATATCAAAAAAAGTGTTTACACCTCAATATCCTCAGAAATTCATTGTTGTTGAATACGGGTAGGTAAAGAATAAGCAAGCAGTCGTGGCCGAGTGGTTAAGGCGATAGACTAGAAATCTATTGGGATCTTCCCGCACAGGTTCGAATCCTGTCGACTGCGTTTTTTTTTTTTTTGGCTTAGTAAAACGGTGACGTATAGTTTTTTTTTTCTTTTTAATAATTATCCCTAGTACACGTGATACAGGCCATGATAATAATGGTGGATAATAGTTGGCGATTGATTTTACTGTAAGTACACCACATGTCTACATATGTGAAAAGCAGTCCAACTTTGCACTTATAAATGTGCTAGAGTCCCGTTTAGTCTTGCACTCTCTGGTGGGATTGGACTTTTGCAAGAATCGGAGGCCTTTGGAACATTTTTTTTTTATTAGAAAAAAGTGCCCGATGCGATTTTTGATCTCGGTTTATAGCGGTCGAAAACCAACGGTTTAGATCATATTTCCACCAACCCCCTTGTGACATATAGTAGTGGCAAAAAGCGAATGGAGTAACGCAGAAGGAATAAATTGGTATAATGAGTGTATGAATATTCGAATCATATTATACACCTATCCCCCGATTTACACGGTAGATACGTTCCTGAGAAAAACGTGTAAATCGGGGTATAGGTGTACACAGAAAAAAAAAATGCATTGACAGGTTAAAATATGTAGTCAGCACATAAGCTCGGGATTCCTCGTGAGATGTGTACACAGCTCATGTGTTCAATCACAGTAGCATTTAGTATAGTGCGATAAAAACAACAAAAAAAAAAACTTATTTGGAAAACCGTGTAAAAGCGAAAACGTGTAAAACAAGTACCGTATAAATCGGGGGATAGGTGTATATTAATAATTATATGTAAAAATAAATAAAAATGCCCAGGAATGGGAGTCGAACCCACAGTGTTCCGCTTACCGGGCAGATGCCATGTCCACTAAGCTATCCTGGACATGTGATTCTACTGTCCTCAAAGCTTATGTACATAGTTCATCTAAAATACCCATTCCAAGAGTCAAGCATCAGTATCACTATAAAAGGAAGTTCAAAAAATGCAATATAACAGCGGTATGGTAGATTAAACTGGCGAAATCGCTGAGAGGGTTCACCACTAATGAGCCAGGCCCTCCCATTAATTTTTCCATTGCAGTAAGGACAGTAGAAATTGTTTAATTTTCAAAATAATCATGCGCGTCTATAATAGTTTCGAATTTTGATAACAGATGGCGCGCTATACATCATAATATAATGAGTGTGTGATGTGAGGAGATTTTTTTTTAAAGCATAGAACTTGACACGTCTAGTGTTAATTGAATTATTTTATTTTGTTTCTCTCTCCCTCTTGAGTTCTAGATCCTCCGTTTTTTGAAATCTAATTTAAAAAAGATATACATTCGAACATGTCTTTCTAACCTGAAAAGTTCAGGTTCCTAATATATATTATTTCTCTTTTTTTATTTTTTATTACTTTTTTTGTATAAAATGTTTATAACTGTTTGTGTGTGTGTGTTTTTTTTTTATGTAAATTGACGCAATTATCCCTGGCCGGGATTTCGCGTTTTGTGTGTTGAAATAAATAAATAAACATGGAAAATTCGAAGCCCAAACGACCAAAAAAAAAAATCAAATTATCTAGAAATTCTGATTAAAAACGGAAATTCTTGTGACTAAGATAAATATTGGAATTAAAGACATTTGAATTATCCAAGTTTTACTGTATTAAAGCTCTAATAAGCGGTCTGGTAAATTAAATTGGCGAAATTGCTGGGAGAGTTCACCACTACTAAGCTAAGTCCTCTCAATATTTTTTCATCGCAGTAAGGACAGTAGAAGTTTGTTTAATATGTAAAATAATTCCATAACTATTTGCTTCAAGACATTTGAGAAAAACGGGCTGTCAGCAATTAGCAATATATTTTACCAAATTGATGATTTGGTCAGGTACAGTCTGTGTCACACTGAAAATGTTCAGAAAGGATAATATCCCAGAAGGCGATTTTTTCATTTAGCAAAAATATGCTGCAAAGAATGAAAAAAATTCGATATGATTTATTTATTAATGATTTTAGAATGAGATTACGTAGAGAGTGCTGCATTATTGTAATCTTTATGGTTAAAATAGAGTGTATAACTAGAGCTCCATGTCTACTATCTGTACAAACGTCGTATCCTGTGATACGTAGTTGTCACTTACATCCTGGGAAGTGACTTACATAACACGACCTCCATGTCTACTATCTGTACAAATGTCGTATCCTGTGATACGTAGTTGTCACTTACATCCTGGAAAGTGACTTACATAACACGACCTCCATGTCTACTATCTGTACAAACGTCGTATCCTGTGATACGCAGTTGTCACTTACATCCTGGGAAGTGGCTTACATAACACTACCTCCATGTCTACTACCTGTACAAACGTCGTATCCTGTGATACGTAGTTGTCACTTACATCCTGGGAAGTGACTTACATAACACGACCTCCATGTCTACTATCTGTACAAACGTCGTATCCTGTGATACGTAGTTGTCAATTACATCCTGGGAAGTGGCTTACATAACACGACCTCCATGTCTACTATCTGTACAAACGTCGTATCCTGTGATACGTAGTTGTCTCTTACATCCTGGGAAGTGACTTACATAACACGACCTCCATGTCTACTATCTGTACAAACGTCGTATCCTGTGATACGTAGTTGTCAATTACATCCTGGGAAGTGACTTACATAACACGACCTCCATGTCTACTATCTGTACAAACGTCGTATCCTGTGATACGTAGTTGTCTCTTACATCCTGGAAAGTGACTTACATAACACGACCTCCATGTCTACTATCTGTACAAACGTCGTATCCTGTGATACGTAGTTGTCTCTTACATCCTGGGAAGTGACTTACATAACACGACCTCCACGTCTACTATCTGTACAAACGTCGTATCCTGTGATACGTAGTTGTCTCTTACATCCTGGGAAGTGACTTACATAACACGACCTCCATGTCTACTATCTGTACAAATGTCGTATCCTGTGATACGTAGTTGTCTCTTACATCCTGGGAAGTGACTTACATAACACGACCTCCATGTCTACTATCTGTACAAACGTCGTATCCTGTGATACGTAGTTGTCACTTACATCCTGGGAAGTGACTTACATAACACGACCTCCATGTCTACTATCTGTACAAACGTCGTATCCTGTGATACGTAGTTGTCACTTACATCCTGGGAAGTGACTTACATAACACGACCTCCATGTTTACTATCTGTACAAACGTCGTATCCTGTGATACGCAGTTGTCACTTACATCCTGGGAAGTGACTTACATAACATGACCTCCATGTCTACTATCTGTACAAACGTCGTATCCTGTGATACGTAGTTGTCAATTACATCCTGGGAAGTGACTTACATAACACGACCTCCATGTCTACTATCTGTACAAACGTCGTATCCTGTGATACGTAGTTGTCAATTACATCCTGGGAAGTGACTTACATAACACGACCTCCATGTCTACTATCTGTACAAATGTCGTATCCTGTGATACGCAGTTGTCACTTACATCCTGGGAAGTGACTTACATAACACGACCTCCATGTCTACTATCTGTACAAACGTCGTATCCTGTGATACGTAGTTGTCAATTACATCCTGGGAAGTGACTTACATAACACGACCTCCATGTCTACTATCTGTACAAACGTCGTATCCTGTGATACGTAGTTGTCTCTTACATCCTGGGAAGTGACTTACATAACACGACCTCCATGTCTACTATCTGTACAAACGTCGTATCCTCTGATACGTAGTTGTCACTTACATCCTGGGAAGTGACTTACATAACACGACCTCCATGTCTACTATCTGTACAAACGTCGTATCCTGTGATACGTAGTTGTCTCTTACATCCTGGGAAGTGACTTACATAACACGACCTCCATGTCTACTATCTGTACAAACGTCGTATCCTGTGATACGTAGTTGTCACTTACATCCTGGGAAGTGACTTACATAACACGACCTCCATGTCTACTATCTGTACAAACGTCGTATCCTGTGATACGTAGTTGTCTCTTACATCCTGGGAAGTGACTTACATAACACGACCTCCATGTCTACTATCTGTACAAACGTCGTATCCTGTGATACGTAGTTTTCACTTACATGCTGGGAAGTGACTTACATAACACGACCTCCATGTCTACTATCTGTACAAACGTCGTATCCTGTGATACGTAGTTGTCACTTACATCCTGGGAAGTGACTTACATAACACGACCTCCATGTCTACTATCTGTACAAATGTCGTATCCTGTGATACGTAGTTGTCACTTACATCCTGGAAAGTGACTTACATAACACGACCTCCATGTCTACTATCTGTACAAACGTCGTATCCTGTGATACGTAGTTGTCTCTTACATCCTGGGAAGTGACTTACATAACACGACCTCCATGTCTACTATCTGTACAAACGTCGTATCCTGTGATACGTAGTTGTCTCTTAAATCCTGGGAAGTGACTTACATAACACGACCTCCATGTCTACTATCTGTACAAACGTCGTATCCTGTGATACGTAGTTGTCTCTTACATCCTGGGAAGTGACTTACATAACACGACCTCCATGTCTACTATCTGTACAAACGTCGTATCCTGTGATACGTAGTTGTCACTTACATCCTGAGAAGTGACTTACATAACACAACCTCCATGTCTACTATCTGTACAAACGTCGTATCCTGTGATACGTAGTTGTCTCTTACATCCTGGAAAGTGACTTACATAACACGACCTCCACGTCTACTATCTGTAAAAACGTCGTATCCTGTGATACGTAGTTTTCACTTACATGCTGGGAAGTGACTTACATAACACGACCTCCATGTCTACTATCTGTACAAACGTCGTATCCTGTGATACGTAGTTGTCTCTTACATCCTGGGAAGTGACTTACATAACACGACCTCCATGTCTACTATCTGTACAAACGTCGTATCCTGTGATACGTAGTTGTCACTTACATCCTGAGAAGTGACTTACATAACACAACCTCCATGTCTACTATCTGTACAAACGTCGTATCCTGTGATACGTAGTTGTCTCTTACATCCTGGAAAGTGACTTACATAACACGACCTCCACGTCTACTATCTGTAAAAACGTCGTATCCTGTGATACGTAGTTTTCACTTACATGCTGGGAAGTGACTTACATAACACGACCTCCATGTCTACTATCTGTACAAACGTCGTATCCTGTGATACGTAGTTGTCTCTTACATCCTGGGAAGTGACTTACATAACACGACCTCCATGTCTACTATCTATACAAACGTCGTATCCTGTGATACGTAGTTTTCACTTACATGCTGGGAAGTGACTTACATAACACGACCTCCATGTCTACTATCTGTACAAACGTCGTATCCTGTGATACGTAGTTGTCACTTACATCCTGGGAAGTGACTTACATAACACGACCTCCATGTCTACTATCTGTACAAATGTCGTATCCTGTGATACGTAGTTGTCACTTACATCCTGGAAAGTGACTTACATAACACGACCTCCATGTCTACTATCTGTACAAACGTCGTATCCTGTGATACGTAGTTGTCTCTTACATCCTGGGAAGTGACTTACATAACACGACCTCCATGTCTACTATCTGTACAAACGTCGTATCCTGTGATACGTAGTTGTCTCTTACATCCTGGGAAGTGACTTACATAACACGACCTCCATGTCTACTATCTGTACAAACGTCGTATCCTGTGATACGTAGTTGTCACTTACATCCTGAGAAGTGACTTACATAACACAACCTCCATGTCTACTATCTGTACAAACGTCGTATCCTGTGATACGTAGTTGTCTCTTACATCCTGGAAAGTGACTTACATAACACGACCTCCACGTCTACTATCTGTAAAAACGTCGTATCCTGTGATACGTAGTTGTCTCTTACATCCTGGGAAGTGACTTACATAACACGACCTCCATGTCTACTATCTGTACAAACGTCGTATCCTGTGATACGTAGTTGTCAATTACATCCTGGGAAGTGACTTACATAACACGACCTCCATGTCTACTATCTGTACAAATGTCGTATCCTGTGATACGTAGTTGTCACTTACATCCTGGGAAGTGACTTACATAACATGACCTCCATGTCTACTATCTGTACAGACGTCGTATCCTGTGATACGTAGTTGTCTCTTACATCCTGGGAAGTGACTTACATAACACGACCTCCATGTCTACTATCTGTACAAACGTCGTATCCTGTGATACGTAGTTGTCTCTTACATCCTGGAAAGTGACTTACATAACACGACCTCCACGTCTACTATCTGTACAAACGTCGTATCCTGTGATACGTAGTTGTCTCTTACATCCTGGGAAGTGACTTACATAACACGACCTCCATGTCTACTATCTGTACAAACGTCGTATCCTGTGATACGTAGTTGTCAATTACATCCTGGGAAGTGACTTACATAACACGACCTCCATGTCTACTATCTGTACAAATGTCGTATCCTGTGATACGTAGTTGTCACTTACATCCTGGGAAGTGACTTACATAACATGACCTCCATGTCTACTATCTGTACAGACGTCGTATCCTGTGATACGTAGTTGTCAATTACATCCTGGGAAGTGACTTACATAACACGACCTCCATGTCTACTATCTGTACAAACGTCGTATCCTGTGATACGTAGTTGTCTCTTACATCCTGGGAAGTGACTTACATAACACGACCTCCATGTTTACTATCTGTACAAACGTCGTATCCTGTGATACGTAGTTGTCACTTACATCCTGGGAAGTGACTTACATAACACGACCTCCATGTTTACTATCTGTACAAACGTCGTATCCTGTGATACGTAGTTGTCAATTACATCCTGGGAAGTGACTTACATAACACGACCTCCATGTCTACTATCTGTACAAACGTCGTATCCTGTGATACGTAGTTGTCTCTTACATCCTGGGAAGTGACTTACATAACACGACCTCCATGTTTACTATCTGTACAAACGTCGTATCCTGTGATACGTAGTTGTCTCTTACATCCTGGGAAGTGACTTACATAACACGACCTCCATGTCTACTATCTGTACAAACGTCGTATCCTGTGATACGTAGTTGTCACTTACATCCTGGAAAGTGACTTACATAACACGACCTCCATGTCTACTATCTGTACAAACGTCGTATCCTGTGATACGTAGTTGTCACTTACATCCTGGAAGTGACTTACATAACACGACCTCCATGTCTACTATCTGTACAAACGTCGTATCCTGTGATACGCAGTTGTCAATTACATCCTGGGAAGTGACTTACATAACACGACCTCCATGTCTACTACCTGTACAAACGTCGTATCCTGTGATACGTAGTTGTCACTTACATCCTGGGAAGTGACTTACATAACACGACCTCCATGTCTACTATCTGTACAAACGTCGTATCCTGTGATACGTAGTTGTCACTTACATCCTGGGAAGTGACTTACATAACACGACCTCCATGTCTACTATCTGTACAAACGTCGTATCCTGTGATACGTAGTTGTCACTTACATCCTGGAAGTGACTTACATAACACGACCTCCATGTCTACTATCTGTACAAACGTCGTATCCTGTGATACGTAGTTGTCTCTTACATCCTGGGAAGTGACTTACATAACACGACCTCCATGTCTACTATCTGTACAAACGTCGTATCCTGTGATACGTAGTTGTCACTTACATCCTGGGAAGTGACTTACATAACACGACCTCCATGTCTACTATCTGTACAAACGTCGTATCCTGTGATACGTAGTTGTCTCTTACATCCTGGGAAGTGACTTACATAACACGACCTCCATGTCTACTATCTGTACAAACGTCGTATCCTGTGATACGTAGTTGTCACTTACATCCTGGGAAGTGACTTACATAACACGACCTCCATGTCTACTATCTGTACAGACGTCGTATCCTGTGATACGCAGTTGTCTCTTACATCCTGGGAAGTGACTTACATAACACGACCTCCATGTTTACTATCTGTACAAATGTCGTATCCTGTGATACGCAGTTGTCACTTACATCCTGGGAAGTGACTTACATAACACGACCTCCATGTCTACTATCTGTACAAACGTCGTATCCTGTGATACGCAGTTGTCTCTTACATCCTGGGAAGTGACTTACATAACACGACCTCCATGTCTACTATCTGTACAAACGTCGTATCCTGTGATACGTAGTTGTCACTTACATCCTGGGAAGTGACTTACATAACACGACCTCCATGTCTACTATCTGTACAAACGTCGTATCCTGTGATACGTAGTTGTCACTTACATCCTGGGAAGTGACTTACATAACACGACCTCCATGTCTACTATCTGTACAAACGTCGTATCCTGTGATACGTAGTTGTCACTTACATCCTGGGAAGTGACTTACATAACACGACCTCCATGTCTACTATCTGTACAAACGTCGTATCCTGTGATACGTAGTTGTCACTTACATCCTGGGAAGTGACTTACATAACACGACCTCCATGTCTACTATCTGTACAAACGTCGTATCCTGTGATACGTAGTTGTCACTTACATCCTGGGAAGTGACTTACATAACACGACCTCCATGTCTACTATCTGTACAAACGTCGTATCCTGTGATACGTAGTTGTCACTTACATCCTGGGAAGTGACTTACATAACACGACCTCCATGTCTACTATCTGTACAAACGTCGTATCCTGTGATACGTAGTTGTCACTTACATCCTGGGAAGTGACTTACATAACACGACCTCCATGTCTACTATCTGTACAAACGTCGTATCCTGTGATACGTAGTTGTCACTTACATCCTGGGAAGTGACTTACATAACACGACCTCCATGTCTACTATCTGTACAAACGTCGTATCCTGTGATACGTAGTTGTCACTTACATCCTGGGAAGTGACTTACATAACACGACCTCCATGTCTACTATCTGTACAAACGTCGTATCCTGTGATACGTAGTTGTCACTTACATCCTGGGAAGTGACTTACATAACACGACCCTCCATGTCTACTATCTGTACAAACGTCGTATCCTGTGATACGTAGTTGTCAATAACATCCTGGAAGTGACTTACATAACACGACCTCCATGTCTACTACCTGTACAAACGTCGTATCCTGTGATACGTAGTTGTCTCTTACATCCTGGAAAGTGACTTACATAACACGACCTCCATGTCTACTATCTGTACAAACGTCGTATCCTGTGATACGTAGTTGTCAATTACATCCTGGGAAGTGACTTACATAACACGACCTCCATGTCTACTACTGTACAAACGTCGTATCCTGTGATACGTAGTTGTCACTTACATCTGGGAAGTGACTTACATAACACGACCTCCATGTCTACTATCTGTACAAACGTCGTATCCTCGTGATACGTAGTTGTCTCTTACATCCTGGGAAGTGACTACATAACATGACCTCCATGTCTACTATCTGTACAAACGTCGTATCCTGTGATACGTAGTTGTCACTTACATCCTGGGAAGTGACTTACATAACACGACCTCCATGTCTACTATCTGTACAAACGTCGTATCCTGTGATACGTAGTTGTCACTTACATCCTGGGAAGGACTTACATAACACGACCTCCATGTCTACTATCTGTACAAAACGTCGTATCCTGTGATACGTAGTTGTCACTTACATCCTGGGAAGTGACTTACATAACACGACCTCCATGTCTACTATCTGTACAAACGTCGTATCCTGTGATACGTAGTTGTCACTTACATCCTGGAAGTGACTTACATAACACGACCTCCATGTCTACTATCTGTACAAACGTCGTATCCTGTGATACGTAGTTGTCACTTACATCCTGGAAGTGACTTACATAACACGACCTCCATGTCTACTATCTGTACAAACGTCGTATCCTGTGATACGTAGTTGTCACTTACATCCGGGAAGTGACTTACATAAACGACCTCCATGTCTACTATCTGTACAAACGTCGTATCCTGTGATACGCAGTTGTCACTTACATCCTGGGAAGTGACTTACATAACACGACCTCCATGTCTACTACCTGTACAAACGTCGTATCCTGTGATACGTAGTTGTCTCTTACATCCTGGGAAGTGACTTACATAACACGACCTCCATGTCTACTATCTGTACAAACGTCGTATCCTGTGATACGTAGTTGTCTCTTACATCCTGGGAAGTGACTTACATAACACGACCTCCATGTCTACTATCTGTACAAACGTCGTATCCTGTGATACGTAGTTGTCACTTACATCCTGGGAAGTGACTTACATAACACGACCTCCATGTCTACTATCTGTACAAACGTCGTATCCTGTGATACGTAGTTGTCTCTTACATCCTGGGAAGTGACTTACATAACACGACCTCCATGTCTACTATCTGTACAAACGTCGTATCCTGTGATACGTAGTTGTCACTTACATCCTGGGAAGTGACTTACATAACACGACCTCCATGTCTACTATCTGTACAAATGTCGTATCCTGTGATACGTAGTTGTCTCTTACATCCTGGGAAGTGACTTACATAACACGACCTCCATGTCTACTATCTGTACAAACGTCGTATCCTCTGATACGTAGTTGTCACTTACATCCTGGAAGTGACTTACATAACACGACCTCCATGTCTACTACCTGTACAAACGTCGTATCCTGTGATACGTAGTTGTCTCTTACATCCTGGGAAGTACTGGAAGACTTACATAATACTTATTTACATAGCCTTGTTATTTCCTTGAGGTTCTGCGCTGTCACAAAACGAGGCCAATCTTTTGTCTAAGAAACCTTGATCACAACAAGACGTCTAATACGCACATAAGGAAGAAAAGAAATGTTGCTAGAGTTCTAAGTCATTCTAGTAATGGCACCAACCTTTTGGCAGAATCAAGGCGCAAAGACCTTCTTTGTGCAAATTTCGCCAGGTTTCGAGGTAAGATATTGTCTGCACAAAGGGTTGGTTGCTTGGGGTGGCAACATAGCGGTCCGTTCACCCATGAGGTGAGGGACTTGTGACGTCAGGACGGGCCTCTATTTTTACCCCCGAGCTGGCGCGGGCCCCCATTTGGCTAGGATGAATTTCGAGAACCAACAAATCGTAAGGATGGCGGGGAAGGCGGTCACCAAGGTGGTGCACCGCTGCTCCTCAGCGACGGAAAACCAGAACCTCGGTGAGTCACTTTTCCTCAACATCTCACTTCTTATTGATTAACCACTATTCATACTGACATCGTTTTAACAATTTTTGGCCAGGTTTTTTTTTTTTACAATTTAACTCATTTTCTATTATTTTCTCATTACTGCTTGAATGTTTCGCGTTTTGTGATGATTCGGGTTTAGAGAAATAATACCGCAAACTATAATACAGTAGAACTTGGATAATTCGAACTTCTTTAATTCGAAAACCTCTTTAATTCGAATATTTATCTTGGTCTCTAGAATTTCCTATTAATAGAATTTCCGTTTTTATAATTCGAATTTTTGGATAATTCGAATTTTTTTATGGTCCCTTGGGGTTCGAATTATCCAAGTTCGACTGTATTTGTTAAGAATATAAACAGTAGAGCAATACGTTTATTATTATTATTTTTTTTTTTTGTGAAAAGTGCAAGTTTTCGGATCTTTATAATCCTTCTACAGACATATCTCTACCATAGCTATAACAATATAAACAGTAGCAATGTGTTTCTTTATTCGTGCAAAGTACAAGTTTTCGGATCTTTACAATCCTTCTACAGACATAGCTCTATCATAGCTATAAGAATATAAACCGTAGCTTGTACTTTGCACGAATAAAGAAACAAATTGCTACTGTTTATATTCTTATTATGAACTTTATAGCTGCTATATGCTGCTAAGATCTTGAAAGATTTGGAAGTTATTCTAAAGGATAGGTTTTGAGACATCACGTGTTGATCAGCAACTTCTTTTAATGGTTTCTAACTAGTTTAATAGTTCCATCTTTCTCTATCTATGTCTTCAATGTCATTTGTAAGCTTATCCTTTATATTCTTTAATCATATAGGCACTTTCACTTCTAAAGCATCACGTGGGATCAGCTTCTTCTTAAAATGTTTTCTATCTAGTTGACTATTTCCATTGTTCTCTATCCATGTCTTCAATATAATTTGTTAACTTATCCTTCCTATTCTTTAATCTTCCAGGTACTTTCACTTCTGAAGAATCACGTGGTAATCAGCATCAATCAATAGGCTAATCTTATAATCATTTCTTACTAGTTAAATATTCGCATCGCTCTCTATCCATGTCTTCATTGTCATTTGTAAACTTATTCTTTATATTCTTTGATTTTCCAGCCACTTCCACTTCTAAAGCATCACGTGTTGATCAGCATCTTCATTTAATGTTTTCTAACTAGTTGAATATTCCCAACGTTCTTCTATCCATGTCTTCATTGTCATTTGCAAGCTTATCCTTTATATTATTTGATCATCCAGGGAATTTCACTTCTAAAGCATCACATGGTGATCAGCTTCTTCTTTTAATGTTTTCTAACTAGTTGACTATTCCCATTGTTCTCTATCCATGTCTTTATTGTCATTTGTAAAATTATCCTTCCAATTCTTTAATCTTCAAGGAAATTCCACTTCTAAAGCATCACGTGTTTATCAGTATATTTTTATAATGTTTTCTAACTAGTTAACTATTTCCATCACTCTTTATTCATGTTTTCAATATCATATGCAAACTTATCCTTCCTATTCTTTAATCATCCAGCCACTTTCACTTCTAAAGCATCACGTGGGATCAGCTTCTTCTTAAAATGCTTCATAACTAGTTGCATCGCTCTCTATCCATGTCTTCAATGTCATTTGCAAGCTTATCCTTTATATTCTTTGATCTTCCAGGCTCTTCCACTGCTAAATCACCAGTAAGCGAGTCTTGAAGTGTCTTCAAACTCTCTCTTCTCTTTTATTACATAGCTCTACTCCTACTTTGGGACGTTCACGTGGGGATAACCTCACGTTTGAATCACCAAAAAAAAAAAAACCTTTTCTGTAATATCTCTAGGTCCATAGTGCCATCGCTGCTAATGATTCATAGTCTGGTATAACTTGTTCCAGCTATAGAACTCCTGGATTGTTGTACCTTTTAGCATTATATCAGTAATCAGACAATAACTCTGAAAGATATTACAGTGACCTTTATTCAAGACACGAGATAACCAAGTGTGAACAAAATTGCTTAGGTCTCCTTCAAAAAAAATAGACAACTAGTAACATTAGACTTTCCACTTCCTAAAGTTTTGTTGATGAGAGTAGATAAAAATGATGAGGTATTTGAGTTGAAGATTATAATACCATTAAATCCCCCGTGATGAAGTGAAATGTTGGCGTCACCATATGACAAGAAGAAATCCTTTTTCTGATGTTTATTCAAACCACACATTTTATCAATCATTATATATACATTACAGTGCACTAATCGATGTTTTAAAGAAATGGCTGTTGTGATGAGCTATGTTGCTTCCAGAAAGTATCATTCGAATCAACACACGTGGCAGACTTCCAGAAAAAGAAAAACAAGATCCTATACAATCATCAGTCCTGATTTTTCCAGATTAGCAAAATATAAATAATATAAATATAAAAAAAAAATAAAAATCTATATATAAAATATAAAAATTACTTTGTTACAATATCAACAACAACAACAAAAAAGCTTTTATTAGGGCCCATTACCCTGTATGGATTCGCCATACAAAAACAAAACAATACAGTAATTTTTTTCTTCCCTTTCCCCATGTGCACGTGAGCCTTTGTTTGAAAAGGGATTTATTTACACATCTCTTCTAAAACTTTCCTCACTACCTCTTTTGTGTATGAATCTATTTACAATTGATCTGTAGAAATTATAGAGTTCTATTGCTATATTTTTCTTTTCTGAAATAGTTCTCAGTGTCTTCAGTGGGTTGCTAAATCTCCAGAAGTTGTTTTTAAGAGTTTTTTTTTCTCTTTCCTAAAATATCTCTCCCCACGTGTTCTGTCCACGATGTGCTTCCACGTTCTACCGCCAACATTTCCAACGACAGAGCTAAGTCAGGAGTATAACCGGGAAAGTCCGACGACCTGAGGAACCCACGTCGCACAATAAAAATAGAAAAGAAGACATCCCCCGACAGCTGGATCGTCTCTTTTTGCGTCCCAGACAGTATTAGAACCGTTTAGAAGGTAGATTTGATTTCTTTAATTTCACTTTAAGTGAAAAGTGTTAATTTTACTCGTACAAAGGTTTCTTCTCTGTGTTAATTATAGATACAAAGGCTCTGTGGGCTGTTTTATTTAAATCGTGAAGGACAGGGTCGCTTATATATCCTTTGAGAGAGCTGGCGGTAACTGTTGGTTAATGATATAACTGCCCCGACCACTCGCTAGGTGGACTGTACATGGTATCGCTGTCCCTACCACTCGCTAGGTAGACTGGTACATGGTATCGCTGTCCCGACCACTCGCTGGGTAGACTGGTACATGGTATCGCTGCTACGAGCACTCGCTAGGTGGACTGGTACATGGCATCGCTGTCCCGACCACTCGCTAGGTAGACTGGTACATGGTATCGCTGCTACGCGCACTCGCTAGGTGGACTGGTACATGGTATCGCTGTCCTGACCACTCGCTAGGTGGACTGGTACATGGTATCGCTGTCCCGACCACTCGCTAGGTGGACTGGTAAATGGTATCGCTGTCCCGACCACTCGCTAGGTGGACTAGTACATGGTATCGCTGTCCCGACCACTCGCTAGGTAGACTGGTACATGGTATCGCTGTCCCGACCACTCGCTAGGTGGACTGGTACATGGTATCGCTGTCCCGACCACTCGCTAGGTGGACTGGTACATGGTATCGCTGTCCCGACCACTCGCTAGGTGGACTGGTACATGGTATTATCGCTGTCCGACCACTCGCTAGGTGGACTGGTACATGGTATCGCTGTCCCTACCACTCGCTAGGTAGACTGGTACATGGTATCGCTGTCCCGACCACTCGCTAGGTGGACTGGTGCATGGTATCGCTGTCCCGACCACTCGCTAGGTGGACTGGTACATGGTATCGCTGTCCCGACCACTCGCTAGGTGGACTGGTACATGGTATCGCTGTCCCGACCACTCGCTAGGTGGACTGGTACATGGTATCGCTGTCCCGACCACTCGCTAGGTGGACTGGTACATGGTATCGCTGTCCCGACCACTCGCTAAGTGAACTGGTACATTGTATCGCTGCCCCGATCACTCGCTAAATGGACTGGTACATGGTATCGCTGTCCCGACCACTCGCTAGATAGACTGGTACATGGTATCGCTGTCCCGACCACTCGCTAGGTGGACTGGTACATGGTATCGCTGTCCCGACCACTCGCTAGATAGACTGGTACATGGTATCTCTGTCCCGACCACTCGCTAGGTGGACTGGTACATGGTATCTCTGCCCCGACCACTCGCTAGGTAGACTGGTACATGGTATCGCTGTCCCGACCACTCGCTAGGTGGACTGGTAAATGGTATCGCTGTCCCGACCACTCGCTAGGTGGACTGGTATATGGTATCGCTGTCCCGACCACTCGCTAGGTGGACTGGTACATGGTATCAACGTTTAGGCTAAGTTTGATTCAATATGATCATAAAAAAGGAGCATATTTGGTTCACATTCAACTTTGAATACAGCAAACATTTAGGAGAACGTTTTTCTTTTAAAGTTTTGTTCCTATTGTTGTTATTGTGTTGTTGTTGTTAAAAGTGCTGATCTTGTCAGTGGCCTTGCTAAGAGAGTAATGGACCTTTGTTTATCGCCATTCTTTGTCTGTTGCATTTTCTTTGTCTGCACGTGCGGATTCTTATACTCTTTCATTTAAATATGGTAACAGGTTTCTGGAGAAGAGATTTTTTTCAATTTTTATTACAATCTCAAGTTTTCGGACATTACGGTCCTTCTGCAGAAAGAGTACAACAATGAACAATAATGAAACGCCATTTTTATTTCTTTCTACGTTTTATAATTTGTACTTTCTCTCACATTGGGGAAAATGGGTGCCGTTGCCATGTTAGTCACCTTGGAAACGGACTAGAATTTGGTCGAATATTCCAAGGGTCCAGGGGGAACTGGTGTGATAGGACTTCTCCCCCATATGGACTCAGAACAGCAGATAGAGCACCCAAGATAGAGAACATTGAAACTGATGTGATAGAGATGCATGGAAACATCTGAGGCTCTTCATTGGACACAACAACAACAGAAAATTGACATGGACCCAGAGCAGCAACTTTACACTTCCAAGATAGAGGACATTGTAACTGCTGTGGTAGAGATGCATGGAGACATCTGAGGCTCTTCATTAGACACGACAACAGAAAATTGACATGGACCTATAACAGCAGCTTTACACACCCAAGATAGAGAACATTGCTGTGATAGATATGTATGGAGACATCTGAGGCTCTTCATTGGACACGACAACAACAGAAAATTGACATGGACCCACAATTTTACACACCCAAGATAGTGGACATTGCAACTTCTGTGATAGAGATACATGGAAACATCTGAGGCTCTTCATTGGATACGACAACAACAGAAAATTGACATGAACCCACAATTTTACACATCCAAGATAGAGAACATTGCAACTGCTGTGATAGAGATGTATGGCGACATCTGAGGCTCTTCTTTGGACACGACAACAACAGAAAATAAAAATGGACCCAGAACAGCAGATTTGCACACCCAAGATATAGGACATTGCGACTGCTGTGATAGAGATGCATGGAGACATTGAGTCTTCAATGGACACAACAACAAAAACTTTATCTCATACATATTTACATATGGTATCTATAGAAAGTACATGACCACAATGTCCTGTTGTCAACACCAAGAGATGCTCCTCAAGTGCGTCTCACAAGACAAAGCAATCAGTCTCTGGACCTCAGCCAGCGATTGCCTGAAAATAGTCCGCTCTGTGATATTTCGGATCCTCCCACGTCATCCTGCTGTTGGCAAAACACAATTTCAAGGAAACTCCGCGCATGATGTCCCACGTCATATATTTTCCCATCGAGACTTGTTGACGTTTCCACAAGGTTCGCTCTGTAGACACGTGGCCTTGTTTTAAACTTGGCTAATTTGTTTCCCTTGGATATTTTGGCTTGAGATTTAGCAATTTTTTACAGAAATCTATTCAAGTTCATTTTACGTCTCTGCAGACTGTGATCTTTAATATTCACCACCAACTCACATTTTGTCAGCCATTACTATATGTGCATCAAATCATCAACATTGTTTCATCATGTTTTCCAACAATTCCCTAAGCAACCATGTTTGTCACTCATTATTAAATGTACACCACATTCGTCAACATTCAGTTTCATCATGTTTTCCAACAATTCCCCTAGCAACCATATTATTCAGACATTGTTAAATATACACCACATTCGTTAACATTGTTTCATCGTGTTTTCCAACAATTCCCCTAGCAAACATGTTTGTTAGCCATTGTTAAATGTACGCCACATTTTTCAACATTAAGTTTCTCATCATGTTTTCCAACAATTTCCCTAGGAACCATTGTTAAATGTACACCACATTTGTCAACATTGTTTCATCATGTTTTCCAACAATTCCCCTAGCAACCATGTTTGTCAGACATTGTTAAATGTACACCACATTGTCAACGGTGTTTCATCATGTTTTCCAACAATTCCCCTAGCAACCATGTTTGTTAGACATTGTTAAATGTACACCACATTTGTTAACATTGTTTCCTCATGTTTTCCAACAATTCCTCTAGTAACCATGTTTGTCAGACATTGTTAAATGTACACCACATTGTCAACATTGTTTCATCGTGTTTTCCAACAATTCCCCTAGCAACCATGTTTGTCAGTCATTGTTAAATGTACGCCACATTTTTCAACATTAAGTTTCTCATCATGTTTTCCAACAATTCCCCTAGCAACCATGTTTGTCAGTCATTGTTAAATGTACGCCACATTTTTCAACATTAAGTTTCTCATCATGTTTTCCAACAATTACTCTAGGAACCATTGTTTGTCAAACATTGTTAAATGAACATCACAATCGTCAACATTCAGTTTCATCATGTTTTCCAACAATTCCCCTAGCAACCATGTTTTTCAACCATTGTTAAATGTACACCACATTCGTTAACATTGTTTCATCGTGTTTTCCAACAATTCCCCTAGCAACCATGTTTATCAGACATTGTTAAATGTACAACACATTCGTTAACATTGTTTCATCATGTTTTTCCAACAATTCCCCTAGCAACCATGTTTATCAGACATTGTTAAATGTACAACACATTCGTTAACATTGTTTCATCATGTTTTTCCAACAATTCCCCTAGCAACCATGTTTGTTAGCCATTGTTAAATGTACACCACATTTGTCAACATTGTTTCATCGTGTTTTCCAACAATTTCTCTAGTAACCATGTTTGTCAGACATTGTTAAATGTACACCACATTGTCAACATTGTTTCATCGTGTTTTCCAACAATTCCCCTAGCAACCATGTTTGTCACTCATTATTAAATGTACAACACATTCGACGACATTGTTTCATCGTGTTTTTCCAACAATTCCCTTAGCAACTATGTTTGTAAACCATTGTTAAATGTACAACAGATTCGTCAACATTGTTTCATTATGTTTTCCAACAATTCTCCTAGCAACCATGTTTGTAAACCATTGTTAAATGTACAACAGATTCGTCAACATTGTTTAATCATGTTTTCCAACAATTCTTCTAGCAACCATGTTTGTAAACCATTGTTAAATGTACAACAGATTCGTCAACATTAAGTTTCTCATCATGTTTTCCAACAATTACTCTAGGAACCATTGTTAAATGAACATCACAATCGTCAACATTCTGTTTCATCGTGTTTTCCAACAATATCCCTAGCAACCATGTTTTTCAACCATTGTTAAATGTACACCACATTGTCAACATTGTTTCATCGTGTTTTCCAACAATTACACTAGCAACCATGTTTGTTACCCATCATTAAATGTTCCTCACAGGACAGTAAAATCTTCTTTATAATTTAAAACTTTGCATCTCATTCTATCTAGCTGTATATAGTTTTTTTTTTGTTGTTGATTAATAATTGTTGACTAGTCGTTCTGACGTCATCAATAAATACTTTCACATCTTAAGATATACAAAGACTTGATTTCTGCACTACAATATATATATAGATGGAAAATTTGCCGGGAGTAAATTAATCCATGGAAGCAATGGTCGCCTCTCCCGTCAAAATAAACGTCAGAATCTGACGCCATCTATTGACCGTCGCCGCAACTAGCGACATCGGGTCGGTGACAAAGCCACAACACCAACTTTGACAAACTGAGAAGCGTCCACCTAGAGACCATGGTTTCAGACTAATGGCCCTCGTCAGTCTAGGGCGGACTTTATTCCATGAGATCCACACGGGATATAATGCAATCCTCACAATCTACCAAAGAGGTGTTTTGCTGGCAATGTGGATCTCATGGAATAAAGTCCGCCCTAGACTGACGAGGGCCATTAGCCCGAAACCATGGTCTCTAGGTGGACGCTTATCAGTTTGCCAAAGTTGGTGTTGTGGCTTTGTCATCGACCCGATGCCGCTAGTTGCGGCGACGGTCAATAGATGGCGTCAGATTCTGACGTTTATTTTGACGGGAGAGGCGACCATTGCTTCCATGAATATAATATATATTAGTAAATTAAATTTAATTGCCATCTATCGTTAAAATTTTACACAAATAAATTTACTGGCAATGCGTACCTTCCATAGTAAATACAGGGTATACTCCAAACCAATCCAATACAATAGTGGAGCGGTCTAGAGATTAATTTGGCGAAACCGCTGAGAGGGTTCACTACTCATGAGCCAAGCCCTCTCATTCAATAACTGATATCATTGCAGTAAGGTCTGTAGATTAATATTTGATGATATTTAAAAGAAACGCATTGCCAGTAAATTTATTTGTGTAAAATTTTAAATATAATATATATAGGTTTAAAACATTTCTTCAAATTAAAGATAATTAGGCCAGTAAAAGATTTATTTTGAAGAACTATGAATTCCGGCCAGGGAACCTCTATCTCTACGAGGTTTAAAACAGTTATTAGAGAAATGGCTTTATATATTCATCCTTGAAAAATAAAAATTAATATCAGGTAAAAAGTTTCTTTATAATTTAAATTTGCAAGCTTTCGAGCAAATATACTGTTCTTCAACGGGCTAATATTCTATGTATAATCTCTTAATAATATATATACAGAATAATTGAAAACTTTTGTTATTAGCGTGTGCTCTCGCGGGCGTGCATCAGACTGTTACCAGCTAAAGTAAAAAAATATCTGGATCTAAAATTTAAGTTTTATCTTTCTCAATCTAATGAACTGTTCAAGAAATTATTTCCAATTGCTGTCCCAAATTTCATTTCTTCTGATAAATTCACTACTTTATTCTTAACAGGCAAAGGACCCTTCTTAAGTTTCCTATTCAAACTGAATGTTATCAATGATCCAACATGTGAATGCCGCTTAGATGTTGAATCACCAGAGCATCTTCTTTTAACTTGCCCTCTGACTAATCAAATTGTATGTAGATACTTTGAAACATTACCAAATTCTCTTTGTGTATATACTCTATCTCTCTTATGAGAACTTTGTTAAGTTTAGAACTATTTGTACAATAATTTACAAAACAATACTAATCCATCGTGTAAATAATTAATCATATATATGTAAATAATACTAGCACGGCACAATAGTCCTTTGGACTTCGTGCTTTTGTAACAATAAATAAATAAAATGAAGTAATAGATATTATACTGGGATTAAATATATATACATTCCAATAATTATTAATATTTAGATTATTTGTCAGGGATATTGTTATATTGGGTTGGGAGGTCAATTTTTCTATTGATGCTATTTATTTTTGATGATACCAGTGCTTCCAGGAATAATCGATATAGAATATCAGCCCGTTGAAGAACAGTATATTTGCTCGAAGCTTGCAAATTTTAAATTTAAAAGAAACTTTTTACCTGATATTAATTTTTACTTTTTCAAATTATTTCTGGGTAACTGTTGTTCACATATTCATCCTTAATTAAAAAGACATATATTGGATCAAAATATCATTTATTTTACCAATATTTCAGTTGGCTGAACGCCAACCTTTATCAAGGTATTATAACATTTTAAAGTGTGTCAACAACAAACTCAGCGTTATATAACGTCAACAGAATTAAGTTTTAAAAAAATATTTTGTTATATTCAATGGGGAGAAAAATTGGTAAAATAAATGATATTATGATCCAATATAGGCCTTTTTGTAAAACGACATTTTAAAATTATACCGCATGTGTTTCTTTTCAACGAAAAATCCCAATTCATTTTAAGGAGAAATAATGATTATTTCTAACCTTAGAAATGAGGTATGAAAGGATGAATTGTGAAGAGTAATGATAAACGGAAAAATAAAAGTGTCCAGGGATGGGAATCGAACCCACAGTGTTCCGCTTATGTATGCCTTTTTAATTAAAGATTTATTTATGGATTGCTCTATTTACAAAACAATATTCATCCTTGTAACATGTAATAAGACCTTTTTGGAATTTAACTGTGATTTAGCGAATAATTTTTTACTTTAATTATAGAGCTAGGTTAAGTTTTTGAAATCTACGCAGACGATTGTTGCGCTATCTGTTGGAATAGGCGAAGAAGTTTCAAGCCGTTGGACAACACGGGTAGCACTGGGTTGCACGGTGGATGGCAAAGTTTACATCAAGAGCTGGCCACGAACCCTTCTTTGTCTGGAGACGCAACCTTCCAGAAATAGCGTGTAGACAGCGGGCCGCCAAGCTGGCAGTATCTACATCCGCACAGCTCTAATTAGCTGTAGATAAAGTGTGTGTATATATATGTCGTAGCTGTCGTGGTCGAATGGAAGGGCGCGACCGTTGTGCATGTATGCGTCGATGCGCTGGCTCCCAGAATTATTTTGTGCAGATTTATACATGGATGAATTTGTATTTACAATTTAACATAATAATTATGGTGAAAATAAATTATACATTTTGGGCATTTTTTATACAAATTATGACATATATTAGATAATGAAAAGGCATATATTGGATTTAATAAAAGATTTATTTTGCTAATATTTCGGCTGGCTGAACGCCAACCTTTATCGAGGCATTACATTTTTGTATACACTACTCAGCGCCGCATAGTGTTATAATATCACAGTTGAAATCATTTAAAATACAAAGAAGGTGGGGGTAATTTGGGCATGAAAAAATTATTATAAAAATTGCAATCAAATTCATGCCCAAATTACCCCCACCTTCTTTGTATTTTAAATGATTTCAACTGTGATATTATAACACTATGCGGCGCTGAGTTTGTGTATACAAAAATGTAATGCCTCGATAAAGGTTTGCGTTCAGCCAGCCGAAATATTAGCAAAATAAATCTTTTATTAAATCCAATATATGCCTTTTTATTATCTAATGAAATAAATATGGATTGCTCTATTTTCAATATATATACACACAGCATTATTAAGACCACCAGTCTTATACAGATTCACCACAGGAAGAAAGGAATCATAGATAGAGCTCCTATACTCCAGGCAGCGCAGCACCCAACAACAACCTCTAGGTCCGACGCAGGTCGACACGTTTCTTCATGCATACGTCATGGTTAGCGTATCACTGAACAGGCTAGTGTGGAATCAGCTGCGTTCTAGTCTTCGCTTTCCTCATCCAAATAGACCACGGCATTCAGCAATTCTATTAATCTCCTCTGAACGGTGACTGAAGTCTTGTAGAAAGATAAAGAATATATTAAATATAAAGAAGGCATATCCTGTCCAGGAGCACATGTGCTTTTTAGATGGCAGAGCGCTATCTAGTGGAACAGAAATCAACTTGGTTATATAGTTCACTGTAATATCTTTCAGAGTTATTGTCTGAATCCCTCGATATACATGTTAAAATGTACAACTTCCTTAAGTTTAGTCCGTGAGTGTATCTTTCAGAGTTATTGTCTGAATCCCGATATACATCGCTAAATGGTACAACTTCCTTAAGTTTTGTCTATGATTGTATCTTTCAGAGTTATTGTCTGAATCCCGATATACATGCTAAATGGTACAACTTCCTTAAGTTTTGTCCATGAGTGTATGTTTCAGAGTTATTGTTTGAATCCTTATATACATGCTAAAAGGTACAACTTCCTTAAGTTTTGTCCATGAGTGTATCTTTCAGTTATTGTCTGAATCCCGATATACATGCTAAAAGGTACAACTTCCTTAAGCTTTGTCCATGAATGTATGTTATCTTGTGTCTTCAATAAAGGTCACTGTAATATCTTTCAGAGTTATTGTCTGAATTCCGATATACATGCTGAAAGGTACACCTTCCTTAAGTTTTGTCTATGAGTTTATATTCTTTCTCCCATATTGTATTCCTAGGATGACATGTAGAGTTTTAGGGATAGATTGTGCATGTACAAATGTTAACTGAAGATGGTGATGTTGTAGATCTTTCCGAGTGCCAGCTGGTATCTATCCCTGAGGCAATCTACCATCTTATGCGGAACACTGTCATCCTGAACTGCAATCTTTCCTCCAATGTGCTTCGTAAGATCCCGGCAATCTTCGCCATGAAGTTCCTCTCTATCACAGGTTGGTGACACTTCCCATTTTTCAAGAAAAAGCTTTTTTTGTCATTGAGATACAGCTTACACGCTGATAAGGACCAACAGCTCGAAAAGCGTACATAGATTAGCTTTTCTTTATTAATCAATAATGGATATTTGACAAATTCTGGAATAATCCAAACACACACAAACCTTTATTAAGACCACCGGTCTTATACAGATTCACCAATTCTGGAATAATAAAAAAATAAACCTATATGAGCAATAGTTACCCAGATATTATTTGAAAAATGAAAAAAAAAAGAATTCGGGTAAAAAGTTTATTTTAGTTTAGGTTTTTTTGCAAGTTTTCAAGCAATTTTTTTGTTCTACAACTGCTCGTTAGCTTGCAAAACCTAAAGAAAAATTTTACCATAATTCTATTTTTTTCTTTTTCAAATAAACGATTAGTTGATATTTTTTTCCGACAGATGGCGCAAGTCATATAAACTTATCTTACTCATTATGTTTCTCTTTTACTCTTCATCACTTTTTATTTATATATATAGGATCAATTTATTCAATTAGTCAACTAATGATTAAAAGATAGAGAGATTTTGGATTGGCTTGGCTTATCAATGATAAACCAAACCTCCCCAAATCTTTTTCATCTTCACTCAACAATTCTAAAAATTAGTTCTATATATATATATAAGCCCTTAATAATTATATTCTTAGCATAGAGAGTGAAATATTGTTTACTAATATTTAAGAGTACTACGAGGAAATGATTTTACTGAATATATTATTATCCCTAGTACACGTGGTACAGGTCATGAAAATCTTGGAGGGTAGTTAGCGACTACTTTTACTGTAAGTGCACCACATGTCTACATATGTGAAAACCAGTTCAACTTTGCACTTACAAATATGCCAGAGCGTTTGGTTGCTTGCATTCGTTGGCGGGGTTGAACTTTTGCAAGAATCGGATGCCATTGGAGAATTTATTTATTTATTTTTTTATTAGAAAAAAAAGGTGCCCAATGTGGAATTCGCTCACGGGTCGTAGTGGTTGAAAACCAATGGATTAGACCATCCTTCCACCGATCCCATTTTTGACTGAATATAGATAATATGAAGGATACATTCTTCTGTTATATTCCAGAACTGACCATTTTGTGGTTGTCACAGAACTCAATCTCTCCAACAACAGACTGAGCACACTGCCCGATGAGTTCCAAGACTTCACAGAACTCACAAAGCTTGATCTATCTGGCAACAGTTTCTTCATGATGCCCAAGGTGGTATTCAAATTGCCAAATCTCACCCACCTAGATCTCCACAAGAATTACATTGGAAGTAAGTATGTTGTTGTTGTTGTCGTGTCCAAAGAAGAGTCTCAGATGTCTCCATGCATCTCCATCACAGCAGCAGCAATATCCACTATCTTGGGTGTGTAAAGCTGCTGCTCTGGGTCTTAGTCAATTTTCTGCAAGGCTGCGGCCATTGCTGGGCATGAGAATATGTGAGTAGGTGTTAGTTCCACACCAGGACAGTTGTTGCATGCTCTATAGGTTCTTGTGCCATCTGGATGTATTGCCATTCCTTTATAATGTTTTGTTCTAAGTCTTTTTATAGTTTTTGTCAGTTTTCTCTCAGAGTTTATTTCACATATTCGATCTTTTCTGTATGTACTACATATATATAGCCATCAAATTAAATATTGAATCGTAAATTATTTACATCAACCCCTTTTCTTACTTTACCCCTAATCTTTCTACAACCTTTGTCGTCCTTTTAAAGGAACTATTTGGCTACTAAGAAAAAGGCATCTACTTATCGTGCAACTGAAAGTTAGCAATGACTTGCGCCATCGATCGAAATAAATATCAACAAACCATCAGCAACTTTCTGTTGCACGATAAGGAGATGCCTTTTTCTTAATTTATTCACCTTTTCCAAATACAATTTCACATTTGTACTATTTTTCATATTTGGATACTCTTATATACTTTTATACTTTATTTCAACACACACAACGCGATTTTCCCACATTGCAATTGTTAAACAGAAACAGTTATATATATTATTGTTTATTAAAATGGACAAGCAATCCAGGGATAGGTCTTTTTAATTATTTTTATTTCTTTAGTTTTGGGGAGGCTAACATGTTCTTCAACAGGATAACTAGAAGTATGACTTTCAGCCAACTATGAGTATCCTTATTGGGGATTAGTATAATCTAACATCACGTTACTCTGTACAGCCTTGGAGGTGAACAAACTCAAGAGCTGTCCCAAGTTGGAAGAGATCAATTTCGAAGATAATCCATTATCTCCTGCAGTTCGACGTGAGCTTCAGGACCTGCAGTTGTCGGGGATCAAGATCCGCCTGTCACCTCCAGACGAAGATGACGATCTGGACCTTGAGTTCGACCCCTCCCCACCCAGGGAATATATGTAGGCAGACGCCCTACCTACCATTTTTTGATACCTTTTCTAATAATTATTAACTTTGTGTTTTGTACATTTTTTTCTTTTATTAATTGAACTTTGTTCAACTCTTTCAAAAATCTGTGATCATGGGCTCTAAACCTTGACCCTCTTTTTTTCCCTATACTCATATAGTAAAAATTTTTTTTAAAAAAGTATTATTTATTATAATCCACTACTTAATTATATCCTTTTAGATAATAATTTTTTGTAAATTTTGTACATATAGAAATTGTAAAATGGCTATTTATTATTTTGTTATTTTTTTATATTTTCCTATTGTGATCATAGATTTTTTTTTATTCCCAAAAGAAATATTTGATCCCAAAAGAACATATAGATTGATTTTAGGTTTAGCGCCCATTTTTGGGAGATTTTCAACGATTCCTGAAAGTTGAACAGAAGATTAGCTGGTGTTTGGGAACAATAATTTTGCTTTATTTTAATATATTTTATAAATTATCACTTATTATTAAAAATATATAAAATATAAATTATACTTCTAAAAAAATATATTATCCTTTTTCTCTACACACAAATATATTGATTATAATTACTTTTTAAGCGGCTAGATTAATTGCACTCTTATATTTTTCTAATAAAATCATCACCCTCAGATATATAAATTCTATTCTTAAAATGTTTTTCATTTGTAAAATGAAACTTTTTTAAACATATGTATGATGCGTCTTAAATTTTCCCACTTTCATAAAGTTCTCTTTGTAAAATTTAATAAATTATTTATATGCCACAAAAAAAAAGTTATTTCCCGATTTACTGAGTGTGCTTTAAATATATTGTGGATTTAAAATGGAGTCGTATATCTAAAACTAAACATAAAGATTAGGTATCCATCGAATATTATATATATATATATATAATGCTCTAATGGAAAGTTTTGTGCTAAAATAAAAAGAATATTAATATAGGTGATTTAAAGTATTTTAATTATTAATAATCAAAAATTTAAATAAATTCTATATAAAATTAGTTTAGCTAAATTTTATCATTTCTAACTCTGCCCCTTTATATCAATATTTTTATGGTGCATATATAGAATATATAAATAAAACTATTGTGAGCTTTATATATACTTTATATGTATCAGATATCATAATAGTGATATTTGTTAATAGTATGTATATTAGATATTTGTTATCCATTTTTTAACAAAAATACCTTTATTTTTTACCTTAATTTACTGAGAGTTTAAGACGCCATCAACAAAAACAACATTTAATTAATATTCAAATGATGAACTCGTATCGGCCCAAAGTGATATGTAGTTTGCATTTATATTATATAATCTATATAAAAATAAATCGCATTAATCTAGCCCTGCCCTTTGTGCACTGGCTAATCTATGATTGGATAAACTTGTGTTTGAAAGTAACTTTTTAAAAAATCTTATATAGTATTTTATTGTATATTTTTATTTTTATATATGTGCCAAAAATTTTGTAACACTAACCTTTACTAATATATTCTTTTAAAAGATACAGATAATAAATGTTCTGTATAAATGGTTTATTTAAATTTTTAATAGATAATTTGTTTTTATATAAAATGCATCTCTTATAGAGATAATAAAAAAGAATTTTTGAATCGAATTTCTTGTCTTCTATTTAACCATTTTGTTGAACAGGATATCATAGCGCCATTGTGTGATTTACATTTATTAAGTATTTTTTTACAGTTTTTTTCTTTTAATTGGACATTATGCAGATATTTATTCCTGACAATTGGGATACATTTTGGAGGAGAGAGCTGAGACATGGGCAAGTCGGCTAAGAAGGAAATTCTGCATTGGCCTAATAAATAAAAATCAACAATTAATTGATTTATTCCGACAGATGGCGCAAGCCATCAGCAATTTTCAATTTCACGATCAGATGCTTTTTTTTATACACACAAAACCTTTATTAAGACATCAGTCTTATACAGATTCTCCTCTCTCATTGCCGGCTTTTTTCTTAATTTGTTCACCTAATTTTCCAGTACAAATTCCTTTTTCTATTTTTTCTTGCATAGTTTCTACTGGTTAAGTTAATTCATAGGGCTAAATTTTTACTAAAATGAATAAAAAATAAAGAAGGAAGGGCATGGCTCATCAGTGGGAGGGTTTGCCACTGATGAACTAGGTGTGAAGAAATGTAGGGTAATAGTTTCACAAAACACTGAAGCGAGATTCGGTAGAAGAATTCGCTGTGATGATTCTTTGTGGGCTGTTGCAAGGATTTAAATAAGATCACTAAATAGCAGAAAGGAGGGGGTAAAAATCTCCTTCTAACTAACTCTTTTTAATACATATTAAGAGGACAGAGGAAAACACCCGACTGGTGGGTATCAGACCAAGCCGTGTTCTGGAAGTCCTTTGTCGGCGGCTGGCGCCGCGGGCATGTTTACTGTCACCCAAGCCGTCTGGACGCCATTATTCCACATACTCCCACCTGTTTTTATCTAGGCACACAGAAAAACACAAATAATCGTCCAATCGGTTGGGTTTACAAATGGTTCTTCCCGATCTAGTCTGTATTTTTGCAGTTTTCTCTTTATCGTTCAGCAAACGCGAAGAAGCTGCTGTTGATGATATTTCCAAGGGATATATTTTCTGAATAAGTCTTAGGAAGGTTCCTACTGCGGTTTTCACCTTCACTAATCTATTCACTCTATCTCTTCCAAATAATATCTCCTCGATCACTGCTAATGGCCAGAAGTTACGCTTTTTATTGTCCATACCAACAAGGACAACATCCCCAGCCTGGAGTTTTGGATTGTAAATGCGTCTGTTTCTCTGGACCAGGAGGGACAAATATTCCTTCCTGAATCGTGATTTCAACTCCTCCCTCAGCTTGCTCAAATAGCGCAGTTTCTGTGTCGTTGAATTAGATCCCATAATCTGGCACTGGCACTCGGGAAACTCGACATCTGTCTGTTCTTGTAGAAACATGGAAGGTGATATTGTCACAAGATCATTCGGATCGTCGCTGACATAAGTCATGGGCCTTCCATTCTTCACTGCCTCTGCATGACACAGCAGGCTCATCAATTTTTGATATGCTAATGTTGATGTTCCGAGCATTCTTTTCGCACAGATTTATTCTTCATTCAGGTCTTTATACCTGGAAGGCCAAAATTCTTCGGAGAGTTTTAACCAGGAAGGGCCCTCCCACCATCTAGACTGTATCAGTCGGGAGAGGCTGCATCCTCTGGAGGGTAAATCAGCTGGATTGCACTCGCTAGGAGCATATCTCCAATTTCCAGGATCATTAAGTCTGCATATCTCCTTCACGCGATTCCCGACAAAGGTACCCAACTGGTTATCGCGCTTTATCCAAACCCTTTGCAATATAATTTTAGGCTTTATTAATATTGGGTTCAGAAATCCAATAGGGTCATATATCTGAGCTAAGCAGGACAGGATACTCCTTTTGGTTATCTTGGGGGGTATGGCTACGGGAATTTCACATGACAAACAATCTTCCCTTTTATCCCAACATATACCAAGCACTTTAGATATCTCTGCTCTTTCAAAGGGGTAAGTATCGGAGGCCACGTCCAGGCTATGCTCCCAACGGCTTAGCTCCATCCGAGCATTATCCATGATGGACGTTGCGGTCAATTTGAGATATTGTAACTCTTCAAAAGAGTTCACGCTTGTGACTAAATTGTCCACATAAAAGGATTTCTGCAACCTCTGCGCTAACGGTTTATGTTCAGGTCGAACATTAGACAGGTGGTATTCGATTACTGCCCCCAAAATGAAAGGGCTACAGTTAACACCGAAAACGACACGTCTATGTCGGAATACTTCTGTCTTTTCTCCATTTTGGAAATACCACAGAAAACGCAGGTAATCTCTGTCCCTTTCATTCACCTCAATCTGAAGAAACGCTTTCTTAATGTCTGCCACGACACCAAACTTGCCATTTCTAAACCTTAGCATAAAGTTGGGAATCATCTCTATGAGGTTAGGTCCCTTTTCAAGACAGTCATTTAAAGATGGGGATCTATAGACCTTGCTAGAAGCATCAAAGACAGGCCTGATAGGCGTAGTCCCACTGGAGAGTTTCACCACAGGACGATGAGGCAGGTAGAAGGCCTCAGCGTCGTGTTGTTCAGCTGGGACTTTCTCAATTATCCCATCATCCAACCAGCCTCGGAAAATATCATCATAGTCCTCATAAAGATTCAAAGAGATTAATTTCTTAGTCATCTGTTCTAATCTCTTCATAGCAACCTCCCTGTTGTCCGCGATTTTAGCTTTCTCTACAGTCCACGGGAGGGAAACAACATATCTTCCAGAAACAGAATGTTGGACTGTTTTTAGAAAATGTCGACGCGCCAGTGCGTCTCTCTGATCTCTCTGTTTAACCTCAATAGGATCCATAATGCCAAGAACATCGAGATTCCACAGATTGGTTATACTGCTCTCCGAAATTGTCATCGTTGTAACATGATGAGCGAGTGAAACGTCACTACCTGGCTGACATTCTCCCATTAAATTCCATCCGAAACGCGTCTGCGACGCAGTCAAGCCATTTGACAACACACAAGATTTCATCATGAAAATAGATCCCAATACATCGCATTCTAGAAGTATTTCAATTTCCATGTCATCCTTTCCAATATCAGGAACCCAGATTCTGCGGGCTTTGAGTTCTTTCAACCATGGCCCGCGGCTCAATCTTGGTAGGTTACCACAGATTTTTTGTTGGTCAAGAAGCTTCGCTACCATCTTAAAATTCCCCGATGCATGACCCAAATTGACTCTGTATTCTTGGTGGACACTTTCACTAGTATGACCTCCAAACACCACATGTTTAAGTGATTCCTGGCCAATGGGAGATAGTCCGAGATCCTGTGCAGTTTTAGACAAAATATAGGATCGTTGGGAACCGGTGTGTAAAGGAGGGCACGCACTACTTTCGCCGAAGTCGCACCTTCGACCTTAATCTTCAGAGTCTGTAGCAAAATCAGAGACGAAGCGCTAAGACCGGAGAATGAAACTCCGTTTTCAACTATAGGAGAAACGTCACAGTCTTCCACCTGTTCCTTGTCTTCATCCGCTGACTCTCGTCCAGGAGCATTAAGAGGGCATAAAATATCAAGGTGCTTCTTCTTACATCGAATACATTCAGTTATTCGCCTTCTACAATTAGAAGAGATATGACCTGGTTGGAGGCAGGAGAAACAACATTTAGCGTTTTTAATATGCTCTCTTCTTTCTTTAATGCTCATTCTGCGCGCAGCAAGACATTCTGTGTTTTTATGATCTTTATTACAAAAGATGCAATTCTGGGCACGTCCAGCAAATAGTCCAGAAGCCGTAGGTATCTTAGCAGGATGTGATTGTCTGCCCACGTTTTTATCCTGTTTCAGAGATCTAAGTCCAAACTTGGATCCAGCTAAGGCTCTGTCTTGTTCTGCTGCAGCTTCCTTTTGGAGAAACTTCATAATTAGGTCAACTCTAGTTTGAGTCGAATCATTAGCATCAATCTTGACATCATGGAGGGGGCTTCTTTGCCAAGCCTTCATGAGTTCCTCTGAGAGACATGCCTCAATCATTGGAAATATAAATACAGACATCTGTCTGGCCTCAATATTTAAGGATTCCAGTGCTCTCAAATGAGTCACCAACTCATCATAAAATGAAGTCACCTTCAACTGTTGTTTGGAGGAGCAATCGATCATAAGGCGGATAAGGTCCCTGACATAGACTTGTTGCAACAGTTCAGGCCTTCCGAATCTTTCTGTCAAAGTTTCTATAACTTTGGGGTAATTCTCGGTAGTCAGGGGGTAACTATCAACCAATTTACTAGCTCTGGTTCCCGGCGACATAGATTGCACAAGATATTGAAACTTGTCGCTGTCTTCTAAAGTGGGATCGACATGTATCTTGTTGAACTGTGCCCACCATCCCAACCAATCTTTTATTTCTCCTGTAAACTTCTTTAATTCTATCTTGGATAGTTTTACAGTTCTATGGTGTGAGCTAGAAGCGAAGCTTACTTCACTGGTCGTGGGACTGGATGCAGTGATCCTGGGTTCAACAAGAGCGAGACATTTTTTATATATCCTCTTATATCTCTGGGTATATTGCAAGGCTTCCTCATCGTCTTGCTCTAGTTCCTCTTCGCTAACATCTGAAGTTAGCATGAAGTCTCTTATCTTGCTTTGGATCACAAGAAGCTCACTGTGAGTTTCTTCAATGATCTCTATTATATTCAATGTCCTCTACAGGTATCGGTGGAGTACCTGACAGAAACTCTTCTGTCGTCTTCAAGCTGCGAGTTAGTCGCTTTCTAAGTAAATTTCTATGTCTTTTTAAAATTTCCATTAAAAAAAAAAACACTATAAACAGAGGGTAAAACAAAAGGTACTTAGCTTGAGTCTTGACTTGTACTCCGCCGTTAATCCACTTGATCTTGCCTTGTCAGAAGCCCACCACTTTTGTGAAGAAATGTAGGGTAATAGTTTCACAAAACACTGAAGCGAGATTCGGTAGAAGAATTCGCTGTGATGATTCTTTGTGGGCTGTTGCAAGGATTTAAATAAGATCACTAAATAGCAGAAAGGAGGGGGTAAAAATCTCCTTCTAACTAACTTTATTTAATACATATTAAGAGGACAGAGGAAAACACCCGACTGGTGAGTATCAGACCAAGCCGTGTTCTGGAAGTCCTTTGTCGGCGGCTGGCGCCGCGGGCATGTTTACTGTCACCCAAGCCGTCTGGACGCCATTATTCCACAAACTAGGCCCTCCCATTAATTTATCATTGAAGTAAAGGCAGTAGGAAAATAGTTCAATTTTTAAAAAGAATTATACGTGCTTAAAGTAATTTCAATTTTCTATAACACATATGGCGTGCTAATGCAATACACATTCATGCTCTTTTAGAGAAACACTTATTAAATATAATTAGAAAATATATATAGACTCAAGTTCGATAAAATCAATTATTATAACAAGTAAATTAATCCGATATTTTTCATTTATATTCAAATTTGGCTACTTTAGCTTCAAAAATAATAAAGAGTTCTATATTTTTAAAATTGGGTTTTCAATTAAATTCGGAGACCAGTCTATAAGAAATGCCCTTGTATGTTGAGGAACAGAAAATTTTAAAATCTTGAGTGTAATTTTCAAAAATATATATATTTTTTAAAAGACAAACCATTTTATTCATATGATACTATGAAACATTCTCACAAATATTAAAAAAATAAAATAGAGATTCGAATACACTGCTCAACTGTGTACCTTTTTGCTGGAAAATGCGAAAAGATGGTTTCGGCCTTTAAACTTTACAGACCACTTCACTTAATTTAACGTTATGAATTGGCAATGAAATTTATTCCGAATCATGGGAATGATTCTTTGTTGCTGCATTAAAGACAAGAGAAAGTTAGTATAATTTTGCCATAATCTTGAATATATAAATATATATATATTTAAAATCCATTTAATCATCAATTTAAAAGAAACATTTATTCAATTTTAGTCAAAATTTCATCATGGAATAAATTCTTCTTGAAATAATATTTTTAAATTACAGATATATTTCAAACGCACACTAAAAAAAAAAAAAAAAAACTATATCAATAGTAAAACTTTGTAGACCATTTCATAAACATTTAGTTTTGAAAGTGTACGTCTTTATTCAGCGCCTAATATAAATCATATTGATAATATATTTTTTAAATGTCAGGAAGAACTTATGTAACACATTTATTAAATTCCTACAAGTTCTTACCATTATGGATTATTTACAAAAGATAAGTAGCAATCATTAGACACCCAGCACCAGTGGCCTTCACAATGGTAAAAAATTGAGTTTTAGATGCAAAAATGTCCTTGAATGACTGCTACAAAAGTCTTCCACTTTTTTTGTGAAGGTATTGGATTACATAAACTAGTATTATAATTATTAACCTTACAATATTTAGCTAAACATTTTCATGTGAAGAGATTAGGGAAAGGGAAAAGTTGGTGTTGCTGTCTTTTAATTAAGCTAAATGGCTTTCAGCCAAGTCTATACATAGAATTGTATATTGTTTTAATAAGGTCCTTGATGCCTACTCAGTATCTGGTACTTCTTCTTTCTTATCTCCACTCAATCATATCAGGGTATCAAGCTTGTAGAGCTTGTTGATGGTGTCTGCTGGGGATGTGTATTCTTCTTTCTTATCCCCACTCAATCATATCAGGGTATCAAGCTGGTAGAGCTTGTTGATGGTGTCTGCTGGGGATGTGTCTTCTTCTTTCTTATCTCCACTCAATCATATCAGGGTATCAAGCTTGTAGAGCTTGTTGATGGTGTCTGCTGGGGGGATGTGTCTTCTTTCTTATCTCCACTCAATCATATCAGGGTATCAAGTCTGTAGAGCTTGTTGATGGTGTCTGCTGGGGATGTCTTTTTCTTTCTTATCTCCACTCAATCATATCAGGGTATCAAGCTTGTAGAGCTCGTCGGTGGTGTCTGTGCTGGGAATGAGTAGAGTTCATCAATGGATGAGTCAATACAGTCACTGATGTAGTTTGAGGTTGCAGGTTGACACTTAGTACATAGTGGGAAAACCTTGCAACCATTCTGTCATTGTACGTAGATGACCAGACTTAAGTCTGGAAATCAAAGACTGTTGTTCTCTTGGGAGGACAGAACCGGTGATTGTTCATCCTGCTCTGTAACCAGTCATGTGCAGCATTAGATTTCCAATCTGCTACACACATTGTATATAAAGAAATGGTTGTTAAGTGGCACAAAATAAGCATGTGCAGTCATTGAAGAACTGTACTTGCAGTATCTGGTATATACTGTTGCACATGCCCCCTCCAGTTCTACCACTTCCTCCTTCGTGGATCACCTACCCTGGGCTCCGTTGCTTTCCCTCTGCAGACCACTCAAGTTGAACTCCTTTCCTCTGGCAGTATCTCCGGCCTTACCACTGATGGGGGGACACGAGAGACTTACCAGAAGTACTGTGGTGTTGGAGAGAGTAACAACAACAACCGGCAATAAGACTTCTAACATTCCTCCTTTTATTGTCATCTTTAAACCACATTAAATATATAACTAGAATAACATTTAACAAGTATTTACACCATTTTTTTTACATCCCAGAGCCAATATCAACGGATATTTACAAACATTTGCCCCAGGAAACAGGACCACAGAAGTCGGCGACTCCCACACTAGTCGCAGACCAGAAATAGGCGAAAGTGCCATCTATTGGTGGAGGTTGTAGGTGTTTTCAAGCCCATATACATGGCAATACATTCCAATTACTGCAAATAAAATTCTTCAATGACATGCAACCAGTTCTTCATATATTGAGCTGTGACCTTTTGTGGAAGTGGAGGAATCTTTGCACACTATGGCACAAGGTCATCATAGGGACCATCAATATCTGGAACATAATAAGGTACAATTTGGATTATAGATTCAAAAATACAAGGTAAATCCAAATATAGTGTGTGATGTTTCGGTAAATAGAATTGTTTCCATCATCAGACATGATTCAGTATTTTTGTCGAATGATGGTAACAACGCTGTTACTAAACAAGGTAATAAGACCAAATCCAAATATAGTGTGTGATGTTTCGGTAAATAGAATTGTTTCCATCATCAGACATGATTCAGTATTTTTGTCGAATGATGGTAACAACGCTGTTACTAAACAAGGTAATAAGACCAAATCCAAATATAGTGTGTGATGTTTCGGTAAATAGAATTGTTTCCATCATCAGACATGATTCAGTATTTTTGTCGAATGATGGTAACAACGCTGTTACTAAACAAGGTAATAAGACCAAATCCAAATATAGTGTGTGATGTTTCGGTAAATAGAATTGTTTCCATCATCAGACATGATTCAGTATTTTTGTCGAATGATGGTAACAACGCTGTTACTAAACAAGGTAATAAGACCAAATCCAAATATAGTGTGTGATGTTTCGGTAAATAGAATTGTTTCCATCATCAGACATGATTCAGTATTTTTGTCGAATGATGGTAACAATGCTGTTACTAAACAAGGTAATAAGACTAAATCCAAGTAAATAAATAGTATGTGACGTTTCGGTTACAGGGTTGTTACCATCTTCAGACTTATTTGGATTTGGTCTTATTACCTTGTTTTATAATCTATAATCCAAATTGTGCCTTATCAACGCTGTTACTGAAACATCACATACCATTTAGTTAGATTTGGTCTTGTCACCTTGTGATTCTTAAAAAATAATTTTTAAAATTCCACCTCTCATTCTAAGAATAATATTTTAGGTTGTCTTAAAAACTAATTTTTCTTATCTACTATCTTGTTTACACACTTCGATAACAGTACTATTTAAGAACAATCAGTAATAAAAGAAAATAAGACCTAATCCAAATAATTTATTAGTGTGTGACGTTTCGGCAACAACATTGTCACCATCATCAGACAAAAGAATAAATGAGAAAAAAATACCACAGCAAGTTCTTAAATAGTACTGTTATCAAGTGTCTGATGATGGTGACAATGTTGTTGCCGAAACGTCACACACTAATAAATTATTTGGATTAGGTCTTATTTTCTTTTATTATAATCTATAATCCAAATTGTGCTTTATCAACATTCAGTGATATTTTTTTCTCATTTATTGATAAGGTACAATTTGGATTATAGATTATAAACACAAGGTAATAAGACCAAATCCAAATAACAGAGATAACAGTAACTATTTAAAAACATGCTGTGGTAAAATTTTTCATCCAGTACTTTTGTCTGAAGATGGTAACAACGCTGTTACCAAAACGTCACACACTATTTATTTATATGGATTTGGTCTTATTACCTTGTGTTTCTCATTTATTCTTTAGTCTGATGATGGTAACAATGCTATTACCAAAATGTCACATGCTTATTTAAATTAGGTCTTATTACCTTGTAACCTCTTCTATATGTTTTGGGATTTAACCACTAGGACCCAGGTTCGATTCCTGCATTGGACACTTTTTTTTCTGTTTTAAAAAAAAAATGCTCCAATGGCCCCCGATTCTTGCAAAAGTCCAACCCCACCAGCGAGTGCAAGTAACCAAACGAGGCTCTGGCATATTTGTAAGTGCAAAGTCGAACTGCTTTTAACATGTGTAGACATGTGGTGCACTTACAGTAAAAGCAGTCGCTAACTACCCACCATGATTATCATGGCCTGTATCACATGTACTAGGGATAAGCAAAAAAATATATTTATATATTTAGTGTAATCTGAAAATTGTTGTTTTAGCATAAACCTTTTTGTCATCAATGATAAGTCACAATTATAAATTAGAACTACAAGGTAATAAGATACCAGATCTCCAAATAAATAAATTGTGTGTGTGTCTGTAACAGCGTTGTTACTTAAACGTCACACACTATATATATGTCATAATATATACTCTTCAAGGAATAATAAAACAAACCTACAGACAACCCAGAGAGAGACGGGAGGGTAAGGACTGGTCACTTCAGACACCAGCGACATTCCAAGGGGCGACCACTGAGGTCCATCAGCTAACACCTCGGGACTTTTAAGACAGTTGAGGATTGTGTGCGAAACGAACGGCCGCCTGGTTGTGCCGGTCCCAGCTCTCTCTCTCTGGTTGCCTGGGTTCCGCTTTCAAACTTGTGATGTGATTATTTCTTTTCCCACCTTATAATACCACATATATTTACAGTCGAACCTCTTTAATTCAACACCCCAAGGGATCAGAGCTTTCGGTTGAATTAAAGGAAGTGTTGAATTAAGGTTATATGGTTATATGATTAGGTAATCATCTAACTCGCTAAAATATATATTTTTTAATAGCTTTGTAATATAAATTAATGATATTAATTGAAACCATTGTGTGTTTTAATATTATTTTCCATGATTAACTTTTAGTATCAGTGACAAAATGGCATTAATACATATTTTAGAAACATAAATAATTGTAACAAATAAATTTATTGGCAATGTGTTTCTTTTCAGTAATATAATCAAATATTAACTCTACAGACATTAAAATATTAAATATAATATATTAAATAATATTTTATTCTAATTGAAAAATATAGCAGTTGAAAGGAAATAAATATGGTAAATAAAAAGAAAATTTTAAAATATTATTTTAAAATAATCATGAAGATCTTTTAAAAAATTCCTTTATAGATATCTGTTTTTGCACTGAAATCCTATTCAGGATGTATTCCAGATGGCATTTTGAAAAACATGCATGCCTTTCTTCCTCTGAAATGTCTTTTAATAAATAAATTTTAATGTATTAAAGGCATCCACTGCTGCTGCAGGTGTTATTGATTTTGTGTTTAAATCTTTTATAATAACACAGAAATGGAATATTGAAATAAAATGTTATCATAATCATTGTTGGATCATTTTATAAAGATTTATTTATTTAAAAAGAAATTATTTATAAATTTAAAAATAGCTAAAATATTTCAATGTTAAAAATAAAAAAATAAAAATTATTATTAGTTAGCGCATGATGCCGAAATTCCCGCGTAAAAAAAAACAACAATAACATCCGCGAAATTGCGCAACGGCACTGCAAAGTGAAACTTAAACTAACCAGAAACCAAAAGTGCGCAGGCGCGATCGTATCGACGCCCGCTGTTGCCGATCGTCGCCGCCCGCCGATGCCGATCGTCGCCGCCGTAATACCGTTTAGCGGTAAAGTTGCATGTAAAATAACATTCAACTGTCGAAATTCGAATTTTAAAATGGTCGAACTATCGGAACTGTCGTATTATCGATACTGTCGAATTACGGTTTGTTATTTGATAGGCCGGAGGTCGGGACATCGGAACATGGTCGAATTATCGCCGAGTGTCGAATTGGGGTGTGTCGAATTAACGAGGTTATACTGTATTTGTATTTGTGATCTTATTACCTTGAGTATATAAACTATAATCCTAATTATGTGCTTTATCAGTAAAAGCGTTGTTACCATCATCAGACAAGAGTACTGAATGTATGACGAATGAATGATGGTAACAACGCTGTTACCTAAACGTCACACACTATTTATTTATTAGGTCTTATTACCTTGTAGTTCTATTTGTCATTACTTGATGACAATTTTTTTTCCTAACTTTGCAATTCAGTTAGGTTTGCTACGTTGATCCCTACAGTAGTTTCTACCCGGTGAGTGAGGTGCCAAGTCACTGGATGTTTGTCCCAGGCCTCCCAAGTACACAATGGGTTCCCTCTTCAGAAAACACTTCTTTCAAAATGAAGTAAGTTTTACTCCTTCCTCTTAATTGGTGACACTGTTGTATGTGACAAACTGAGATAGGAATCACTAGTTACTTCACTCGCATCAACCTAACATGTAAAATTTTCCATCACATTGGAAATTGCAGAAAATATTTTAAATACTTAATCTTCTTCTTTCTTATCTCCACTCAATCATATCAGGGTATCAAGCTTGTAAAGCTTGAGACTTTTGATGGTGCCTGTTGACAACCATCATGACTGGGTGAAGTAGAATGCGTCTGCCTTTGTCATTAAGACTGGGAGCACTATTCAGTAACAGGCCACTGACTTAGTTCCAAAATAAATGGCCGCCTCTGACATGAGGAACAGACGCCATGTAGAGCCACTCCTAACATGGAGTACAGAATCATCCTGTATCCTTGAATTAGGAGCCCTTACCAGCCAGGCCAGCTGAGCCCAGGTTTTTTAGTGAACTTGTTACTGCTTCCCCTCCTCTTTTTTTCATCCGGGCTTGGGACCGGCAAAGGTGGAGTTTAAATACTTATTAAATACTGTTGTATACACAATAGAACCTCCCTTTAGCAGACACCCTACTAGTGGGCACCTCTCTACTAAGGACAGTTTTCATTTTCATAGTTAACACAAAGCAATAACGCGCCATCTATATATATAAGATGAAGGATTTTTTTTAAATTATCCCTAGTACACTTGGTACAGGCCATGATAATCATGGTGGGTGGAGGTAGGCGACTGCTTTTACTGTAAGCGCACCACATGTCCACACATGTGAAAAGCAGTTCGACTTTGCATTTACAAATGTGCCAGAGCCCCGTTTGGTTACTTGCACTCGCTGGTGGGGTTGGACTTTTGCAAGAATCGCGGGCCATTGGAGCATTTTTTTTTTTAAATCAGAAAAAAGTGTCCAATGCGGGAATCGAACCCGGGTCGTAGTAGTCGAAAACCAAACGGTTTAACCAGCCTTCCACCGACCCCCCGATGAAAGGATTTAAAAGCACAAATGTTTCTTTTATATACAATACAAACTTCTACTGTCCTTACTGCGATGAACTACTGATGAGCCAAGCCCTCCCAAAATTTATTTTTTCAACGCAGTAAGGATAGTAGAAGTTGGTATTGTGTATAAAAGAACCCCGAAACTTACAAAAGTCCAACCCCACCTGCGAGTACAAATAACCAAATGGGGGTTCTGGCACATTTGTAAGTGCAAAAGTCAAACTGCTTTTCACATATGTAGGCATGGATGCACTTACAGTAAAAGCAGTCGCTAACTACCCACCATGATTATCATGGTCTGTACCACATGTACTAGGGATGATAAAAAATTTTGAATGGGTATTACAGTAAAACCCCTCTATAGTGAACCCCAATGGGACAGAGCTTTTGGTTCACTATAGCCACGGTTTGGCCATTTTTTAAACTTTTCCAAATTTTTAGACCATATAATTAAAAAACAGCCATACAAACAGGAAAAGGCAGCCACTTAATGATGGTCACTTCGTTTTAATTCCCTAAATTGACCTATTCCTTTACAGTAATGCTGAATATCAAAAGAAGTCATTTGATAATAGGTTCTTCTTATCATTAGCATACATGTTTATATATATAAACCTATGTATTATTTAAAAATTAAGCCAAATCCCCTAGGCAAAACATTATTAATTATATATTTGAAAGGTATAAGAGTATTTTAGAACATCTTTCTCAAATAATATAATACTAAATTTATTTGAAAAAATTCCTCCAATACCTTGTTGTTTGAAAGTGAAATTTGAAAATCAGAATTGTCTTAAATAATGGTTATTTCCATCAAAGGAATAAAGCTCCGTGTATTCTGAATCAATTGGGGATGAATCAAAAGTATCCAATTCAGAAAAATTGGACGCGAAACATGTTGATACGATAGCGTGATCTGTAAAATTGCGAATAAAAAACGGCAATTTGCAAACACAAAATCGGTGGTAAAACGGCCGGCCAGGGGGGAATATCGGCGAACCCTGAATGAGTCATATACCTAACAAAAATTCCATTCTAAAAATAGAACTGTGGTGGTAGTTTTTGAGAATTTATAAGTCGATTTGTTTGTGGCCCATGAGACACGGGGGAACCTGGTGGGGAACTGTTTTTTTTTCTTCTTCTTTTTCCAATTCCAGTTTCCACCTATTCTTCTGAAGTGTATATTTAATTTTGTTTTTAACCTGTTATTCAAACAATTTCTGCCCTTAAAATTATTTGGAATTATTTTTTAGCCTAGGTTAAACTTGATATAGAATGCTTCTAAAAGGGCATACTGCACTGTTTTTTTTTTTTTTTTAGAACGCAACTCTTTGTTTCTTTTCTTTATTTTGGAAGCCATTTGTATTTTTCTTCTATTTCTAAATTGTCGAATGCAAAGATATTCTATTAAATAAAAGTATAATGTGTAAAAATGTATACAACATACAGCAAAAATAGAATGGAAATGAAAACAAACAATGCCGCTAATTTTTTGTTTTGAAATCGCGATTCGCGAGTTGAAACATGCTCAAAATTTTGTTGTTTTAAAAAATTTTTAAATCACAATTTTAAGTTCGTTATAAGCATAGTATTTTTAATAGATTTTATCATTTTGGGACTGAAAATAGGTTCGTTATAGGGGTAGTTCGTTATTTTAAAAATTGCAAAGTTCGTTATAACGATGGTAATTTCAAAGGAAAGGAATTGGGAATCGACGTAGGTTCGATATAAGGGAAGGTTCGCTATATCCAGGGTTCGTATTAGCAGGGTTTTACCGTATATGATGGTTGACCACCATATTGGAGATTGCACTACATTTGGAGGTAGACTCTGTGAAAATGTTATAGCCCATGTATTGAAGTCTCAGCTCACCCCAGCCGTGGTGTTCCAGGGCTACCACAATGTCAACAAGTAAGTCCCTCCATGGATTGATTACCTTGGAACATCCAGTAACCCTAGGAAAGTATAACCATGGTCCTTGCTGCTTCTTCACCATAGCTGTGATTGAATGATGGGTGGTGTGATTTAAAGAAATTGGGTTCTCTCTTCAAATTAAAATAAAATATATACTTTCACAATACATACAATCCTAGAAAAAAACTTAAAGGAAGTTGTACCTTTTAGCATGTATATCAGGATTCAGACAATAACTCTGAAAGATATTACAGTGACCTTTATTGAAGACACACCAGATAACATACACTCATGGACAAAACTAAAGGAAGTTGTACATTTTAACATGTATATCGGGATTCAGACAATAACTCTGAAAGATATTACAGGGACCTTTATTGAAGACACACAAGATAACATGCACTCATGGATAAAACTAAAGGAAGTTGTACCTTTTAACATGTATATCGGGATTCAGACAATAACTCTGAAAGATATTACAGTGACCTTTATTGAAGACACACAAGATAACATGCACTCATGGATAAAACTAAAGGAAGTTGTACCTTTTAACATGTATATCGGGATTCAGACAATAACTCTGAAAGATATTACAGTGACCTTTATTGAAAGCACAAAAGAAAACGAACTGTGAACAAAATAGCCTATGTCTCCTTTAAAAAAAAAAAAAAGATGACAGGCAATATCAGACTTTCCACTTTCTTAAGTTTTATCCATGAGTGTAAAGAGTGTGTATGGATTAGAAACAGAGGTAATAAGACCAAATCAAACTATCTATTCATTTGGTCTTAATACCTTGAGACTGTATCTATTCTGCTAGCCAAAGGTATTGTATAAAAACTTTTTATGCAATAAGTTTAACCATAGATGGAAAATTTGCCGGAAGATAATTGATCTAAAAAAAAGCATAGAGCTCCTCTTCCATCAAAATAAACATCAAAACTAGACGCCATCTATTGACCATCGCCACAAACTAGCGGCCTCGGGTTGGTGACAAAGCAAAAACACCAGCTTTGGCAAACTGAAAAGCGTCCACCTAGAGACCATGGTTTCAGGCTAATGGCCCTCATCAGCCTAAGGCAGACTTTATTCCACAAGATCCACACGGGATCCAATGGAATCTTCACAATCTGCCAAAGAGGTGTTTATCTGGTAAAGTGGCTGGGCCAAATCTATGTCCAATCTATATTTCCATTTATATTTTGGCCATAAATATGGCCCAGCCACTTTACCAGATAAATACCTCTTTGGCAGATTGTGAAGATTCCATTGGATCCCTTGTAGATCTCATGGAATAAAGTCCACTCTAGGCTAATGAGGGCCATTAGACTGAAGCCATAGGTTTCTCTAGTCTCTAGGTGGACTTTTCTCAGTTTGCCAAAGCTGGTGTTGTGGCTTTGTCACCGACCTGAGGCCGCTAGTTTGCAGTGACGATCAATAGATGGAGTTTAGTTTTGACGTTTAATTTGACGGGAGAGGAGCCCTGTGCTTTTTTTAAAGTTTAACCATAGTTGTCCAAACGTGTGTGGTGGAAGCTCCATAACTTGTGGTAAAATGGTTAATCTTACCTATTGTAGAACTATGTAGTGTCTCCTATGTGGTCCTAATATGACATATGGTTAGTTCATGCTGCTCTCCTACAACTGAACAAGTAAGTCTCCTTTATTTTATCTATAACTGGTGTCTGCGCGAGATGTTTACTTATAACCAAGGTGTATATTGTGTGAAATTTAAAAAAAAAAAAGTTCTGCTGAAGTAATCACAAACAAGATAATAATTTTTATTGAAAGAGCACTACACCCTAGGCAAGGCGAGGTCCAGTTTTATCAGGATTACGTCATTTCCTCTCAGGAAACTTCCATAAGCCATTAGTGTGAGTTTTACGACCAAACAACAAAAGATCACCTTGTCCACTCTTGCAGATCAGACACCCTCTTGGACCTTGCAATGTCATCAGTTGCTGGCCTCTCTCTTAGGTTCCATTCAATCTGCCTTGTCCTTTGTGTTACCCATAGACTCCTGAAACCACTTGGCCCCGTGACTGCTAGTGCTTGGGGTACGACATATATATATATACTAGGCGAATGACCCAGCTTCGCCTGAGAAATCCCTTGGGTGCAATTTCCTTCATTCTAAAAGTATATCAATAATAAATATTAGAAGTGCCATAGAATAGCAATACAGAAGTAACACATAAACTTCAGGAAAAAAAGTGTGTGTGATGGCAAAAATTGTATTATATTAGTGTTTAGGTATTTGATTTAATTAATATAGTTGATATAATAATATATTTAAAAAAGATGCATATATTGGATTTCAAATTATTTTTATTGTTCCAATATTTCGAGGGGCAACTCGCCTCTCTTTATCGAGGATGTTTGTGTTTTTCATTAGAACATGCGCGCACGCGTACACCACTCATAATAATATATATTTATATTATATATAATATAAATGAGTTTTAAAAATTGTAAAAAAAAAATGCATCGGCCGGGAATCGAACCCGGACCGCCCGCGTGGCAGGCGAGCACTCTACCACTGAACCACCGAAGCTTATAAAAAATGGCCATATTTGGGTATTCATTCCATTCCAGATTACTCCGCGTAAAAAAAAAGTTCTTCAAATGAAAAAAAAAAACAGCCAAAAATACTAATCAAAATGCAGCCGAAAATTTTCCTCAGGTTTATAAAAAGCGACATGCAAAATTTGGTACCAATTGGTTCAGTAGTTTTGAGTTTATCGCGAAACAGACAGACAGACAGAAATTGACTTTTATATATATAGAGATTAGGAGTACAAATAAGTTTTGAGGGATTTTTTTATAAATTCGAAGCTTTATTCAGAGAAATCAGTACAATATATTTCATTCAAAGTATTGTCCATCTTTAGCTACGACTTTTTCCCATCTTTCAGGCAGCATACGGATTCCGTGTAGAAAAAATTCCTCGTCTTTTGAGGCGATCCAAACATTGACCCAATTTTTCGCCTCTTCGTAAGAAGTGAAGTGCTGTTCGGCCAGGCCATGTGTCATCGAACGGAACATGTGGTAGTCTGAAGGAGCAATGTCTGGTGAATACAGCGGGTGGGGTAGGACATCCCATTGAAGCGCCTCCAAAGTCTCCTTGACAACTTTTGCAACATGTGGCCGAGCGTTGTCGTGCTGATAGATCACCTTGTCATGTCTTTTGGCATATAGTGGGCGTTTAATCTTCAATGCTCGGCTTAATCGCATCAATTGTTGTTGGTAACGTTCTCCAGTGATGGTTTCGTTAGGCTGAAGTAGCTTATAGTAGATCACTCTGAGCTGATCCCACCAGATGCACAGCATTAGCTTCTTGCCATGAATATTCGGTTTGCCGTTGAAGTTGATGCATGACCGGGCTTAACCAATGATTTTCTGCGCTTTGGGTTGTCGTAGTGAATCCACTTTTCGTCCCCCGTCACGATTCGATGCAAAAAACCCTTCTGATTTTGTCTTTTGAGCAGTAGTTCGCACGTGCAAATACGGCGCTCGATGTTTCCTGGCTTGAGTTCATATGGAACCCAATTTCCTTGTTTTTGCACCATACCCATGACCTTGAGACGGTTCGAAATTGCTTGTTGAGTCACTCCCAAGGTTTCAGCGAGCTCCTCTTGAGTTTGGCTTGAATCTTCGTCCAATAAAGCCTCCAACTCAGCGTCTTCGAACTTTATTGGTCTCCCTCCGCGTTCTTTGTCTCTGGTGTCAAAATCGCCACTTTTGAAACGCCGAAACCAGTACTCGCATGATTTTATTGATAGAGCATGTTTACCATATGCCTCACACAGCAATCGATGTCCATCAGTTGCACTTTTCTTCAAATTAAAACAAAAAAGCAGCGCTTCCCGCAAATTGTGTTTTGTTGGCAAAAAGGTTGACATGGTTAGAGCACCAAAAAAAAAGTTCCTTACACATGAGTGAAAAGACTTCTTCTGATTTTTTTGGGGAAATGATGAAGCCTTAAAATGAAACCTTACAAGGTCCGATGCTATTTATATAATATTTGTTGTGGCATCTTTTGCAAATCCCTCAAAACTTATTTGTACTCCCAATATATATATCTAAGAAGACAAAGGGCGCCTCTCCTGTCAAGATAAATGTCAAAGCCATGCCATCTATTGACCGTCGCCGTAAACTAGCAGGTATTGTGGCTTTGTCACCGACCTGAGGCTGCTAGTTTATGGCGACGGTCAATAGATGGCGTTTATTTTGACGGGAGAGGCGACCTTTGTCTTTTTAGATCAATATCCTCCCAGAAAAATTTCCATCTATATATATTCAGGACATTGTGATTATAAAATAATGCTTTCTAAAGTCTTGTTTAAAGAACTTTCATTATATTGCTTATCCACCAGAGTTTGTTCACAGAATGTGGAACTGGAGCTGAGAGAGACCAAACCCGCGGTGCTCATTAACCCAGCCAGGTTGATGCTATGGATCTCCCAACGACCCCCGTGAGTCACTTTTATGGGAATGTTTGGCCGCGGAATTTACCAATTTGTCTCAAGGTAGACCCAAACAGAGGCCATACTGACCCCCATCTCCCATATGTCAGCATTCTTGCTCCACTCTTATGATTTTTACTTTGTAGTCTCACTTCTTTGA
>CP092863.1:81580665-81645386 GCA_030710605.1 Cordylochernes scorpioides | reverse complement strand
TGTTAGATTCCTCTGTTACAATACTCTCAACTCAGATGGGTACGTCATTTAGAATCTTGGTCAAATGGAATATATCCCAGACCTCTATTAAACTACACAGTCCATTTAAATCTAGGGTGACAACCGTATGAAGAAAGCTCTCTGTTTGACAGAGAAACTAATCAACTTCTCCCATTTTGTTTGTGACTCCGTTTACCTTGTCTCTGGGGTGTGTACAGTTCAGCTACCTCCCCCTTCCAAGAAATTCATATTACTTTCATCTACTAATATACCCTCTATTCATTGACCTGAATCCTACAAATCTACATCTTATAAATTTGAATTTATCAATCTGAAATTTTGGTTCTTTTACAATTCCTTCAGAATTCTACTCCCTGTATAACTGCTCTTAATTCTACTGTCCTCAATACAACACTTCTAAAACTCTGACTCATTGGCTCGTTCTGGCGTCTCGTTCGCGGTCCTTATAGTTAACTAATACTTTAAAATCTTATCCTATCATGGAACGAGTTTAAACTCGTTGAAGGTCCTAATAATTATTTATTCTGCCTCTCGAATCTGTCTTATACTCGAATTCATTCCAACAAAACGTATGGCAGGGCGAATCCTTTATTAGAAGAAACTTCCGCTAGCTATGGGGGATCAAACTGGTACCGAAAAAAAAAATTCAATAGACGGAAACACTTCGTCTAGAATAACTGGGCAATCTCTGCCTACTTGCCAATCTTACAGGACCTCCCGTCTGGAATACCCTCGCTCCAGCCACGCTAAAAGCGTCGAAACTACGGTGTCAGATCGGTTACCCAAGGTCGCGCCGTTATACCCCTGGCTATACGGCATGGCTAAAACAAATCCCCCATCCTGCATAAAATTCAATCTATACCTCTTCGTTTCCTCTAATGAGGAGAAGTTTTGTGGGTTTCCTGGTCTGATCATAACCTCCCACAACCTTCCAGCCTGAGAATCAAGATATGATCATTATCTACGACTCTTAAAATTCAAGTTGATATAATGAAATAGAGTAACTGATTACCCTAATAAAGAAATCAATATTTGCACTCCTCTAAAAGGAGACCTAACAAAGTGGAGCGAATATTTTCCTAACAATAGATAGAGTTGTAGTTGTCCTGTTTGAGGCTTCTCGGTCCTAACAAAATTCGATATAAAAAATAAAATAAAATAAAAATCGATCCTATTGAAGTCCCTAACCCTATTCTAATGTATTTTGGGCTCACAATATAATAGTTTTTAACCTTCTTACACATTCATTACACCAATTCATTCATACACCCTCCCCCCTATCATTCACGGTGTGCATACAAACTAAAGTTAAAAGCTGCTACAAAGGCCAAAATACTCATTTATCAATATCAATAGATCCTAACAAATAATAACATATTTCAGGACACAATGTGAAATCAAATAAAATTAAAACAAATTGGGAACTAAAGCCCTATGTTACTCAAAAGAAATGCCTCTGTACAAGCTCTATATATACTAATACTTTATACTCAATAAATGATTGTTAACAATAATTGTTAACAATTCTAAATAATCTGGAAGCTAACCTATCTTTAAAAAATGTAATTTCAAAACTGCCCTTGCCTTGACACTAAGCGACTATTCACGACAATTCTATGAAGACACACACAGAATATAAGGGCGATTAAAGAACCATTAAACGTGACACCTCATAAAAGCGGATTGATTCATTCCCCTAGCCACTGTGGGTGAAGTCACTTTCTTCCTACTTCACCTTGCGTCTGTCCCCTTTGCAGTAGTCCGACCTCAACACTCTATTGAAAGATGGATTTATAGGGTTTACGATTCACTACCCAACACTAACATTCTCAAGTGCTTTCCGAGGATCGACTACGATCTGGGCCTACCTAACTTCTACCCCTGGCTTAGGGTCCCTATACTTCACAACTTTACTCTGAAAGATTGACCTTTCATGTCCTCATTAGAAACCTATTTCAAAGCTACTACCTGAAGGCCAGGGATTATAGGGTTTCTGAATTACCCAACACAAGCCATAGGATGCCTATTAGGTTCGTTGTTTTAGACATAGCCCCCCCTCTAAGTTGTGATTTCCTACACCTTCCTTCACCTATTACTCCTGGTAATAACTAAAATTTCAGATTTACACTAAATAGTTAATTCACAATGGTATACATTATTCTCATTGGTCTTCGAAACTCGGGTTTTAACAAGAAATAGTTTGCATTAAAAAAAAAGGAATCCTAATGAAGCTCTACTTTAAAAAAAAAAAAAAGGTTTAAAAAAAAAAAAAAGGCTGAAATCTCTAAACTTCTCATTCTATCGAGCTGATTCTCCGTACACACTCCAAAATCCTAGTTAGAGGCGACAGTCTAAGCAGAATTTACACTGTGTGGGCCTTTTTACCCTTGTAGACCTGCGTAAAGTTAAACTGTTCACACTAACTCTGTCAACTTCCCCTCGTCTCATTACTTCTGAGTTCGCTCTGGTTGTATTGTTGGATAAAATTGTAACATAACAATAAAAAGAAACTAAAATTTTCCTAAATCATATCCTGACAGGTTGTACAAGCTCTTCAAAACGGTGTGTCATATTAAAACAAGGTTGTGAGACGGTATTCTGCACAAAGACAAGGTTGAGACAAATAACACACAAACCCTGAAACATGGTGTTAAAGCTCCTTCCAACACTTAGCACTAGAACACATGAAAAAAAAAAACTGCAAACTGTTTAAAGTTCACCATGACACTAAGACAAAATTGTTAACAAAAAAATAAAGTAGGAAAAACTGGAAGTTTAGAACACACGTTATAGTTTAAAATAAAAGAAAAACTGCAAGTTCTTCAAAGTTCACCATAACACTAAGACATATTTGCTATTTAATATATAACCTAATATTGTAATTAATAAAGACCTATCTATATTAAATAGTGTATATTGTTGCCGAAACTTATGTAAATCAGCTTACACAAACCCCCAGTGCATAATATGTCTTATTTTAAAAGAAATAGTTCTATCGAGGCGATATTGCGGTCGACAGCTACGCTTTATACATTAAATGTACTTTCTTCCATCAATTTTATCTACTATTTACAAAACCCTTTATCCAACTTTTTTCAATTCTTTCTCTTTCAACATCTTTCATTCTCTTCCTCATCAACATTCAACGCTTTCTCACTCTTTCATCATCCTTCATCATCCTCAACGCCTTTCAACTTACTTCCATCGCATCTCTCTTCAACGCCTTCAACACATTTCATCTCTTATTCATCACCTTATAACACAGTTCAACGCCTTTTTCATCATATTTCATCGCCCTTCCATCACTTTCAACACCTCTTTCATCCCTCTGAAGTCTCTTCGAAACCCGTCATCGGGATCTGGATCCCGATCTATTATCACTCTTAATTTTGAACTATTAATTATTACTAGTGTAATATTATTCCAACCGCCTATGACCTTTAAGCTTTATAACTCCATATACACTCGGCGGGGTAGTTACCTTGTTAAGAAAACCTATAATGTCATAGATCATTTAGAGAGAGAACATAGCAAATTTGTGCGAATAGTTTGCTTCAACTATTGATTGTAAGCCTATTAAACTCGTTCTCTCTAGGTTGGCTCGCTCATTAATCTTCAATCTACGTTCAATAGTCATATTGAGTTCTCATGGATGCTAGATGTAAACTGTATCAAAATAGTGTAGTTTTCTAGTTTCCGAATTATATGACAGTTAGAAAAAAAAAAGAAACAAACATTCTGGAAATATCTCGCACTGGCTACTATAAAAAAAATTGAATGGGGTACAGCTCTGATCTTCCAGGATACCTCATGGCTCATAGAATTGAATCGCTCATTTCTCACTAAAATATTCACACAGGGTATGGAGGTCTCCAGCGGTTCTATAGCTATTGGTCAACTAAATTAATTAATGGCAGGAATTGAAGCTAGTTTAAATGCTCATGTGCTGTTTTGTCATGCGTCTTTATGTCATCTGCAAAGGAAAGTGTCGCCTCAAAGGACCTAATTCTGGGACTAACATCCGCTGCACATTTCAGGAAGGAGTGGTCGACCATACAATAGCAAGATATCATTTTGCTGCCAATGTACAATGTTGAGCATTTTCTATGTCGTCATTTTGTCGATCCCCAATCTTCTAGGGTGTTTCTTTAAGCATTTCTTGATATCGTTTAATGCTTTATGCGATCCCGCCCGGCATTCAATAAGTATTATTTGATCGTACCATCTCCAGGAGACCATCCCATTGCGGCCGAACCATTTCCACCCAACTTATAACGCCGTCCATATCGCGTAATTGAAATTAGTGTAAAACTCAAAGAATAAGACCTTAATCTCTTAATTCTTTACTAATTTCAGTTGGCTCAACATAAATCTTCTCAATTATTATCTTAGTACAGTGGCGTGACATGTCACACTTCTTCTAGTTCTTTCGCAAGCTCGATTAATCCCAGTGAAAGCCCGTCCAGGCGTCAATCCCGTGCTAACCCGTCATGCATGACTTCAAATTGGAAATTATTAGACCTGAATATTTGCAGTGGCATCTGCTTCCACTGAAAGTTTTTAAGACACAAGGCTGCCTCTTAACTTGTTTAAATCACTGTCTTTACTCCCATATGCCTGTGTTAACTTTAACCATGACCTTATCAATTCTCAAAATTCTGCCTATCGAATATCCTGAGGATCAATGTCCTTCTTGTCTACGGCGGATTAACACAATAATTGTTCTCTAGAGTTATCTGCGTCGAGTGGTCAGTCTGTACTACTAATTCTCCACTCTAACTCCAGGATTCCTTTATCTACTCAGGCTGTTCAAAAATTTTCAAGACAGTTGTTCAAATCCCCAATGATAATCTGCTAAATTTCGATAATTATTGGAATTCTCATTAAACAGAATAACTACACCTTTCTGACACAGAAATATCCAGCATCAAGATATAGCGCACCGTCCAATTTCTTTATTTCAAGACGGTGTCAAATTACAACTGAAGGAACATACTAAACATATAACTGGTTTAAATTTCATGTAATCTCATCATGCCTTCTGCTGGCAAATGTATACTGCAGATTTAATACTATCAAGATGGTTTTATTTGTCCTCATCCAAAAAAAAAATGTTTCAGAAATAGAATCTTGGAAATCTCTACTTAAGGCAAAAAAAAAATTGCACATTTATCAATTTAAGATAACCTTCCCTTGTCAGAGTGTATACAGCTGCCAAGCCAAATACGCAGGGGAGACAGGAAGGAGAGTCAGCAATAGAATATATGAACATAGACGCAACGTTATTAATCAAGACAATAGGTCTCTAATTTTCCAATACTGCAAAGGAACAGGTCACACTTTCGCATTAGGAGAACCTAGAATACATTACAATAACATAAACAGCAAATATCAAAGGCTTATAATTGATTTTCTATTATTCAGAAAACACAATAGCATTAATAGAAAATAGATTTGCCCGAAACATATAACACAATATATCCTAGTACCAGCTAATAATATCAACAATAATATAAGTAACTTATATGTAATAGCCAATAACTATTATAAAACTACTTAAATAATAGAATTTCTAACCTATAAGATAATTCATAGAATATAGCAAACAATAGTAGAATATGTGTAATACCTTAATCAAAAAAAAAATATGTCTTAAGAAAACAAATAATATGCAAAACTTTCTAATGTATATATATATATGTACATAGAATCATAATAGTTTTAGCATCAGGCGACGTTATATTTTCTTGATATATTGTATATGTTTCTCCTGTAGAAGGGCGGACAAGCTCGAAAGCTCGAGAAGACCAGAATAAAAGATACTCATCCCCATAGACGTTTTTACTTTGATATCAGAAATCAATGATAATATTAAGGTTTTGCCACAAACAATGTGAATCGTAAAAGACAGCGGCGAGAGATGCGGTATACACCGCCTCAACATAACTTTCATTGCCTGATAAAATGCCAGTGTAACGGAAAGCATAAATTAAAATTCACGATTTATAATAGACTGTTAATCTCAGGATGCGTGGACTACTTCACCAATACTTAAAAAATAGTATGGCTTTTCATTAGGTATATATTTCTAAAGTATAGGGGAAGAAACATATACTAAATTCGAGCCCCGCGGCGGGCGACATTGATGGGTTCCCGGTTTGGATAGATGAAAAGGGAGGATACACGATGTGACTTATTAAAGTCTCCTTACTTAAGTATATATATATATATATAGCAATTTAGGCCAACAATCCCATGTATATAACCCGCAGCAAGACCTTAATGTTGTATAATAGCAGCACAGCTGTCAGTGATGCACTATCGGCATATGTCTTTACATCATCACATGTAATACAATTTGTGCAAACAGGATAAATAAAATAAATAAAAAAGAAAAGGGGAAAAAAAACTCTGTAATTGATTAAGAGTTGAGCTAAAGCAAGGATTGAGCATATAATATTGTCAGAACAATGGTCTAAAGATGGAAACAGCCGCGACACTATTATACAATTTCATCAGACAACCCACGAAATCGTTATTAAATTGGGCAATCTATAAAACACTGAAACACAGACACTCGCGGCAATGTATGTGGCCGGTAATTTATGGGAGACTTGGTTATTAGTAACATTCCCTTCAAATAGGTAATAAACATACAACATTTCATTTAAACAGTGGGAATAGCACCATAAGGCAAATTATGTATGAAATAGGTAACAGAGGAAACAAGAAAATTTCTCTAGATATTTATTTAAATATCTTAAAATTTGGGAACATGTCTATACTGACGAGATATGCTATTTACATAGTAAAATTTAGATAGAGGTGACCTGAAGTTACTTTATAGCCCTTTAGGGCCCATGCGAAATCTAGGTTGACTACTACACAAAAGGGGGGGGGGAAGGCGCTAAGTCATAATGACAAATGGCTTACCTTTTCTCGAAAGTACCGGCAAAGGTCTGGTCTCCTGTCTGCAGACTGTCCTTTCACTGAGCGACTCCGATCGAATCCTGCCTTTTGGCAAAGAACCTTCTTTTATTCATCTCTCTCTCCATTTTCATTCGCCGAAAGAAACACCAATCAAAATGGCCAACGCTCCAGTATCAATTTCATAGACGCCCCAGGCCTCATCAAAATAGAACATATAGTATTACCAAAACAAAAAAATCTAAAGAGAGAAACAACCACGGCGGTAGTGTAAGATTTCAGACTCCAGCCCCCCCCTCCTTTCCACATGGATTGAAATACAATCCTCCCTTTTTTCTCGGGACGATATATATATCGCCCCCCCGTCTTGGCTAAAATTGACCCAGGCCCCTTTTACCTGGACTGTAATGTGATGCTTTCCTTTCTCAGTATTTAGAGATCTTCCTTCTCCATTTTTCTCTTTTTTTTTTTTCTGGTCACCTTTACCTAAATTTTTGGTGAGGGGAATATATGTACATATGAAACAACAGTTTCCAGCTCGGATGTCTCTGGATGTCTTCTTCTTTACCAGGCATCAGCTTTCGGCATGGAAGTCTGGTGTCACCAAGTGTCTAAGTTTCTGGGCAAAAAAATGGTCTGTAAGTCTATGTGGGAGGGAAGCCATGTATCCATTTGATTTGATTATACATACGCCTTCTGTTGGGGTATGGTTACAAAAAAACGTGCCCCAACATTAGTTTGATTAAAAGTGCATGGTTCTGTCTTTCTCTCTTTTTTCTAACTATTATATATATTCTCACTTCGATTATTCTATATATAGGATTAGAGTATGTCTAAATGACGTGTAAAAGCCGATGTAAAAGACGTTACTTTGTTAATTTTTATTGTTATTAATTATAAATATATAATTAACTTGATGATGTATTAGAAGTAAAGGATTTTTTTTTCTCTCTCTATCTACAAATTAATAACATTTTACAAATTTTATAATTTGAATTTAAATGATCATAATAGTGAAGATAATCTTAATACAAAAACTGGACTATAAAATTAAATAACTATTTATTATTATATATATATATATATATACATATTTATTGCTAGCTATATATCAAATTCCTTTTTCTATTTTTTCTTGTATAGTTTCTACTGGTTAAGTTAATTCATAGGGCTAAATTTTTACTAAAATGAATAAAAAATAAAGGAGGAAGGGCATGGCTCATCAGTGGGAGGGTTTGCCACTGATGAACTAGGCCCTCCCATTAATTTACCATTGAAGTAAAGGAAGTAGAAAAATAGTTCAATTTTTAAAAAGAATTATACGCGCTTAAAGTAATTTCAATTTTCTATAACACATATGGCGTGCTAATGCAATACACATTCATGCTCTTTTAGAGAAACACTTATTAAATATAATTAGAAAATATATATAGACTCAAGTTCGATAAAATCAATTATTATAACAAGTAAATTAATCCGATATTTTTCATTTATATTCAAATTTGGCTACTTTAGCTTCAAAAAAAAAATAAAGAGTTCTATTACTAAAGAGTTCTATATTTTAAAATTGGGTTTTCAATTAAATTCGGAGACCAGTCTATAAGAAATGCCCTTGTATGTTGAGGAACAGAAAATTTTAAAATCTTGAGTGTAATTTTCAAAAATATATATATTTTTAAAAGACAAACCATTTTATTCATATGATACTATGAAACATTTTCACAAATATTAAAAAAATAAAATAGATTCGAATACACTGCTCAACTGTGTACCTTTTTGCTGGTAAATGCGAAAAGATGGTTTCGGCCTTTAAACTTTACAGACGACTTCACTTAATTTAACGTTATGAATTGGCAATGAAATTTATTCCGAATCATGGGAATGATTCTTTGTTGCTGCATTAAAGACAAGAGAAAGTTAGTATATTTTTGCCATAATCTTGAATATATAAATATATATATATTTAAAATCCATTTAATCATCAATTTAAAAGAAACATTTATTCAATTTTAGTCAAAATTTCATCATGGAATAAATTCTTCTTGAAATAATATTTTTAAATTACAGATATATTTCAAACGCACACTAAAGAAAAAAAAAACTATATCAATAGTAAAAACTTTGTAGACCATTTCATAAACATTTAGTTTTGAAAGTGTACGTCTTTATTCAGCGCCTAATATAAATCATATTGATAATATATTTTTTAAATGTCAGGAAGAACTTATGTAACACATTTATTAAATATCCTACAAGTTCTTACCATTATGGATTATTTGCAAAAGATAAGTAGCAATCATTAGACACCCAGCACCAGTGGCCTTCACAATGGTAAAAAATGGAGTTTTAGATGCAAAAATGTCCTTGAATGACTGCTACAAAAGTCTTCCACTTTTTTTTTGTGAAGGTATTGGATTACATAAACTAGTATTATAATTATTAAACTTACAATATTTAGCTAAACATTTTCATGTGAAGAGATTAGGGAAAGGGAAAAGTTGGTGTTGCTGTCTTTTAATTAAGCTGAATGGCTTTCAGCCAAGTCTATACATAGAATTGTATATTGTTTTAATAAGGTCCTTGATGCCTACTCAGTATCTGGTACTTCTTCTTTCTTATCTCCACTCAATCATATTAGGGTATCAAGCTTGTAGAGCTTGTTGATGGTGTCTGTTGGGGATGTGTCTTCTTTCTTACTTCCACTCAATCATATCAGGGTATCAAGCTTGTAGAGCTTGTTGATGGTGTCTGCTGGGGATGTGTATTCTTCTTTCTTATCTCCACTCAATCATATCAGGGTATCAAGCTGGTAGAGCTTGTTGATGGTGTCTGCTGGGGATGTGTCTTCTTCTTTCTTATCTCCACTCAATCATATCAGGGTATCAAGCTTGTAGAGCTTGTTGATGGTGTCTGCTGGGGATGTGTCTTCTTTCTTATCTCCACTCAATCATATCAGGGTATCAAGCTTGTAGAGCTTGTTGATGGTGTCTGCTGGGGATGTCTTTTTCTTTCTTATCTCCACTCAATCATATCAGGGTATCAAGCTTGTAGAGCTCGTCGGTGGTGTCTGTGCTGGGAATGAGTAGAGTTCATCAATGGATGAGTCAATACAGTCACTGATGTAGTTTGAGGTTGCAGGTTGACACTTAGTACATAGTGGGAAAACCTTGCAACCATTCTGTCATTGTACGTAGATGACCAGACTTAAGTCTGGAAATCAAAGACTGTTGTTCTCTTGGGAGGACAGAACCGGTGATTGTTCATCCTGCTCTGTAACCAGTCATGTGCAGCATTAGATTTCCAATCTGCTACACACATTGTATATAAAGAAATGGTTGTTAAGTGGCACAAAATAAGCATGTGCAGTCATTGAAGAACTGTACTTGCAGTATCTGGTATATACTGTTGCACATGCCCCCTCCAGTTCTACCACTTCCTCCTTCGTGGATCACCTACCCTGGGCTCCGTTGCTTTCCCTCTGCAGACCACCGAGAACCACCACTCAAGTGGAACTCCTTTCCTCTGGCAGTATCTCCGGCCTTACCACTGGTGGGGGACACGACAGAAGAGTAGCTACTGTGGTGTTGGAGAGAGTAACAACAGCAACCGGCAATAAGACTTCTAACATTCCTCCTTTTTTTTATTGTCATCTTTAAACCACATTAAATATAACTAGAATAACATTTAACAAGTATTTACACCATTTTACATCCCAGAGCCAATATCAACGGATATTTACAAACATTTGCCCCAGGAAACAGGACCACAGAAGTCGGTGACTCCCACACTAGTCGCAGACCAGAAATAGGCGAAAGTGCCATCTATTGGCGGAGATTGTAGGTGTTTTCAGACCCATATACGCGACAATATATTCCAGCTACTGCAAATAAGTCTTCAATGGCTGCACATGCTTATTTTGTGCCACTTAGTAATCAGTTCTTCATATATTGAGCCATGACCTTTTGTGGAAGTGGAGGAATCTTTGCAGCCTGTGGCACAAGGTCAGATTAGGGATCATCAATATCTGGAACATAATTAGGTACAATTTGGATTATAGATTTAAAAACACAAGGACACAAGGTAATAAGACCAAATCTAAATATATAAATAGTGTGTGACATTTTGGTAACAATGCCAACTATCTACAGTATAACCTCGTTAATTCGACACACCCCAATTCGACACTCGGCGATAATTCGACCATGTTCCGATGTCCCGACCTCCGGCCTATCAAATAACAAACCGTAATTCGACAGTATCGATAATACGACAGTTCTGATAGTTCGACCATTTTAAAATTCGAATTTCGACAGTTGAATGTTATTTTACATGCAACTTTACCGCTAAATGGTATTACGGCGGCGACGATCGGCATCGGCGGGTGCCGATAGGATCGCGCCTGCGCACTTTTGGTTTCTGGTTAGTTTAAGTTTCACTTTGCAGTGCTGTTGCGCAATTTCGCGGATGTTATTGTTGTTGTTTTTTACGCAGGAATTTCGGCATCATGCGCTAACTAATAATAATTTTTATTTTTTTATTTTTAACGTTGAAATATTTTAGCTATTTTTAAATTTATAATTTTTTTTTTTAAATAAATAAATCTTTATAAAATGATCCAACAATGATTATGATAACATTTTAATAAATATTCTGTGTTAATTTGAATAAATGAGTGGGGCAAGAATGTCAGGTTCTGCCAAAAAAAATTGGAAACGTAGTCAGTATCACCAGCTCACTTATGTGGAAAAAATGAAAATTATAGAAGAAATAGAACAAGGAAAATCAAATAGTCAAGTTTCCAGAGAGAGAAATATTCCATGGTCCACCATTAGCACAATTTTTAAAAATTAATTCGCCATAAAATCTGCCTTTTTAAAATCTAATTTTAGCTCTACCTTGAAACGTGATCGTGACGGGAAATTCCCAGAGATTGAAGAAGCCCTGTTTAGGTGGATAAGGCAGGCAAATGCCATGAAACTTGCCATAAATGGCAATATCTTGAAAGAAAAGGCTATACTCTTGGCCTTGAAAATGGGTCAAGATAATTTTGAAGCTAGCAATGGCTGGCTAGAAAAGTTTAAGGCCAGAAGGAATATTGCTTTTAAACGACTTCATGGAGAAGCTGGAAGTGTGGATGCCAATAGTGTAGCCACTTGGAAAGGTGGGATTATTCCTTCACTTTTAGCTAAATACAGCCCACAGGACATTTTCAATGCTGATGAAACAGGGTTATTTTATAAACTTTTGCCTAATCAAACAATGACTATCAGAGGTGAGAAATGTGAAGGGGGTAAGAAGTCTAAAGAGAGAATTACAGTGTTGGTATGCTGTAATATGGATGGAAGTGAAAAACTGCCTTACTTTATATTGGGAAATATAGAAGACCACGATGCTTCCATGGCATGAATATTCCCTCAAATTATCATTTTAATAAAAAAGCCTGGATGACTGGGGCAATTTTTACGGATTGGCTGAAAAAATTGGACCAAATATTCAAAAGAAGAGAAAGAAAAATTTTATTAATTTTAGATAATTGCCCAGCCCACCAAATACCTGAAGGGTTACAGAACATTGAAATAAGATTTTTGCCCGCCCTAACTACAAGTGCATTACAACCCTGTGATATGGGTATCATTAAAGCCCTAAAAGACCAATATAGGAAACGAATTATAACGTATCTTCTCACTTGCATGGAAGAAAAAAAAATGCTCAAGTACATTTACTCTTTGCAATTAGCTAGCTAGAGGCTGCATGGGTTGGGGTTAGTTCTTCCACAATAAAAAATTGTTTTTCTCATTCAGGATTTGTGATGGATGAAGCAATGGAAGAAGTTGTTGAAGAAGAAATGAACAGATGTTTTGAGGCATTAAAAAACATCAAGCCATTGATGTCAACTATATTGACCTCTTGGAAGTTGATAAAGATGTGCAAGTTGCTGGGGAACAGTCCATTGAAGAAATTGTAAAGGAGGTAATGGGAAAAGAAGAAGATGAAGAGGTAGAGCCAACAGAAAAAGATTTAAACAAAACATCAATAACACCTGCAGCAGCAGTGGATGCCTTTAATACAATAAAAACTCTTTGTTATTTAAAAGACATTTCTGAGGAAGAAAGGCATGCATGTCTTTTAAAAATAGACTATATGGAATACATCCTGAATAGGATTTCAGAGAAAAAAACAGACATCTATAAAAGATTTTTTTTTTAATCTTGATTCTTTTCAAATAATATTTTTTTATTTTCTTTTTATTTTCCATATTTATTTTCTTTAAACTATTATTCAATTGGAATAAAATCTTATTTGTTTTGAAAATATGTATCATTGCCATTTTGTCCCAGATACTAAAAGTTAATCATGAAAATAAAAAAATAAATATAAAAAAGTACACACACAATGGTTTCAATTAATATCATTAATTTATATTACAAAGCTATTTATTAAAAAAATATTATTTTAGCTAGTTAGATGATTAGCTAATCATCTAACCTTAATTCAACACTTCCTTTAATTCAACCGAAAGCTCTGATCCCTTGGGGTGTTGAATTAAAGAGGTTCGACTGTATTTGGTTTTGGTCTTATTACCTTGTGAATATGAAAAAGTAAATAAAAAGTCACAATATGATAACAAATTCAGATTATAAACACAAGGTAATAAGACCAAATAAATAAATAGTGTGTGACGTTTTGGTAACAGTGTTGTTACCATCTTCAGACAAAAGTACTGAATGCTGTACTAATTAATACTCTACTAATTCAGTACTTTTGTCTGAAGATGGTAACAATGCTGTTACCAAAAGGTCACACACTATTTATTTATTTGGTCTTATTACCTTGTAATTTTAAAAACGTTTTTCACAATTTTATCATGCTAATATATAATGGTTATGTAAACATATTTTGCGGAAGAGCTTTGCTCGATGCAATACCTTGAAATTATATTATGTACCTCTACAGACCTATAAGCTTATGTCCATAGTTTCACTAAACACCCTTAAGCTGCCTTCCATAGAAAATATAGGGTATACTCCAATCCAATACAATAGTAGAGCGGTCTAGAGATTAATTTGGCGAAACCGCTGAGAGGGTTCACTACTGATAAGCCAAGCCCTCTCATTCAATAACTCATATCATTGCAGTAAGGTCTGTAGAGATAATATTTGATGATATTTAAAAGAAACACATTGCCAGTAAATTTATTTGTGTAAAATGAGCACTATTTATTTATTTGGATTTGGTCTTATTATCTTATAGTTCTCTTTATCATATTACTGGATGTCACAATATTTTCCTAACTTTACAATTCAGTAGGGTCTCTAAACAGATCCTTACAGTTGTCTCCACCTTGTAACTGAGGTGCCAAGTCACTGGATGTTTGTCCCAGGCCTCCCAAGTACACGATGGGTTCCCTCTTCAGAAAACACTTCTTTCAAAATGAAGTAAGTTTTACTCCTTCCTCATAGATGTTGACACTGTGGTATGTGACAAAATGAGATAGGAATCACTAGTTGCTTCACTCGCATCAACCTAACATGTAAAATTCAGTGTAGCATATAAAAGCAGAATGATCCAATACAGTATTAGAGCTCTGAGAAGCGGTCTGGTGGATTAAATTGGCGAAACCGCTGGGAGGGTTCACCACTGATGAGCCAAGCCCTCCCAATATATTTTTTCATCGCAGTAAGGACAGTAGAAGTTCGTTTTATGTATAAAAGAGACATTCGCGCTTTTAAATCCTTTTATTTTATATGTATAGATGGCGCGTTATTGCTTTATGTAAAATTTTCCATCACATTGGAAATTGCAGAAAATATTTTAAATACTAAATCTTCTTTCTTATCTCCACTCAATCATATTAGGGTATCAAGCTTGTAGAGCTTGTTGATGGTGTCTGTTGGGGATGTGTCTTCTTCTTCTTTCTTATCTCCACTCAATCATATCAGGGTATCAAGCTTGTAGAGCTTGTTGATGGTGTCTGTTGGGGATGTGTCTTCTTCTTTCTTATCTCCACTCAATCATATTAGGGTATCAAGCTGGTAGAGCTTGTTGATGGTGTCTGCTGGGGATGTGTCTTCTTCTTTCTTATCTCCACTCAATCATATCAGGGTATCAAGTCTGTAGAGCTTGTTGATGGTGTCTGCTGGGGATGTGTCTTCTTCTTCTTTCTTATCTCCACTCAATCATATTAGGGTATCAAGCTGGTAGAGCTTGTTGATGGTGTCTGCTGGGGATGTGTCTTCTTCTTTCTTATCTCCACTCAATCATATCAGGGTATCAAGTCTGTAGAGCTTGTTGATGGTGTCTGCTGGGGATGTGTCTTCTTCTTCTTTCTTATCTCCACTCAATCATATTAGGTTATCAAGCTGGTAGAGCTTGTTGATGGTGTCTGCTGGGGATGTGTCTTCTTCTTCTTTCTTATCTCCACTCAATCATATCAGGGTATCAATTCTGTAGAGCTTGTTGATGGTGTCTGCTGGGGATGTGTCTTCTTCTTCTTTCTTATCTCCACTCAATCATATCAGGGTATTAAGCCTGTAGAGCTTGTTGATGGTGTCTGCTGGAGATGTCTTCTTCTTTCTTATCTCCACTCAATCATATTAGGGTATCAAGCTTGTAGATTTTGTTGATGGTGTCTGCTGGGGATGTGTCTTCATTTTTCTTATCTCCACTCAATCATATTAAGGTATCAAGTTTGTAAAGCTTGAGACTTTTGATGGTGGGGAGATTTGACAACCATCATGACTGGGTGAAGTAGAATGCGTCTGCCTTTGTCATTATGACTGGGAGCACTATTCAGTGACAGGCCGACTTAACTCCAAAAGAAATGGCCGCCTCTGACATGAGGAACAGACGCCATGTACAGCCATTCCTAACATGGAGTGCAGAATCATCCTGTATCCTTGAATTAGGAGCCCTTACAGGGTACGATCAGCCGGGCCAGCTGAGCCCAGGTTTGTTAGTGAGCTTGTTACTGCTCCCTTTCCTCCTTTTTCATCGGGGCTTGGGACCGGCAAAGGTGTAGTTTAAATACTTAATAAAATACTGTTGTATATACTGTAGTACCTCCCTTCAGCGAACACCCTACTAGTGGGCACCTCTCCATTAAGGACAGTTTTCATTTGCATAGTTAACACAAAGCAATAATTCTATATACAGTTACGAGCGTCATCATCTCTGTCACCGTTTGCTTTTTTTTTGGAATGGCGCTCTCCTATTGGTTAGCTACGATCACGTGGCTACGATGGCGCCGCCACTACGCGAGACACTTTGTTTTTGACTTTGCCCCCCCCCACTCGCTTTTTGGTTTTTGTAACTGTTGTGTTGGAGCGGGTCGCTCCTTAAATAAATGCATATATTAGTTAATAACTAAATGGAATCCTCTCTTTCTTTTTCCCAGTAAGAGACGCCTACGGAAGCCAACAGTACATAGACAGATAAAGCACATAGGCTATAGTTATTAACTAATATATGCATTTATTTAAAGCACCAATTTATAATTTTAACAAATAGCATTTGAATCAAAACATTCAATCTGGTTAAACACGGGCGTTGCCCGGGTCATTCGGCTAGTTGTGTATAAAAGAAACCCCGAAACTTACAAAAGTTCAACCCCACCAGCGAGTGCAAGTAACCAAACGGGGCTCTGGCATATTTGTAAGTGCAAAGTCAAACTGCCTTTCACATGTGTAGCAATGTAGCGTACTTACAGTAAAAAGCAGTCGCTAACTACCCACCATGATTATCATGGTCTGTACCACATGTGTACTAAGGATAATAAAAAAACTGTGAATTGGTATTCCATGATGGCCCACCACCATATTGGAGATGGCACTACATTAGGAGGTAGACTCTGAAAATAGAAGAAAGTTTTTTTTCATAGACCATGTTATAGCTCATTGTGTTGAAGTCTCAGCTCACCCCAGCCGTGGTGTTCCAGGGCTACCACAATGTCAACAAGTAAGTCCCTCCATGGATTGATTGCCTTGGAGCATCCAGTAACCCTAGGAAAGTATACCCATGGTCCTTGCTGCTTGACACCATAACCATATACAGTAGAACCTCCCTTTAACAGACACCCTGCTAGCGGACACCTCTCCACAAAGGACAGTTTTCATTTACAAAATTATCATTTTTTACTATATTAGTAACTCTCCGGTAAGAGGACATCTCTCTAGAGGACACTTTGGCTCTGTAATTAGGTGTTGTCCTTTACAGGGAGGTAGTTCTACTGTATATAAACCTACGTGTAGAACAAAAGTTTGAAACCTCTTAATGTCTCAAAAGTTCATTTCTAAGTTCAAAATAAAGATAAATAATTAGATGCACAGTAGAACCTTTATGAAGAACACTCTTGCTTCAAACACCTCTCTACAAAGGACAGTTGCCAAAATGACCATTTTTTACTATTTAGCAACTCTCCGGTAAAAGGACACTTTGGCTCTGCAACTAGGTGTTGTTCTTTTGAGAGAGCTTGTTTTATTGTATATAATCATTATGCAGAGAGAGAGAGAAATATTTTGGCATTTATATATAACACAACCGAAATACCCTTTCAAAATATTCTCTCTATTTATTTTCACATCTCAAAATGACTGCAGGTACATATATACACTCATGGACAAAACTTAAGGAAGTTGTACCTTTTAGCATGTATATCGGGATTAAGACAATAACTCTGAAAGGTACACTCCTGGACAAAACTTAAGGAAGTTGTACCTTTTAGCATGTATATCGGGATTAAGACAATAACTCTGAAAGGTACACTCCTGGACAAAACTTAAGGAAGTTGTACCTTTTAGCATGTATATCGGGATTAAGACAATAACTCTGAAAGGTACACTCCTGGACAAAACTTAAGGAAGTTGTACCTTTTAGCATGTATATCGGGATTAAGACAATAACTCTGAAAGATACACTCCTGGACAAAACTTAAGGAAGTTGTACCTTTTAGCATATATATCGGGATTAAGACAATAACTCTGAAAGACACACTCCTGGACAAAACTTAAGGAAGTTGTACCTTTTAGCATATATATCGGGATTAAGACAATAACTCTGAAAGACACACTCCTGGACAAAACTTAAGGAAGTTGTACCTTTTAGAATATATATCGGGATTAAGACAATAACTCTGAAAGACACACTCCTGGACAAAACTTAAGGAAGTTGTACCTTTTAGCATATATATCGGGATTAAGACAATAACTCTGAAAGACACACTCCTGGACAAAACTTAAGGAAGTTGTACCTTTTAGCATATATATCGGGATTAAGACAATAACTCTGAAAGACACACTCCTGGACAAAACTTAAGGAAGTTGTACCTTTTAGCATATATGTGACAATATCGTTGCGGAATTTCTTGTTGTTCGATGAGAATGGTGAGATTTGGTTGAAACGCAGTCGTTTGAGTGGAAGTTGAAGCATACAGTTAGGAATAATCAGGACACGTGTTGAGGTTTGAAAATAAAAGGCAACTGGGTTGGAGGAAAGAAAGCTTGAGAAGGCGGAGCGGGCTTTGACTTATTAATTATCTGATCACATGGTGGTGATTGTACTTAGCTACGGGATGAGCAGAGGGAGAGAGGTCCAGAGCCGATGTCACCTCCTTGGGAGCCAAAGCACTACTCTAGGTGTTGTTCCTATGAGAGCGAAAACGTTACTGACAATTCTTACTTCTCGATTTAACACCACGAGTCGTCTTCCTTCCCATTGGTCGAAGGATGGAACGTGTCCGTTTTTCTATTGGTTGACCTACTTAGTTATTGCTTCCTAATTGGACCGGCGGCTTTCTTTGGTGGAAGATATGCCCGGCCTGGTCAGGAAGTATCGGGTGTGTTCGACTCTATTTACTTCCGCGGTTATCAAATACGTCCGGTCCTGTCCGGAAATATTGGGCGTCTCTCTACTTTTATAACTTTTGCGGTCACCAGATACGTCCGGCCTCTTGTCAGGAAGTATTGACTATACAAGTTATTTATACTTGTGCCCGCTTTTAGCCTGCTTCCTATGTCTTGTTGCTACTTTCTTTCCTCCAGTTACCTTATTCTTTATTAAATCTTTGAACATCATACATTGTACATGCATAGTGGGTCGGGGGTGCATACAATTATATACAAATTATGACAGATGCGCCCCCTACATGTGAAGAATTCAAGAAGGGGTTAGCCTGAGAGAATTCTGTAAAGTAAAAAATAATTTTGTGGGAAAATTAGTTGTGGGTATTGAGAGTCTATATACAAGCATTGGTGGTGATATAAGAAGTAAAATAGAATGGTGTTGATGATATAGGTTGAGTATAATTAATAGAAATCAAAAAATTTTTAATTGTAAGAAATCAAAATGAATGCTATGGTACATAGTGGATTAAAAAGAAAAGAAAATGCGCCTAACTAATTTCTACTCGAAATTGGAGATAAAAACGAGGGAGTTCTATTAGGGCTTTTGAGAAATCAAAAAATAAAAATGAAAAGTTGGAAGAAATCAAAGTAAATGCTTGGTTGCATGTTGGAAAAAAAATGCTTTGATGCATGGTGAGAAAAAAAAAAGGAAAAATGCCTAACCATATTCTTGCTCGAAATTGGGAATGGAAATCGAGGGATTTTATTAGGTCTTTTGAGAAATCAAAAAATAAAAATAAAAATAAAAAGTTGGAAGAAATCAAAGTGAATGCTTGATGCATGGTGAAAAAAAAAAAAGGAAAAATGCCTAACTAATTTTTGCTCGAATTTTGGGAAAAGAAAACGAGGAAATTTCATAAGGTGTTTTGAAGAAATCAAAGTAAAATAAAAAGTTGGAAGAAATCAAAGTGAATGCTTGGTGCATGGTGAAAAAAAAAAAGGAAAAATGCCTAACTAATTTTTGCTCGAATTTTGGGAAAAGAAAACGAGGAAATTTCATAAGGTGTTTTGAAGAAATCAAAGTAAAATAAAAAGTTGGAAGAAATCAAAGTGAATGCTTGATGCATGGTGGAAAAAAAAAGAAAAATGCCTAACCATATTCTTGCTCGAAATTGGGAATGGAAATCGAGGGATTTTTATTAGGTCTTTTGAGAAATCAAAAAATAAAAATAAAAATAAAATTTCATAAAGTATTTTGAAATCAAATAAAAAATAAAAAGTGGTTGAGCGAAATCAAAGTTGAGTGCTTGGTTAAAAAAAAAGAAAAATGAAAAATAAAAAGGTTTCAACAATAAAGGATGATTTAATGTTTTTAGTTTAACCGAAAATCAATGAGTTTTCGTTGATAATTGAAGTTATGGCAATATAAGCTAAGTGGTAAATAGAATGATAATTGATAAATAAAAATGATAATATAAACTAATTGGAAAAAAAAATGATAATTAATGATTAAAAGTGATAATAAGTTGAATAAATTGATAAATTGATTAAATATTTACATTTTTAATTGAGAGAAAATAATGAAAATGATTAATATGAAAAATAAGGTGTATTGGTTTGAACCCTTTTGTATCTACATGCCCTGATCTAAATGTTTTAATTGCTCAATTATGCCCTATACATTTTTTTGTCTTTGTGTGTGTTGTGAAAAATGTTAGAAGTCTGTAAAGTAATTATGATTACTTATAATAGGAATATGAACTCATTTAAATGTGTGTGCGTGTACCTTGTTTGATTTTCGAATGACAGTCGATTTGTAAAAGTCGATGCGCAGGCTTGAATTGGAATCCAAGATTGGTGGCATAGAGAGAGGAATCTGTGCGGGGAGCGGTGACCGATCTAAAAATTACCCTCCCTTGTTTGCAAGTAATTGGATCCGGAAGTGGGGGAACTACGTTTCCTGTCCGCCTAATTGATTTTGTGTGTGGCTTGCATCTTTTATTGTCTCTCTACTTTTTTTATTGGTGTTGGATTCATCGATATTTGTAGATAATCGGCAGGTGGGGCAGGTTTTTACCTGTTTTTGTATTGTCGTGTGTTATGTTCTGCTAATAACATTGTGAAAAGATGAGTGGTGTAATTTCGGCATTATTTGTATTTTGAAAATCCGGACGTTGTATCCATTTATTAAATCGAATGGTCGTTGTGACTTTAGTAAAAAATGCTATTCAGTGATATTAGAGTGGAATTGAGTGAAAATGAGGCTTACGACGTGAACACGTTTTGAGTGGAGACGTGTCACAGGCGTGGTGAAAGGCGTCTGTGGCCTGAAATGAAAAGTTTTGTGGGGTGACCTGTGACACGAATCGAAAAAAAAAATTGTGAATGGAAAGGTGTCACGCGAAGTCCTTGTTTGTACAAAATCTAACCTGTTCTCACTATGAACAACAAATTTATTAAAGTCATGGGTGCTGGTTATACGAACATATCGAAAATTCTATTGTTAGTGTATATGGCACCTTTTAATGTGAACATTTTTTTAGTGTTTTGGGTAGACGAGATGATTGTTATTAACGGCTGTGCATGCGTTTGTTGGTCGTTGTCGTCTTTTGGCGCGCGTGTTGCGTTTGTTTGTGCGTGTTTGTTGCGTGGTGACGTATGGTTACATGAACTTTGTGGTAAGTGTGAGCTGTACTGATACGTTTTTTTGGGCATGGTGATGGTTGAAGCCGTTGTGGCTTGTATTTGAGGGCATATAGTACTGGTAATTGGGTTGAGTGATAAACATTGTGGTGGGGTCAATGAATGCAGGCAAGGGTTGTCCTGTGTGACAAATTTGATTGCAGTGCAAGTCCTTTCGGACAGGTTTGGCCTAGCCCGTGCGTGCATTCATTGAGTACAAGGTTAGATACATGATTAGAGGGGTAGGTAGGTTAGATAGAAGTCCAAAGTCAATTTCTTGACGCCATAGGGTGGGTGCCTACCTCAGTTCAACAGGTCTCCTCTGGGACGTCTTGGTTTGGGATGAGTTAGCTTGTGGCTCGGGACTGCTCGCACCGTCCGCGAAATTGAAGTGAAGTCCGGTACTGGAATATCGTTTTGGGATCGTTTGTGCTGTCCCGGATCGCGCGGATTGGTTTCGGGGGCGGTGTACGGCATGGCGGTGGATGACTCCTCGGTGGTCGGTGTCCGGCCTCGGTGACACTTGCCTGGGGTGGTGGCACGTGCATCGGCTGCCGCGCTCATCTCGCCTTTCGGTCGGCGGGGGGTGTGGGCTGCTCCGGGGGTGGCGCTACGGAACGTCGTTTGTAGTTGAGTGGACCTTGCTCCTTGAAGTGCGGCGGTCAGCTGCAAAATTATTGTCGCCAGGGTGTGTTTTGTCGCTTCGCTCGTTGCCAGTTTCTTCCCTCTTTCTTTCGTAGGGTTGTCCGTTTTTACGCCTATGGGATCCTGATTAAATTCCATCTCTTTATCCTGTCGACTCTATGTAATATATCCAAAGTTATTACACTGCAATATTTGATGTATTACACTGTTGTAGAATCCTGTCGACTTAACCGTTCTGTGACAATATCGTTGCGGAATTTCTTGTTGTTCGATGAGAATGGTGAGATTTGGTTGAAACGCAGTCGTTTGAGTCGAAGTTGAAGCATACAGTTAGGAATAATCAGGACACGTGATGAGGTTTGAAAATAAAAGGCAACTGGGTTGGAGGAAAGAAAGCTTGAGAAGGCGGAGCGGGCTTTGACTTATTAATTATCTGATCACATGGTGGTGATTGTACTTAGCTACGGGATGAGCAGAGGGAGAGAGGTCCAGAGCCGATGTCACCTCCTTGGGAGCCAAAGCACTACTCTAGGTGTTGTTCCTATGAGAGCGAAAACGTTACTGACAATTCTTACTTCTCGATTTAACACCACGAGTCGTCTTCCTTCCCATTGGTCGAAGGATGGAACGTGTCCGTTTTTCTATTGGTTGACCTACTTAGTTATTGCTTCCTAATTGGACCGGCGGCTTTCTTTGGTGGAAGATATGCCCGGCCTGGTCAGGAAGTATCGGGTGTGTTCGACTCTATTTACTTCCGCGGTTATCAAATACGTCCGGTCCTGTCCGGAAATATTGGGCGTCTCTCTACTTTTATAACTTTTGCGGTCACCAGATACGTCCGGCCTCTTGTCAGGAAGTATTGACTATACAAGTTATTTATACTTGTGCCCGCTTTTAGCCTGCTTCCTATGTCTTGTTGCTACTTTCTTTCCTCCAGTTACCTTATTCTTTATTAAATCTTTGAACATCATACATTGTACATGCATAGTGGGTCGGGGGTGCATACAATTATATACAAATTATGACATATATATCTGGATTCAGACAATAACTCTGAAAGACACACTCCTGGACAAAACTTAAGGAAGTTGTACCTTTTAGCATATATATCAGGATTCAGACAATAACTCTGAAAGATACACTCATGAACAAAACTTAAGGAAGTTGTACCTTTTAGCATGTATATCGGTGTTCAGACAATAACTCTGAAAGATGCACTCATGGACAAAACTTAAGGAAGTTGTACCTTTTAGCATGTATATCGGGATTGAAACAATAACTCTGAAAGATACACTCCTGGACAAAACTTAAGGAAGTTGTACCTTTTAGCATATATATCGGGATTCAGACAATAACTCTGAAAGATACACTCCTGGACAAAACTTAAGGAAGTTGTACCTTTTAGCATATATATCGGGATTCAGACAATAACTCTGAAAGATATTACAGTGACCTTTATTGAAGACACAAGAAAACGAACTGTGAACAAAATAGCCTTTGTCACACCTTTATAAAAAAAGATGACAGGCAACATCAGACCTTCTACTTCCTTAAGTTTTATCCATGAGTGTAAAGAGAGTGTGTATGGATTAGAAACACAAGGTAATAAGACCAAATCAAACTATCTATTCATTTGGTCTTAATACCTTGAGACTGTATCTATTCTGCTAGCCAAAGGTCTTGTATAAAAACTTTTTATGCAATAAGTTTAAACATAGATGGAAAATTTGCCTGAAGATAATTGATCTAAAAAAAGCATAGGGCTCCTCTCCCGTCAAATTAAACGTCAAAACTAGATGTAATATATTGACCATCGCTGCAAACTAGCGACCTCGGGTAGGTAACAAAGCCACAACACCAGCTTTGGCAAACTGAAAAGTGTCCATCTATATTTTGGCCATAGATATGGCCCAGACACTTTACCAGCTAAACACCTCTTTGGCAGATTGTGAAGATTCCATTGGATCCCGTGTGGATCTCATGGAATAAATTCCACTCTAGACTGACGAGGGCTATTAGCCCGAAACCATGGTCTCTAGGTGGATACTTTTCAGTTTGCCAAAGCTGGTGTTGTGGCTTTGTCACCGACCTGAGTCCACTAGTTTGTGGCGATGGTCAATAGATGGCGTCTAGATTTGACGTTTAACTTGACGGGAGAGAAGCCCTATGCTTTTTTCTTAAAGTTTAACCATAGTTTTCCAAAAATGTGTTGTGGATGCTCCATAACTTGTGGTAAAATGGTCAATCTTACCTATGGTAGAACTATGTAGTGGTCTCCTATGTGGTCCTAATGTGACTTGTGGTTAGTTCATGCTGCTCTCCTACAACTGAACAAGTAAGTCTCCTTTATTTTATCCTATAACTGGTGTCTGCGCGAGATGTTTACTTATAACCAAGGTGTATACTGTGTGGAATTTGAAAAAAAAAAAGTTCTGCTGAAGTAATCACAACCAAGATAATAAATTTTTATTGAGAGAGCACTACATCCTAGGCAAGGCAAGGTCCAGTTTTGTCAAGATTATGTCATTTCCTCTCAGGAAACTTCCACAAGCCGTTAGTGAGTTTTACGACCAAACAATAAAGGATCATCTTGTCCACTCTTGCAGATCAGACACCCTCTTGGACCTTGCAATTTCATCAGTTGCTGGCCTCTCTCTTAGGTTCCATCCAATCTGCCTCATCCTTTGTGTTACTCATAGACTCCTGAAACCACTGGCCCCATGACTGCTAGTGCTTGGAGAGTATGACATATATATATATACTAGACGAATGGCCCGGGCAACGCCCGGGGTTTACCCGAGTGCGAATATATTTTAAAAACGTTTACTTGGGTGGTCGCTATTAACAGGGTGGTCTGTATAGACAGGTGGATGTATCACACTGCTGATAACAGTGTTGCCTAAGGTGACCGATATAGACAGGGTGGTCTGTATAGACAGGCAGCTGATAACAGGGTTGTCTAGAGTGGTCGCTATAGTCAGGGTGGTCTGTATAGACAGGTTTATGAGAGAGGCAAACTTACAGGTTGTTGACGTCGCAATCCCCAGAGAGAGTGTTTTTGTTGCATCATGCTGTGACTCACACGATGACCCAAGGTCAACAGGGGTGGAGCAGCAAACTTAAGCCTATCTCCGTCGTCGCAATGGTGGCGCTGCCTGCGAGCTATATCTACAATTCTGCAAATAACTAAGGATATTCAAGATATTCAAGAAATTACTTTTCGAAAACCTTTCCGGGGATATACCTAATAATATCCCAGAATTTCATGGCGATTGGATGTATGGTTTTTGAATAACAGGGTTGTCTAGAGGGGGGCAGGGAGGACACGTGTTCCCTGGCAGCCAATGAGCGCGCATTCTATCCGTGAGCTTCAGACAAACAGACAAACAAACAGACAGAATAAGGCAAATATATAAGTAGATATATATATATATATATATATGTAGTAATGTAGTTTGTTATTCTGTAGGATATGACTGTAGTGTGGCATGTTGGTTGCAGTCGTGGTGGCCACAATGATTACAGTGGGTTCAGGCGTGATTGGGATTACACAAAAGGATGAGGCATGTTGGTTGTCACCACAGAGATGGCGAGAGAGCAAGTGTAGCCAACGCCGGTCAGGGGAGAACTGTCTAGAGGGGTCTGTCAATCATCGTGTCTCAAAGCGGACTAATCTGTTTGAGTAAGAACCCGACTTGTTTTTCGGACCTTTTCCTCCTACTGGCGCCAACTGTCACTCACTTGAAATTTTATTTGTCACTTTGGTAATTACACTAAAACTATACAACACATGGAGACATAGATATATATTGGAATATATTACAACATATATATATTTTTTTTTTTATTAAAAAGGCCTATATTGAATCATATATATATACTGGACATTGTGATTATAAAATAATGCTCTCTAAAGTCTTGTTTTAAAAACATTCCATTATATTGCTTATCCACCAGAGTTTGTTCACAGAATGTGGAGCTGGAGCTGAGAGAGACCAAACCCGCGGTTCTCATTAACCCAGCCAGGTTGATGCTATGGATCTCCCAACGACCCCCGTGAGTCACTTTTATGGGAATGTTGGCTGCGGAATTTACCAATTTGTCTCAAGGTAGACCCAAACAGAGGCCATACTGACCCCCATCTCCCATATGTCAGCATTCTTGCTCCACTCTTGTCATTATTTTTACTTTGTGCTCTCTCTGCTTTGACTATAAGGTGGTCTTATTTCTTTAACAACTAGCTCTATTGGCCTCCTTACATTGCCAGACTGTTTACAAGTCTTCTTCTTTCTTATCTCCACTCAATCATATTAGGGTATCAAGTTGTGACCCTTGATGGTGTCTATTTGACAACCATCATGACTGGGAGAAGTAGAATGTGCCTGCCTTTGTCATTAAGACTGGGAGTACTACTCAATGGCAGGCCGACTTAGCTCTAAAAGAAATGGCCGCCTCTGACATGAGGAATAGACGCCATGTGCAGCGGCTCCTAACAAGGAGTACAAACGCTGCTCATCCTGTAACCCTGGAGCCCTAACAGGGTACTATCAGCCGGGCCAGCTGAGCCCAGGTTTTTTAGTGAGCTTGTTACTGCTCCCCCTCCTCCTTTTTCATCCGGGCTTGGGACCGGCTGTTTACAAGTAACCTCTGCCCAATAACCTGAGTACCTTTGAGTCTCTTAATACTGCAAACACAAGGTAATAAAACTAAATCCAAATACATACATAGTGTGCGACATTTCAGTAATGTAGCACACTATTTATTTATTTGGATTTGTGATCTTATTACCTTGTGTTTGTAATCTATAATTCAAATTGGGCCTTATCACTCTTAAAACTATATATTTTTTTAATTTTATTACTTATCCCACATACATGCAGTACAGGCCATGATAATCACGACTACCTTTTTACTTTATGTGTACTACATGGGTCTACACATAAAGTCTCATGGAAACAGCTCCATTCTGCAGCTCCAGAACACATTCTGGCTTGCATTAGATTTACTAAACAGGACCTTTGGGAGAGGTCGCTGCTTATCATAAAACAACTCGAGGAGCATGAACTCATTGAATTCATGTAATTTTTATACAAGGGGATAAGAAACAACAACAACACATAAAGTGGTTCAATTTTTGAACTTACAAGTGGCCCAGAGCCCAATTTGGATACTTACACTCATTGGTGTGGGGTTAGACTTTTGCAAAAATCAAGAACCATTGAAACAATTTTTTAAAAAGTCCATATACAGTTGAACATACTCCATGAGAAGACACTCGCGCTAGAAGACACCTCTCTACAAAGGACAGTTTTCATTTGCTAAATTACCATTTTTACTATATAGCAACTCTCCGGTAAGAGGACACCTTTCTCTAAAGGACACTTTGGCTCTGTAATTGGGTGTTGTCCTTTACAGGGAGGTTCTACTGTATACAGATTATAACTACCTCTCTGTAATTCTGTAAAATGCATTAGATGCACTAAACAGGACCTTTGGGAGAGGCCGCTGCTCATCATAAAACAGCTCGAGGAGCATGAACTCATGGAATTCGTGTAATCTTTACACAAGGGGATAAGAAACAACAACAACCACCTCTCTGTAAAGGACAACACTAAGTTGCAGAGCTAAAGTTTCCTTTAGGGAGAGGTGTCCTCTTACCGGAGAGTTGCTAAATAGACACCTCTCCCTAAAGGACACTTTGGCTCTGTAATTAGGTGTTGTCCTTTACAGGGAGGAGGTTCTACTGTATATAGATTATAACTACCTCCCTGTAAAGGACAACACTAGGTTGCAGAGCTAAAGTGTCCTTTAAGAAGAGGTGTCCTCTTACCAGAGAGGTGCTAAATAGACACCTCTCCCTAAAGGACACTTTGGCTCTGTAATTAGGTGTTGTCCTTTACAGGGAGGAGGTTCTACTGTATATAGATTATAACTACCTCCCTGTAAAGGACAACACTAGGTTGCAGAGCTAAAGTGTCCTTTAAGAAGAGGTGTCCTCTTACCAGAGAGGTGCTAAATAGACACCTCTCCCTAAAGGACACTTTGGCTCTGTAATTAGGTGTTGTCCTTTACAAGGAGGTAGTTCAACTGTATTTATTAACTTTCCAGTAAGAGGACACCTTTCCCTAAAGGACACTTTAACTCTGCAATTAGGTGTACTTTACAGGGAGGTAGTTCTACTGTATATATATTCCAAAAGTGGTACCTCTCTTTTTAAAAATACATTAAAACAATGCACTGTTCTACTGTACAAGTGACCACATTCTGTATTTTAAACCCAATGTCCCCTATTGCAGACTGTCTGATGTGACAGAGCACTCTCAGGACCCCAGGACCTGACTTCCCCACTGCCCCACATCTCAGAGGAGGATGAGAAGCCCCTGCTTCTATGTGAGTGGAGCCCAATGACCTCCCCTCTCAGAGTAGTCTTAGTATTAAAGATACTTCAGCTACTAAATCTTTTTATTATCTTGATGTTTTAACAAAAATCTTTTTTTCTCGTCAGGAACAAAAAAAAAAGAAGCACAATTTGGATTATAGCTACAAGGATATAAGACCTAATCCAAATAATTTAATAGTGTGTGACTTTCATTTCGCTAACAACATTGTTACCATCATCAGACCAAAGAATAAATTTTATTTTAAAATCATTTTATTCTTTTGTCTAATGATGGTAACAATGCTGTTAGTGAAATGTCACACACTATTAATTTATTTTGATTTGGTCTTATTACCTTGTGTTTATAATCTATAGTCACACACTATTAATTTATTTGGATTAAGTCTTATTTCCTTGTAGCTAAAAATTAAAGCATTTGTGGCAAGGCATTAAAAATTATTCCCTAAAGAATAATTTATTAACTCCTTGCCCCTAATGCCTTTAATTTTTATTTGTTTCTGATGAGGACAAAATTCATTAACAACTTCATTAAATCAACTTACATCATTGCTTAACATACTGTAAATATATCTACCTTGCGATTTCTTCTATCTGCTTATGTTGTTGCTTATTTGTTTAATGTATATGTTTATTCAATGTTCTTTTTCTTAATTGTTTATTTTATTTTTTGATAATTCTGTTACCTACTCTACTACAAATAAGCAGTCGCGGACCAACAGCAGCATTGTTAGAAGAGGAGTAGACATCTTTAAAAATCCTGACTTCAACTCACCCGGTTGATAGACCTCAGCAAGGGTCCCACTCCAGGGATACGGAGGAGCTGTGTCTCTACTCATGTTAGAGTCAGCAGCAAAGGCTTCCATGTTAGGAACGGCCTCAAACTACAGGCAAAGTCAGACTTTCACCAAAGTGTACCTGAATCATGGTGCCATGATCAACAAAAGCTGCACCCCTACACCCTATTCCATGAGATGAATTATTGTAAATAGTTTTACGCCCAATTATCCAGATCGGATATAGCGTGTCTTATTTGAAACTGGTAATAAATAAATAAAAATGAGGAATAAAAAACCATTGCCGTAGTGTATTTAATTGTAAAAGTATGAATGCCAGCCAGGTGAGTAGTTGTCACCTAGTGAGATGTGTCTAACAGCAGCTGGGGACAACTCCTGCCCTCACTCCCTGGACCTGGAATGGGAGAATGAGGAAGGTGAGTGTTTGACAACTCATTCAATATTTACAAAATAAGGAAGAGATCACAAAAATATTTAGAGAAAATAAAAATATAGCGAAAAGCGTGTTCGAACCAGGGACATCGGGTTCTAAAGTTTAAAGCTTTCGCAGCTAGGATATTCTGCCTTATTATATAATAATTTAAAGAAGATAAGGCACAATTTGGATTAAAGATTATAAACACAAGGTAATAACACCAAATCTAAATAAATAGTGTGTGACGTCTCAGCATTGTTACCATCTTCAGATAAAAGTACTGAATGAGAAATTTTACCACAGCATCACTTGATAACATTTAAAACATGCTGTGGTAAAATTTCTCATTCAGTACCTTTGTCTGAAGATGGTAACAATGCTGAAACGTCACACACTATTTATTTGGATTTGGTCTTATTACCTTGAATTTAAAGAAGAATTAATATTTACAAATTTAAATTTTCAGCCGGGGGAGTCTTCCCCACTGTTCAAGTGTCCTCTTCCAGGCGATGTCCTCAATTCCACCACTCAGCCCCACCTTAAAAAAGTGTTTGTGTGATTGCTGTAGTGATGGATGATACTGAAGCAAGAAAATGATTATTCTTTGAGTGTGAAAGCTTGTAAAAAAATAGGAACATACCCTCTATTATTAATTTGTTTTATTTTTCCTTGTAGTCTGTTTTTACATAAGTTGAATCTGGTTAGAACAATGTATGAAAATTAAATGATTCTTTTGTTGCCTTAAATACAAGGTAATTAACTCATTTCTCTATATCTAAAAATGTTTAAAGTTTGATAAATCTGAGAGTTGTCTTCTCAAAAATGATCCAGCAGATACAGAGGGATGTCACGCTGGTTTCTAGGTCTCACTCCACCCAGTCAAGCTCTAGCTGCCAGTCTCAGCTGGCTCAGGGACCCCACCAGTTCACCTCTCTCCCAGTGGTCCACTCCTCAGTCCGTAGAGGACCTTGAATGGGACTCCATTGGGTGAGTAACCATCACAAACCTTAGCTTAATTTGAAACTCTGTACTCCATGTTAGGAGCTGCTGCACATGGTATCTGTTCCTCATGTAGAGGCGGCTATTTCATATTGGAGATAAGTCGTTCTGCCACTGAGTAGTGTTCCCAGTCTTAATGACAAAGACATTCTACTTCACCCCAGTCATTATGGTTTGAGATAAGAAAGAAGTACTTTTGTCTGATGGTGGTAACTATGCTGAAAATGTTGAAATAGGTTTACAGTTAGTGTGTTATAATAAAAAAAGAAATAAAGACCTGATTTACTCTTTGTCTGATGATAGTAACAATGTTGTTGCCAAAATGTCACACACATTTAATAAATTATTTGGATTAGGTCTTATTTTATTTTTTTATTATAATCTATAATCCAAATTGTACTTTATCAGTTAGTGTGTTAATGATACCTAGAAAATGAAATGGTACAATTTTAGATTATAGATTATAGAAACACAAGATAATAAGACCATATCCAAAAAAAAATAGTTTGTGACATTTAAGTAACAGAATTGTTACCATCATCAGACAAAAATACTTGTTCTTTCTTATCTCAAACCATAATGATTGGGGTGAAGTAGAATGCCTTTGTCATTAAGACTGGGAGCACTACTCAGTGACAGGCCGACTTTGCTCCAATATGAAATGACCGTCTCTGACATGACGCCATGTGCAGACACTCCTAACATGGAGTACAAACACTGCTCATCCTGTAACCCTGGAGACCTTACAGGGTACTATCAGCCGGGCCAGCTGAGCCCAGGTTTTTTACCCAGCTTTTTACTGCTCCCCCTTCTCCTTTTTCATCATGAAATAATCAGAAATCCAAATTGTGCTTTATATTGAAGGCTTATATAACACGGGGGTAGGTGGAAGGATGGTCTAAACCATTGGTTTTCAGCCGCTATGACCTGGAATTGAATCCCGCATTGGGTACTTTTTTCTTATTAAAAAATGCTCCAATGGCCCCAATTATTGCAAAAGTCCAACCCCACCAGCGAGTGCAAGTAACCAAGCGGGGCTCTGGAACATTTGTAAGTGCAAAAGTTGAACTGCTTTTCACATGTGTAGACATGTGGTGCACTTACAGTAAAAGCAGTTACCTACTTCTACCCACCATGATTATCATGGCCTGTACCACGTGTACTAGGGATAATTAAAAAAAAAACTTGCAACACACACCTCTACTAGGATTGTAATAATAAGGCACAATTTGGATTTGGTCTTATTACCTTGTGTTTAGGATTGGAATAGTTTTTGAGAGTTAATTCCAATGTTTCCAGTTGTGTTGTTGTTGTTTTTTCTTATCCCCTTGTGTAAAGATTACACGAATACCATGAGTTCATGCTTCTTGAGCTGTTTTATGATGAGCAGCGGCCTCTCCTAAAGGTCCTGTTTAGTGCAATACAAGCCAAAATGTGTTCTGGAGCTGCAGGTACCAAGCTACATTTTGGGCAAGTGGGGTAGATTTTGTTGTTATTTTCTATCTTCAATGGTTGTACCACGTTTACTAGGGATAAGCAAAAAATTGGATTTGATCTTATTACCTTGTGTTTAGGAATATAATAGTTTGTAAATGCAATTCCAACGTTTCCAGTTGTGTACAGGGTGGATGCAAACGTTCTCGTCATGGCCACCGCAGACAGATGAGCTCTACCCTCCAAGTCTTCCTTCCATTGCTCCTCAGGGAGAGGTGCCTTACTCACTGCCACAAGGGCAGTACACCACAGAGATGATCTTAGAGAGCACAACCCTATTTTTGTACACTTCGGTTCCCCCCATAATGGATCTCATCGCTCTCTCTATCTCAATCCCAAGTACAAAAAAATCCTTCCTTCGTCAAATCTTTGACAATACAGCTCAGAGCACAGTTGCCAACTCTCAGAAGGGTCAGTTGCTGACAATATTTTTTTAGCTTTACCCCACTTTTTTTTTTTTCTTTATCCCTAGTACACGTGGTACAGGCCATGATAATCATGGTGGGTAGAAGTTGGCGACTGCTTTTACTGTAAGTACACCACATGTCTACACACATGAAAAGCAGTTCAACTTTTGCACTTACAAATATGCCAGAGCCCCCGTTTTGGTTACTTGAACTCGCTAGTGAGGTTGTACTTTTTGCAAGAATAAGGGGCCATTGGAGCATTTTTTTTTTTATCAGAAAAAAAGTGCCCAATGTGGGAATCGAACCCAGGTCGTAGCAGTCGAAAACCAACGATTTAGACCAGGCCTGGCCAACCCGTGGCCTGCCGTAAAAAATTTTGCGGCTCGCCATTTAACTCTATATTTCTTTTGTAACTTTCATTTCTCGTCTGTATATTCAAAAACGGAAAATATATTGAAATAATTATAATAATTTTTTCATTTAAAATATGTACCACAATTTTTAAAATACATATTTGATTCCATAAAAAGGAAGAAAAAAGTTAGGAATAATGGTAATTAATAGAGAAATATTTTTTATTTTAAATTGTTTTTATTATTTTTATTTTAAAAAAAGCAGCCGAAAAATAATAAATAAAAACATTAAGCATCAAGGAAATATTAAGTATTTTTTTAAAATACATTTTAAAGTTAAAATTTTGATATAGTTAAAGTTTTTAGACCTTGTTTACGATTCCGTGTGGCCCGTGGCGTCATTTAGGTTGGCCAGGACTGGTTTAGACCATCCTTCCACCGACCCCACTTTTTAAACCCCAGCAGTAGATCAGAAGTAGCCATTTTGATACTGTAGATAATATGATTTTCTTGTGGTAGTGCTAATGGAGTGATACACGAGTTATTTGTTTCTATCGTACTGCCTACCTACTCAAAAAAAAAAGACTTTAGCCAAAAAAAAAAGTTGTGAAAATCTGTTTTCATTTGTTTAGTAAAACAAAAAAAGTATTTTGGAAATATAGAATGTTATGTTTTATATAAACAGAGAAGCCTGGATACTAGATTTTTCACTTCACTTATGCAAGTGCGATGGTGCTGGTTATTTCAGTTAGCAAATTTTACTATTGGCTCATTCTAGAAGCTAGTATATCTCCGTTAGAGACTGCAGCTAGGAATTTTTCAAATGTAGCCCTTTTCTTAGGTCTAAAAAAAGCTTCAATTACAGATGTTCCTTTACCCCAGTTATGTACATCCCCCTTCCAAAGAAATACACCAATACCTCGCTTTGCGTCGTTTTGCATTTTTTCCGAAGTTGCGTCGCTGCTTAATTTTTACTGATTTTCACTGTGCGCCATTAGATTTTCAAAGTTGCGTTGTTTTAGATTCGAGTCTTTAATTTTTTTCCTAAAATATGGCAATACCTTTGTTTTTGATTGAGCCTTCACATATTTTCACTTTGCGTCGTTTCAATTTGCGTCGTGTTTTTTTTTTGGAACGTAACCCCGATGCAAAGTGAGGTATGGGTGTACTATTCAACCTTTTTAGATTTATGTTTTTTAGCCCTTTCACCATGGCCTTATACAGGATTTAATTTCAAAGTGGTTTCCTCACCAAATTACTGGGTTGTAACTAACTTGACTTACCTTGGGAATTTGCAAAAAAAAAAACAACTTGTGATAATAGCTATTGATGTCTATGTATGCTCATAAAAAAAAGCTTTTTTTTTTTTAAATAATTGTCCAAGTTTTTTTCTATGCTACTGTGTAATAAAAAGTTATTTTTTCACTGGCCATATAATAATCTAATATTGGCCTTTTACAAACAACGAATAAACTTGGAACAAAATTGGAATATAAATTCCAGATGGTTGTTAGGGCTTTGTCTGTCATTCTTTGTTTCTGACCCTCACTGCTACCTTCCTGTATTTCTATTCTAGCTTCTTTCCTCCCTTGTTGAAACTTGGAAGAAAATAAAAACATTCTCCCAACTTTGTAGAGTCCTTTATCACACATAAATCTTTTATTAAGACACCATACATATTGTTGTATCATGGCTAATGGTAAAAGGAAAGTTATGTTTGTCCTAACGTCGATCAAGGGAATTGGTCGTCGATTTGCCAATCTGGTCTGCAAAAAGGCCGATATTGATTTAAACAAGCGTGCTGGAGAATTATCAGAAGAAGAGGTTGAGAAGCTGATCACGATTATGACCAATCCTCGCCAATACAAAATTCCTGATTAGTTTTTGAACAGGCAAAAGGATGTAAAGGACGGTAAATACAACCAGGTGACCTCCAGTGCCCTGGAGACCAAGCTCCGTGAGGACTTGGAGCGTCTGAAGAAGATCCGTGCCCACCGTGGTCTGCGCCACTTCTGGGGCCTGCGTGGTCAGCATACCAAGACCACCGGCAGGCGGGGCCGCACCGTGGGAGTGTCCAAGAAGAAGGGCTAATAGCTTGTGTGTGCCGTCTCTTGGATGGCTCAATATTATTTGTAAAATTATTTTTTCACATTTTGTCTCGGTCTCGCACAATTCTGGCCTTAACTACCCATTTCATGATTTTTCAGGATGCCTGAATGACCAGTTTTTTTGGTCGTTGAGGTACAGCTTGCACCACGCTGATGAGGGTCAACAGCCCGAAACGCGTCCGTGGGTAGCTTTTCTTGATTAATCAAGAATGGGTATTTGGCCAATTCTGGAATAATTAAAAATCAACGAGAATAGTTGATATTTATTCCGATAGATGGCGCAAGCCATCAGCAACTTTCAGTTGCATAATAAGGAGATGCCTTTTTCTTAAATTATTTTTGATATATTTTAAATTCAAATTTATATTTTATATTTATTTTATTAAACAAAATACATATATATTATAAACAGAATATATGTATTATAAAATCACATTTGTATTTTGGTACACTGTGTAACTTCACTGCTCTCCATGATGTGAGAAATAAATAAAGAATTCTGGTGGCTACTTAAAGTAGAGTTATCTCCACTTATATAAATTTGTAGGATGGTTGAAACACGCTCTGGTAAAATACAAGACCCAGCACAGGAGAGAATCAAGGTTGAAGAGTCTGTCAAGCTGCAACCTGGTGCAACAATATTCTTCTCTCATTGCCGACTTACAAGGATATCCTCACGATGATCAATCACCATCATGTAATGGAAGAGAAAACAATGAATCTAGGACAAGCATGTCAAACTCAAATCCTAACACGGGCCAAATAAAAAAGTAATAAGATTATGTGGGCCGCAAAAAATACTTATGGCGATGTACATACGTTATGTATGTAGGTATAATATTATCAAAACTTACGACTTATGTATGGCGACCAGTGGTTCGTTATTAATAAATAAATTATGTATAATTACAATTTTTAAAAATTAGGCTACAAATTTTTATTAATTTTTTTAAAATTTATAAAAAAAACATTTTTATTAAAATATATTGTCTGGTGGGCCGCAAATTTATTCGTTGTGGGCCGCGAGTTTGACATGGTTGATCTAGGAAGTAGAACCTTCCTGTAAAGGATACCTAGTTGCAGAGCCAAATGTCCCTTAGGGAGTGGTTGTCTTCTTATTGGAATGTTGCTAATTAGAAAAAGTGATCACTTTGGCGATGAAAACTGTTCTTTGTAGAGGTCTTCTATAGTATGAGTGTCCTCTCATGGAGTAGGTATTACTGTATAACCTGATAAAGCACAATTTGGATTATTCTATATACAGTTACGAGCGTCATGCGTCATCTCTGTCACCGTTTGCTTTTTCTTTGGAATGGCGCTCTCCTATTGGTTGGCTACGATCACATGGCTACGATGGCGCCGCCACTACGCAAGACACTTTGTTTTTGACTTTGCCCCCCCCCCCACTCGCTTTTTGGTTTTTGTAACTATTGTGTTGGAGCGGGTCGCTCCTTAAATAAATGCATATATTAGTTAATAACTAAATGGAATCCTCTCTTTCTTTTTCCCAGTAAGAGACGCCTACGGAAGCCAACAGTACATAGACAGATAAAGCACATATGCTATAGTTATTAACTAATATATGCAATTTATTTAAGGCGCCAATTTATAATTGTAACAAATAGTATTTGAATCAAAACATTCAATCGGGTAAAACACGGGCGTTGCCCGGGTCATTCGGCTAGTAGATTATAAACACAAGGTAATAAGACCAAATTCAAATAAAGAGTGTGTGACGTTTCGGTAACAGCGTTGTTACCATCTTCAGACAAAAGTATATAATATATTATTATTATACAGTTCAGTTCTTTTGTCTGAAGATAGTAAAAACGCTTTTACAGAAATGTCACACACTATTTATTTATTTGGATTTAGCTTTATTACCTTGTTTTTACTGTGTAACCTCTTTAATTCAACTTCACCTTTGCCAGTCCCAAGCCCAAATGAAAAAGGAGGAGGTGGAACAGTAACAAGCTCACTAAAAAAACCTGGGCTCAGCTGGCCCGGCTGATAGTACCCTGTATGGGCTCCTAATCCAGGGATACAGGATGAACAGTGTTTGTACTCCATGTTAGGAGTGGCTGCACATGGCATCTGTTCCTCATGTCAGAGGCGGCCATTTCTTTTGGAGCTAAGTCGACCTGCCACTGAGTAGTGATCCCAGTCTTAATGACAATGGCATTCTACTTCACCCAATCATGATGGTTGTAAGATAAGAAAGAAGACAAGAAAATAAGACCTAATCCAAATCAATTAATATTTAATTGGATTAGGTCTTATATTGTAACTATAATCCAAATTGTGCTTTATCAAAAAATACTACCTGAATTCAACCAATTTTTCTAAATAATAAGGTTATTTTATTTATAAATACCAGACTATAATTCAAACAGACTTTGAATTCAACCAAAAAATCTTATCCCATGGGCTGTTGAATTAAAGGTGAACTATAGATTGATATAAAGGCTATTGACAACCATCATGACTGTGTGACAAAAGTCTCGAGCTCTACAGGCTTGATACCCTAATATGATTGAGTGGAGATAAGAAAGAAGAAGACACATCCACAGCAGACACCATCAACAAGCTCTACAAGCTTGATACCCTGATATGATTGAGTGGAGATAAGAAAGAAGAGGACACATCCCCAGCAGACATCAACAAGCTCTACAGACTTGATATCCTGATATGATTGAGTGGAGGCACACATCCCCAGTAGACACCATCAACAAGCTCTACAAGCTTGATACCCTGATATGATTGAGTGGAGATAAGAAAGGAGACACATCCCCAGCAGACACCATCAACAAGCTCTACCAGCTTGATACCCTGATATGATTGAGTGGAGATAAGAAAGAAGACACATCCCCAGCTGACACCATCAACAAGCTCTACAAGCTTGATACCCTGATATGATTGAGTGGAGATAAGAAAGAAGGCTATTGAAAAAATAATAATAATTAAAAAAGTCTTAACTACTTTTCACGTGTGTAGACAAATTGTATCTTATCATTTTAGGTTTTGATCAAACAACTGTTAAATAAAATAGTTATCTTATAGATAAGTTATTTATCTTACTTTTTTTTTTCCTATTTGTAGATATCCTGAATAGCTGGCAATTTCTGTAGGCTTCAGGAACCTGGGTTAACTAAATCTTCTTCTTTCTTATCTCCACTCAATGATATTAGGGTATCAAGTTTTGACAACCATCATGACTGGGTGAAGTAGAATGCGTTTGTCATTAAGACTGGGAGCACTACTCAGTAGCAGGCCTACTTAGCTCCAAAAAAAATGGCCGCCTCTGACATGAGGAACAGATGCCATGTGTAGCTACTCCTAACATGGAGTACAAACGCTGCTCATCCTGTATCCCTGGATTAGGAGTCCTTACAGGGTACTATCAGCCGAGCCCAGGTTTTTTAGCGAGCTTGTTACTGCTCCCCCTCCTCCTTTTTCATCTGGGCTTGGGACCGGCAAAGGCGGAGTTGGTTAACTAAATAAACAATAATAGTTATAGCTACAAGGTAATAAGACCAAATCCAAATAAATTAATATTGTGTGAGGTTTCAGTAACAGAGTTGTTACCATCTTCAGACAAAAGAATAAATGATAGTAATAAAACTGTTACTGAAACATCACACACTATTTGGATTAGGTCTTATTTTCTTGTAGCTATAATCTAAATTGTACTTTATCAATAATAAATTATTTATCAACAATTATATTATTTAGATGATTATAGGCACCCTGACAAAAGGCGACCATTTCATATTGGAGCTAAGTCAGTTAGCCTGCTACTGAGTAGTGCTACCAGTCTTAATGACAAAGGCATTCTACTTCACCCAGTCATTATGGTTTGTGATAAGAAAGAAGATGAACTTAACAAAAATATATGATTCTCAATATATTGAAGATAATTTTAACATGTTCCTTACATTTTCTTTAGCTAGAAATTACCTCTCAGAATGAGTTTACTTTTATTGTATGTTCTCCATAGAAGCGGCTACACCCCATGTCAGGAGACCAAAAGAAGTCACACTGAGTGGTACTTCCAGGTCTTCAGACCAACAGTCTTTCCTTCTCCATAATGTCTGTCTCAGTTTATGCTGCATCGTCATCAACCAGGACTATAATAGAAAAGCTGAGACAATGGGACCTAACGGAGATCATTTAAACTACTTGAGGAATAAACAAACAACACCAACAGATAATAAAAAAGGGGGAGATTTGACAACCATCATGACTGGATGAAGTAGAATGCCTTTGTGATTAAGAATGGGAGCACTATTCAGTGGCCGACTTAGCTCCAAAAGAAATGGCCGCCTCTGACATGAGGAACAGACGCCATGTGCAGCCACTCCTAACATGGGAGTACAAACACTGCTCATCCTGTATCCCTGGATTAGGAGCCCTTACAGGGTACTATCAGCCGGGCCAGCTGAGCCCAGGTTTTTTAGCGAGCTTGTTACTGCTCCCCCTCTTCCTTTTTCATCCGGGCTTGGGACCGGCAAAGGCAGAGTTGATTATAAACATAAGGTATTATAAGACCACAAATCCAAATAAATAAATAGTGTGTGACATTTTAATAATAATGTTGTTACTGATAAAGCACAATTTGGATTATAGATTAAAACTACAAGGTAATAAGACTTAATCCAAATTAATAGTGTGTGATGTTTTGGTAACAGTGTTGTTATCATCTTCAGACAAAAGTACTAAATAAGAAAAATATCACAGCATGTTCTTAAATAGTACTGTTATCAGTTGAACTACTTCTCACATGGGTAGACATGTGATGCACTTACAGTAAAAGCAGTCGCCTACTTCAACCTACCATGATTATCATGGCCTGAACCACGTGTACTACTAGGGATAAGCAAAAAAAAAAACACTGTTATCAGGTGTGTAAAGATATACTGAGAGAGATATGCCTTTAATTATATATATTTTTTTAATTTCCCACTTCTAATTTTAGGGTTCTTAAAAAATATCTTCTTCTTATCACCTGAAATGCACTTTCTGTGGATCAGGAATAACAATGGAGATGTTGCACTACTTATTTGATTGTGCTGCTCTGCCTGAGGAAAGACGAAAACTGAATGATAAAACGGGGCAACTTTGTCCATTTCCGGCACTAATTAATGAAATATCAAAGAATAGGTATATAGCGGTGGCGATATTCCACAGGATTATATCCCGGAACACAGTGTTCTCCACATCCCTTGTGAACTGGCGAATCCTGTATAGGGCGAGAGGCCCTAAATAAAGGCTTTGTTGTTGTTGTATCTTCTTATCTGCTATCTTGTTTACACACTTGATAACAGTACCTATTATCAAACATGCTATGGTTTTATTTCTCATTTATTCTTTTGTCTGATGATGGTGACAACGCTGTTACCAAACCGTCGCACACTATTTTTTTGGATTTGGTCTTATTATCTTGTGTTCATTTTAATGTTGTTACTGAAACATCATACACTATTTGGATTTTGTCTTATTACCTTATGTTATGAATTAAAATTTTTCTAAAAATAAACCAAAATAATTCATCAGTTTTGATAAAAGTCTGTTTTTTTTAAATAGAACAAGATTAAGGCAATATATGCCAGGAAAACAGATTCCTTTCAAACTTGTGTAACCTCATCTCCACCCAAAAGAGTCTTATTCTTTCTTATCTCCACTGAATCATATTAGGGTATCAAGTTGTGACCCTTGATGGTGTCTGTTGACAACCATCATGACTGGGTGAAGTAGAATGTATCTGCCTTTGTCATCAAGACTGGGAGAACTACTCAGTATCAGGCCAACTTAGCTCCAAAAGAAATGGCCGCCTCTGACATGAAGAACAGACACCACGTACAGCCGCTCCTAACATGGAGTACAAACTCATCCTGTATCCCTGGAGCCCTTACAGGGTACTATCAGCATGGCCAGCTGAGCCCAGGTTTTTTAGCGAGCTTGTTACTGCTCCCCCTCCTCCTTTTTCATCCGGGCTTGGGACCGGCAAAAGAGTAAATTCAAAATACCATCAGGATCAAAATTATTTTGACAAATACAATGAAAATGTGAAAAATAATAGAAAGGTGAAATTGCACTGGGATCAAATGGATAAATTAAGAAAAAGACATTCTTGTTAAGGCACAGTTTGAATTATAGATACAAGAAAATAAGACACAAGGTAATAAGATCAAATCCAAATAAATAAATAGTGTGTGACGTTTCGGTAATAGCATTGTTACCATCTTCAGACAAAAGTACTGAATACTGAAGTTGCTAACAACGCTGTTACTGAAACGTCACACACTATTTATTTATTTGGATTTGGTCTTATTAGCTTGTGTTTATAATCTATAATCCAAATTGTGCCATATCATTGGAGATTTGGTCTTATTACCTTGTGTTTATAATCTATAATCCAAATTGTACCTTATCATTGGAGATTTGGTCTTATTACCTTGTGTTTATAATCTAAAAACCAAATTGTGCCTTATCAAGAAAATAAGACCTAATCCAAATAATTTAATAGTGTGTGACATTTCAGCAACAGCATTGTTACCATATTTTTCCTTATGCTATCTTGTTTAAACACTTAATAACAGTACTATTTAAGAACTTGCTGTGATATCTTTGTCTGATGATGGTAACAATGCTGTTACCGAAACGTCACACACTATTAATTTATTTGGATTTTGGTCTTATTACCTTGTATTAAAAAGCATTCTTGATTAATCAAGAAATGGTATTTGGTCAATTCTGGAATAATTTTTAAAAAATCAACAATTTTTTAATATTTATCATAAAGATAGAGGTTGCCTGGCCGGCATTCATAGTTCTTAAATCAAAGATACTCCACCTTTGCCGGTCCCAGGCCCGGATGAAAAAGGAGGAGGGGGAGCAGTAACAAGCTCACTAAAAAACCTGGGTTCAGCTGGCCTGGCTGATTGTACCCTGTAAGGACTCCTAATCCAGGGATACAGGAGCGGCTGCACATGGGGTCTGTTCCTCATGTCAGAGACGGCCATTTCTTTTGGAGCTAAGTTGGCCTGCCACTGAGTAGTGTTCCCAGTCTTAATGACAAAGGCATTCTACTTCACCCAGTGGTTGTCAAACAGACACCATCAAGGGTCACAACTTGATGCCCTAATATGATTGAGTGGAGATAAGAAAGAAGAATACGGTCAAGGGTCCATTTTCCACCAGTTTTACCTGGTTCCCAGAAAAGTAGACTCCTGGTAAAGCAGTGACAAGGCTTAGAAAAGGCCATTTTACTTGCCTTCCATAGAATATGTATATTAAAAAAGGTGAAACTGAAGATCTGTGAAAGAAAAATATTTTTTTCTTAAAGAAAAACGCTTACCTGGAGACTATGGCTTCAGGATATGGTCCTTTTGTCAGTCTAGGGCTGGCTTTTATTCCAGGAGATCCACAAGGGATCAAATCTTTTTATTTCTTATCTCCACTCAATCATATTAGGGTGTCAAGCTTGTAAAGTTTGAGATCATGACTGGGTGAAGTAGAATGAGTCTGCCTTTGTTATTAATACTGGGAGCACTACTCAGTGGCAGGCCGACTTAGCTCCAAAAGAAATGGCAGCCCCTGACATGAGGAACAGATGCCATGTGCAGCCGCTCCTAACATGGAGTATAAACGCTGCTCATCCTGTATCCCTGGATTAGGAGCCCTTACAGGGTACTATCAGCCGGGCCAGCTGAGCCCAGGTTTTTTAGCAAGCTTGTTACTGCTCCCCCTCCTCCTTTTTCATCCGAGTTTGGGATCGGCAAAGGCTGAGTTAGGGATCAAATGAAATCTTTATATGAAATAAAGTCCGCCCTAGACTGACGAGGGCCATTAGCCTGAAACCATGGTCTCTAGGTGGACACTTCTCAGTTTACCAAAGTTGGTGTTGTGGCTTTGTTACCGACCTGATATATTGATATACTCATTTGTATCAGGACAAAACATTGGGAATCAACCAAAAAATTAGCTATGTAATTATTTATTCCACAAGGTAAGGCCAAAAAGAATGTAAACTAGACATGACTCAATTGTACTATTTCTTTTGGAATTTTATTTATAATTCCAAAATAGTCATACAGTATATTATTTGTATCTATTTTAATAGAATTATATATAAATAGTTATTTTTATAAATTTTTAAAGAAATTTTATAAAATATAATTTATATTCATCTTTTTCGTCTGATATATATTTTTCTATTGAGCAAAGTACCATCTAGCCTTTTGTTTAATGTTAGAGAGAATATATATACATTTTTAGTGAATATACTTTTTGAAAATTACACATACTTAAGTTATATATTATGATATTATTTTTTCCACAAATAGGAAAAAGATAATTTTTAAAATGATTAATTAAAAAGTCAGGTGTTGATATTAAAAACAAAGTAGGCATATACCTAATTTAAGAAATAGAAGCATTAAAGTACGAATATTTCTTTTGATCATAAAACTTTTATAAATATGCCTAATTTGTTTTTAATATATATAAATGGAAAGTCTCAGTTCATAATGTATGTTCATAATGTACTAAATAATTAATGAGGCGGAATATATTTACCATATTTTATTTCATTCTAGTACTTCGCGCTAGTAGATATTAGATTGAGTCTGGAATACCAAGATCTTTATCAGTAAATGAAGTGTATTCTGGCATTTCAAGGCCTTTCCTCATTAGATGATCCCACTGCCAATACACCTGAATGATCATCCACCACCACAAGATTCCACCAAGAGCTTCGGCTGTATAGAAAAAATGCTTCGCTGCTCTTGGACTCTCTCTATAATGTAAATTGCCCGAATTGGTATTTCTTATAATCTTTAAATCGCTTGGTTTAATTATTCTCTTACGTAAAATTAAATTTCTTGCTAATGCTCCAATCATTTTAACTTTTCTTTCCTGTGGAATATTTTATATGATTATTTTTTCTTAAAGAGAGATAAATTCTTAAAAATAAACCATCAAGGTTAGGAAAAAGACAACAAATAAACGAATGATGATATTAATGCATGACAGAGTATAAGCAAAATTCAATTTGGGGCCAACTTATCATTTTCGTTTTAAATAATAATGATAAATTGCTAGAGAAATATTTATAAAAAATTATCACTCATACTAGCAATTCGTTTTTTTTTTTTTTTTTTATGGGCGAGCACAAACGCTCTTCAACTGGCTATACCGTGCTAGAAGGATATATATATATATATATATTTTTTAAATGTTAATTTACACTTTCTAAATTTTTCTTTAAACCATTTAGCTTAGTTCATTTTGAGATTTATAAGGAAAAATTTATGTGCATTCTTATGTTCATTATTAAAAATGACAATCATTTATTTTGTTTTACTATTATAAGAATGTATTTGAAATTTATATATTTTACACGGTGATTTGTTTTAGAGAATTCAATTAAATTTATATCAAACAACACCCATAAATATAAATTTGTTTATTTATTTTTAGCTTTATGATTATTTAGATTGTTTTTTTTTTATCTTACCACTATATCAAATATCATTATAAATATCATTTGCTATGGAAGCTTGGACCTTAGCCTACACCCAAGATTACCATAACAGAAAACTAAATAGATTTGCGACCTCTCCAATCCGCCTTAGGTCATTCCTTTCCAAAATACGCCCTGGAATGGCCACCACTACCATCCTTACTGGTCACGGCCATGTTCTGGTAGATCTCTGGCAGAGAGATCCAACTTGTCCTCACTGCCGGGAAGAGTCACAGACTGTGGATCACCTCCTCTTCTCCTGTCCAGCTTTTATACTACACAGGCTACAGACACTGCTTGGAGTACAATAATTCAGCCCTGTCCCTACTTCCTGACTCCCTGCCAACCTGGAACTACCTGGTTCACTTCAACAATCTGCCCTCCCCATGACTAGACTTCTAGACTGTAGCTGTACAGCCCAGGTAGTTGGCGATTTATGCTCCAGGAGCCCGGGTACCTCTATTTTCTCTCTCATTATCATCTAACGCCCTCTCTCTTTTTCTCCCGGCCGTGCGGCCACGTTGTTTTGGTTTGAGATGTATGACGTCGAAATGAGTAACCCCTTTGAGGTATTGGGTGAAAGCCAAGATAATGTGCTGCAAGCTCATGCAAACCTAACCCCCAGATGGCGCTCTGCCTAAGATGCTGATGTGAGGGGTCCGAAGATGTGCCTTTTTTGTTAGCTACTTAGCTAATAATTGTGAATCACAGACACAGTACACAGTGTTTCACGAAGCTATCCAGCCAAAAATTGCGAATCACAGACACCTTTCAGTGTTTCATAAAAGCTAGCCAAAAATTAATAGTGAATCACAGACACCGCATAATGTTTCATGAAACTTCCCAGGAATAAATAGAAAGACCAATGAAGTTGAACAACAACAACAACAAAAAAGCCTTTATTTAGGGTCACTGACCCTATACAGGATTCACCAGAGGTATGCATAAGAACAAAGCAGTGAGACAAAGGAAATAACGATATATACAGAGTAAGAAGAAAAAGAAAAAAAAAAACAAGAAAAGAAAAAAAAAAAGAAAGAGGGAAGCAAGAAATCAACACAAAAAGAGTAGCAGTAAGAAAGTGAGGAGTGAGTATCACTTGGCCTTCTTCTGAGATATGGACTTGTGGAAACCATAAAACGCCGTAGCAATATACTTATTCTGGGTCATATTGTCAATTATTGATGGAAGTGAAGCACAGAGTTGCCCAGTTTTGAGCATAAGGGTTCTTCTTTCTTCTTTCAGAGCAGGGCAATCAAAAATATAGTGAGTGATTTCATTTTTTAGTTTTGAATTACAGAAGGTACAAGTCGGGTCCCTCACCGCAGAGCATCTTGGTGTGGTTTTCTCTAAAAAAACTTGAAAGTATTCTAACTTGTGCGAGTAGTCTTACAACCGGGAAAGGAAAATTCCTAAAAGGTATCCCTCCATCATGAAAGATATGTGAATGTCTTTGTAGTGAGAGTATAGCTTAGATTTATCCATTCTTGTAAGGTCGTTTTGTATAGATTGGTCTGCCGCTGTTTTTAAGAGCCCTGTAATCGCGCTCCTCAGCGTTTCAGGGTCATCACAGGAAACAAGTGCAGGGGATCCATTATTGTTAAGCAGATTGGTGAGCTTTTTAATGAAACCGATGGGTGTGCCCGAAGCATTAGACAGTTCCCGTGTTCTATTAAAACATATACGTGGCAATCTGTCACTGCTCATATTCAACACCCGCAGCCAATACTTCAGGGTTAATTTTAAGGCTGTTACACTCAATGAGATACGACCGGTTTCTAATCTGATTAGGTAGCCTGGAGTGTATCTGGGCAGATTCAGGAACCTAAGGATAAATATGTCTTGTATACTATCCAATAAGTCTTTATGCTCTGTTGCCCACAATGGAGCGGCATACATCAGGACAGCTCTCACTATTGTATCAAAGAGTTTGGTTGATAAATTTATTGACTTAGCTTTTGATTTTATTAATATTGGGTGTGTGGCGTTAATTGCTGTAAGTGCTTTTCCTTTAAAGTAATTTGCTGGGTGAGTAGTTGTTATTGTTGGTGTCAGAGGGAATCCCAAGTATGTATATCTTGAAGTTATTGTTATGGGTTTATCATTCCAGAACCATCTATCCTTATTTGAGGGTTTACCTCCATTACGGAACACCATAATCTTTGACTTGGACTCATTTAGTGTCATTAAGTTCTCATCGAGATATTCTTTCAGTATTTTGATCTTCTTTTGGAGGTTCATCCTGGACTCACCTATAATTGCTATGTCGTCGGCGTACAGCAATAAATGGATATCTCCAAATTCTGGCAAATTTACACTCGGCAGGTCTGAATTATTATAAATTTCGATTAAGTCAGTGATAAATAATATAAAGAGCAGTGGGGAAAGTGGTTCTCCCTGGAGGACTCCCGAGTTTATCTTAATACTTTCCGTAAATGATCCCTTCCATCTGATAGCTATAGTTGCTTGTTCGTTGTAACTTCTGATCGTACTTATGAATTGGTAACTTATGCCTAGGTTGTAAAGTTTTTTCCAAAGTATTGAGTGAGGTACAGTATCAAATGCCTTCCTTAGATCGACAAAAAAGACATATAGTTTTCCCCTCTTTTTTCTTAATGATAGTTGGATTAAAGTAGTTAGTGTAAATATGTGGTCAATACATGATCTTCCTTTTCTAAATCCCGCTTGGTTTTCGGGTATAACCCTTCTTCCTTCGACCCATTCCTCCAGTCGTGATCTTAGGATTGATGTGAAAAGCTTTGATACATTGCTAATCAGTGCAATACCTCGGTAGTTGGAGGGGCTGTTCTTATAACCATTTTTAAAGATTGGGTGTATAGTGGAATTAGTCCAAATTGCTGGGTATTTTCCAGTCGTCATAACACTATTGTAGAGTTGTTTCAACAGCAGTATGTACGAATCAGGGAGTGTTTTTAATACTTCATTGGGGATGCCATCGGGCCCGCATGCCTTGTTACTCCTCAAACCAGCTATCTCCTTGTATATGTCTGCATTGGTTATCTCTGAGTCCAATAAAGGATCGTTCTGAGAAATCACATTATGTAAATTACAAATTCTCAAATTTTTCTCCGTAGTCATTAGTTCGCGGTAAAAGTTCAGCCAGTCCTGTAAGGATATTTCTCCTTGGATTATAGATGTGCTTTTGTAGAGCGCAATAGTTTTCCAGAAGGTCTTTGAGTCTTTAGCATTTCTGAGTATTTCCTGTTTTTCATTATCAAAGCCTTTCCTTTTTAGATCCAATAAAGCGAGATATTTCTTTCTGGAAGAAGCATAATATTCTCTGTCTTCCAATCTATTTGTTTTACGACATTTCTTCAGACTTTCTTTTGCCAGTTTTTTCATATCATAGCAGTCCTTATCGAACCACGGCTTAGAAATGAAGTTGAACATGAAATCTTAATGATTAAAAAATTTAGATTTCGCTCTCTCTCTCTTTTTTTTGTTTAGTTCAAAGCTTCAAATTTCAGGCTCAAAATGTTCACTTATATCTGTGGCTATGGATCTAATAGGATATATCGTTGGTTAACGCCATTAATAATTATATACGTGAGATAAAACCTTACAATCCTCTAAAGTATGATCAAATCGCTTGGTAAAAATAAACATAGTGTAGATATGTGGTACTCTCTTCAGTACTGAAAAGTACTGGAGTTTAAGAAGAATGATGCAATCAGGGATGCAGGTTTATTGAAGGCTAGTTGATTTCTATGGGATGTTCCTTGATGGAGGTAATGGACTTGGGAGGCATCTCCCCGCTGGAGACCTCAGGAGGCGCGGTAAGTGCGGGCTGGCGGCGCTCAATATTGTAGCGCCCGGACTTCAACTGGGCGTCCAGTTCTTCCATGACAGCGCACAGCTGTTCAAAGTGCTTTGAGGTTTCTTCGTGGAAGGCCCTCTCGGTCTCGAACAGCGTCTTGACCTCTTCCGAGAAGAACTTAATACGGCTATCGCAGACGGCGGGCAATTCGATGATTAGCTCTGTTTGGAGAGGTTCAAACTCCCTCCATGTCTCTTTGACACGGTTCTGAGCCTTCTCGATCTTGGCGAAATCTTCTCCCTTGGCGTTCTGAAGATGCTCCAGGCTGTGTCGTGAAGCATCATAGTCTGTTAGTTTCTTCTCCATTCTGCTGACTTTCTGGGCTACCTGGTTGTACTGGCCCACATATTTGTTCACCATTTCAACTACTTCTTCATTCAAACGTTTAGTCTGGATTTGTTTTAGGTTATTCAGTTCGTGTAACATACTCTCTAATTTGTCATGTTCAACCCAATCTTGACTATACATGGTCATGAGGACTTCGCATAAGTCTTGAAACGCGCCCTGTGTCGATTTAACGCAGTGTGCGTAGGATTTCGTAACTTCCTGGAGTTTGTGGGCCAATTTCTTCTGACCTTGAAACAGCTCCACATATTCTTCCATCACTTCGTCTCTGGATCGATCGGCTTTTCCAATATTCTGCATCAACTTCTCCTTAGCTCGTCCAAAACTGCCCTTTATGTTCCTAAATGCCGATTTTGCTTTTTGAGAGATCTGTGTTGATGATGAGGAAGGTTTGCCGAGTTCATTTTCATTTTGATTGGACTGCGAACCAGGTTCCTTAGAATCTGAATCCATGGGACGTTTGTATATAGATATATCCACTTAAAATTTGAATGGGGGATGATTAAATGGAAGCCTGCATTAGAATTTGGAGGGCTAGGTGAGGGTTGTGAATGGTTGACGTGGCAACTTAACAATGGCTAGGTACTTCATTGGAGTATGTCCGATACTGTAGTCAACTGAAGGCATTCTTAAGCTGCGAATATTTTTTTTTAATACTGGTAGAACACGCAACCTTTCTAATTGCATATTTGATCTAATTGCATACTTGATATAATTGCATATTTGATTTATTGAATACTTGATCTAATTGCATACTTGCAATACTATCCAGATCTATATTCAAATTGGAATCAATCTTCAGTATTTTCTCTGAACGATCCAAGCAAAATGTCCAGTTCGTGTAAGAGTCGCGCAGTATAGTGAAAACCCACCAGTATTAGACCCTCGGGTTTGCCAGGGATTGGAATTTTAACCATAAAGTTGGATGATTCGGGAGTAATGAAAATAGTCTATAGTCAATAAAGATAAAAGGTCACCTTTCCAGTCAAAATAGACGTCAAAGCTAAACGCCATCTAGTTGATAATCCTATAAAAAGTGGGCATAAGCCGATTTCCATTTTCATGGCTCAAGTAGGAATTAAGAAGAAAAAAAATCCTGATTGTGCAAATAAAAGTTACTAATGGCCTGCGCCATCTGTCGGAATAAATATAAACTAATAGTTGATTTTTATTTATTACAGAATAGTGACCTCAGATACACTTGGTAATTAACCAAGAAAAGTAAGGCACATACGTGTTTCGGGTTATTGGCGTTCGTCAGTATGGTGCAGGCTGTACCTCCATGACCACCAGTCATAAAGACATCCTGAAAAGTCACTGAATGGGTATTATATATAGACTCATAGACAAAACTTAAGGAAGTTGTACCTTCAGCATGTATATCGGGATTCAGAGAATAACTCTGAAAGATATTACAGTGACCTTTATTGAAGACACACGAGATAACATACACTCATGGACAAAACTTAAGTAAGTTGTACCTTTCAGCATGTATATCGGGATCCAGACAATAACTCTGTAAGATATTACAGTGACCTTTATTGAAGACACACGAGATAACATACACTCATGGACAAAACTTAAGGAAGTTGTACCTTTCAGCATGTATATCGGGATCCAGACAATAACTCTGTAAGATATTACAGTGACCTTTATTGAAGACACACGAGATAACATACACTCATGGACAAAACTTAAGGAAGTTGTACCTTTCAGCATGTATATCGGGATCCAGACAATTACTCTGTAAGATATTACAGTGACCTTTATTGAAGACACAAGAGATAACATACACTCATGGACAAAACTTAAGGAAGTTTTACCTTTCAGCATGTATATCGGGATCCAGACAATAACTCTGTGAGATATTACAGTGACCTTTATTGAAGACACACTAGATAACATACATTCATGGACAAAACTTAAGGAAGTTTTACCTTTCAGCATGTATATCGGGATCCAGACAATAACTCTGTGAGATATTACAGTGACCTTTATTGAAGACACACTAGATAACATACACTCATGGACAAAACTTAAGGAAGTTGTGCCTTTCAGCATGTATATCGGGATTCAGACAATAACTCTGGAAGATATTACAGTGGCCTTTATTGAAGACACACGAGATAACATACACTCATGGACAAAACTTAAAGTTGTACCTTTTAGCATGCATATCGGGATTCAGACAACACCTCTGAAAGATATTACAGTGACTTTTATTGAGGACACACGAGATAACCAAGTGTGAACAAAATTGCCTGCCTCCTTGAAAAAAATATATAAAAAGACGACCGGCCACATCAAAGATTTTTTACTTCCTTAAGTTTTGTCTATGACTATATAATTATTATATATGACGAGGTGTCCAACAGGCCGAAACATTCACGTAGTTGGTTTTTCTTGGTTAATAAAGAAAAGGTATTTTTCCAATATCCTGGAAAATAATAAAAGAAATCAACGATTACTTTATTTTCCCATTTATTATTACTCTTCACAATTTATCCTTTCATACTTCATCCCTAAGGTTAGAAATAATCGTTATTTCTCCTTAAAACAAAATTTCGATTTTTCATTCAAAAGAAACACATGCGGGATAATTTCAAATGTCATTCTACAAATCAACGATTAGTTGAAATTTATCCCGACAGATAGCGTTAGCCATTTAGTAATTTTTAGTTTCAATATCATAAGATATATTTTTGCCTAATTTCTCAACCTCTCACTGTATGTATGATTCTAGTTTAATTCCACTTTGGCAATATATTTTTCTCAAAAATGTTTGTGAACTTATTTATAATTGAAACTACTTTATTACAATGTCCTTATAAGTTTATATATTGGGCTAAATATAGAATATATGTTGTAATAAAAAATATGAGTAGAGATATGTTTCTATTATAGGTTGAATATCAATAGTGAAAGTTATTTTATAAGAAATTGCACTTTATATATATTTAGATATCTTTAAAGATAAATGAAAGATACACCATTTTTATGCTACTATAATTATTTTATTTTTTTTTTACAATTCTTGCACACGTGCACATTATATCACAAGCCTTTTTTTATCTACAAGATGATGATAAAAACGTTCGATTCGTTTCGAATCAAAACAGAGTAAAGTAATAATATATCACTGATATATTATCTTTAAACAAGACAGATCAGATCAAGTAGAGCCGACAATATCACAGTGGGCTCCTTATCCAACATACAGTCATGGGCCGGAAGTAAAGGCGCAGTAGCGTCAAGACAAAAGAAGACCCCACACATAGGAACATTGTTACCTCGGTTTAGGGGTGGTTCCCGGGAAGGATGAGACTGGGACCGCTCTGGACTATATGACTACTCTCCTGGTCTCCTGTCTGTGCTGGGTACTTCTCTGTCTGGGTATGGGGCCTCCTCGTGTCTAGGCTCGGTTCTTGAGATTCCGGGCTAATTGGCCTATCAAATGTGGTCCTCTAGCCCTACTATGGCTGCAGAACGCGAACTGGTGGCAAGGGATCCTAGGATCTGGCAGTGGAGGTGTCATCGCAGGGGTGGAGGAAGCTGGAGAGGTCAGGGAAACAGCGCCTTGATGCGGTGAGAAGCCTTGATGGAGGCCAGTTGAGGAGGCAGGAGGTCCTGGAAGCCTAGAACTTGAGGGCTCTAGACTTCAAGATGGGGCAGCTTGAGGCTCTCGCCTCGTGCTTGTCTGGGAGACCCTTGGCACAGCAGTTGTCGCACTTGGAAGTGCGCTGGTCGGCAACGAAGGGGCAGGCGCGGCCTTCATGGCCGCCTTCACCGCAGTGGAAGCACTTAGGAGCTCTGGTGCATTGGGCAGAGTTGTGGCCGAAGCCACAACAGCGGAAGCAGACTCGGGCGCGGATGGACTCCTCGAAGTTGAGGATTACTCCATCCACCACGATCCTTCCGCGATTGCCCAGGACTCTGAAGGTCTTGAGGTCCACCTCGATGAAGGCGAGGCAGGTCCCGTTTCTGGGTGCAGAACGGTGCGCCACGCGCACCACCTTGTCCCCAGGGAGTTGGCTGACAGCAGGGGTTTCCAGGAGCGTCTCTTCAATGGTGGAGTTGGATGTTTCCTCATCCACTTTGAAGAGGCAGATGCGAGGCAGGATCTATTCTGTTGGCGGACCTTCATGCCATCCAGCTTGTTGGCCAGGGAGGTGGTAACAGCTGGGATGGTATCGGGGTTGCTGGAGTGGAGGACAAGCTTCCCTTTGGTTCGCAGGGAGGCCCAAACGCCTTGGGGTAGAGTGTGGGCAGCGCGGACAGCTTTAAGCATTTCCCTTGGGTCAGCCTGTGGGTCATCAGAGATGACCACTGTGTGGGCCGCCGATTTTTCTCCATGGAGGACCACTTGGGCGGCCGCAGGCTTGGAGACGCGGGATTGCGCAGGTTTTGCGGGACCTTTCAGGTTAGTCCTCTTTGCGGGCGGGTTGGGAGCCTCAGGCTGCTTCCTCTTTGAGGGAGCAGGAGCGGGCACGATGGGGGCAGGCTCCTTAATTGGGAGAGCAGCAGGAACAGGGGTAGCGGGCTTGATTGGGACGGTTTGGGAACTGGCTTCCATGCAAGAAGGAGCTGGGCTGGTTTGGGTGCTGTGACTGGCAGTTGGGGTAATGACGTCCGGCTCCGCGAAGGCACTGAGCGTGTCAGTAAGGCTCTCCACTTCAGCGCAAAGGGCCTTAATCTGCTTATTCCGCGTTGCGATGTACCCAATCATGTCTTCGTGCAGGAGCTTGAGGGCGGGATGGCCAATGCCGATCAGGACCTGGAGGTGGCGGGAGAGCATCATTTCGTCCTCCTTATCAAGGGCAGCGACGTCCACGATAGCTTCTGGGCATTCTTCTTCTTTTTCTTGGCAGGGTTCATGGCAAGAGCAGGAGAGCGGCCTGACTGTCAAAAAGGAGGGCGGGGAAGGGACTGTCGTGTCTAGGCTCAGAGAGCCCCAGCTTATATCCCAATTGTGACGTCAGAGGGGGAGGACGTCCAATCAGGGACCGCCACGACCAATATCTATAAATTTCTCTTATTTATATTATCCTTCCCGGCTCACCGTCCCTTTCTCTCCCAGGTATCCTTTTTATTGACGCCACTTTGTAGTGACAATTTGACAATTAAACATTATTTATTGTCTTCTTGACAATATTACATCAATTGATCAACGAGAGAGAGAGAGGGAGAGAAAGAGAAGGAAAAGAAATATATTACATAAAGAAATGAAATATTTACACATATGTTACATATATTTTACAAGGGGGGTGATGAAAGGAGACCTCGACGCCGGAGGGTCCCGGACCAGGCGAGGAGCGGGTCCTCCACCGCTTCTCCGAGCCCAATCTGGACAAAGTAGCGATAAATTCGCAACTTTGCCGACGCCAGGATGGAAAGGGCGTCGTCCTCAAGGCCGGACCCGCCGAAGATCCAAGCCTGCAGGTCAGGGGGCCGCCCTATGATGTTGAAGGCCTCTCTAATGAGAGGCCTGATGGAGGGACAGCACCAGTAACGGTGGCTGAGGGAGCGGTCGATGGACCCGCAGGCAGGACAGGAGGGGCCGACCGAGGCAGGATGGGCCGGATGGGGCAGAGCGTGGAGGGCCAACTTGAGGGCCGCGTCAGCCTCGTGGCCCGAGAAGGCGCAGCGCCGCAGCGAGGCCCAGTCGATCCTGGATGGTGGGCTGATGGTGGGTGCCCATCTCGCCAGGAATCGGGAGATCGGCGTGGCCGCGAGGCGTGGACGATCCAGGGCCCGTCGGGCCGAGCGGGTCGTGAGGCCGTTGAGGAACGGCGTGGCCGTCCCGCGCAGCACCACAGCAGCAGCCAAGGAAGTCTCCCGGAAGCCCTCGTCGTCCTCGGCGGTCAGCCTCCGGCAGAAGGCGCCAAGGGCAGCGGCGTCAGCCAGGGCGGAGCGTGTAGGGCGGGCGATGTGACGGTCCTCGGCCAGAAAGTCCTGGACTCGGACTCCGAGCCAGCGCGCTGGGGCCAGGAGGTCGGGAGGGCGAAGGAAACGGCAGCCGCCGATGATTGGGATGTTCAGCAGCTGAGATGTGGGGACCGCCCGGTGATTGAGGCTCAGGATCTTGGAGGCCTCCTCCCACAGCTTCAGCAACCGGAGACGGCGGGGCTGGAGACGCGTGCCGTCTGGTGGAGGGCGGATCCATGCCTCGCTGCTGCTGGCGACCAGCCAGTCGAAGCCGTTCCTGCCTCCGCGGAGCGCGACCTGCACACCCTTGAGGCAGGCGAGCTGGAGTTGGGTTGCCAGGTCGAGGAGGCCGAGGCCTCCGATGGCAACGGGCCTCGCCATGACGGCGGCGGGAAGCCAGGCCGTGTGCTCGGGCCCCCAGACGAACCTCGCTAGTCGGGCCTGCAGCTTGGCGATGGTCGGGGGTGATGGCAGGTACCCGTGCAGGTGATGCTGGATGGTGGAGCCCACCAGCGAGTTCGCCGCTCTAGCTCGCCCGACGAGGGATAGGCCGCGGGTGAAGGGCGTCCATCTGCGGCAGGCGGACTCCAGGAGGGCGAGAAGATGCTGCTCCTGATGGGCTACGGAGCTCCTGGGGGCGATGTCGAGCCCGAGGACCCTGATGGAGGTGGTCGACCAGGTGGCGCCGAGAGGGGAGTCGCCGCGGTTGCGCCAGGCGCCGCACCAAAGGCCCGCGCTCTTCCCGAGGTTGACGGCGATACCGGAGGCCCGCTTGAAGTCTTCGAGGACGGTCGCCACCCGCTCGAATTCTTCGTCGCGATGGAATAGGAGGACGATATCGTCGGCGTAGGCGATGACGTTGCCCACGCCGAGGGTCGACTCCAGGCGACGTAGCAGCGGCCCCGTAGCGATGCTAAAGAGCGCGGCACTCACGGCGCAGCCCTGCCGTAGGCCGTTGAGGAGGGGAAAGGCGGTGGTGTGAAAGCCTCCAGCCCGGATCGTTGCGTCCGCCCCGGCATACAAGATGTTAATCCAGCCCATGAAGGCCGGCAGGAGGCGGAGGGACGTCATCAGGGACTCCAGGAAGCCGCGGTCCAGGGAGTCGAAGGCGGACTCCAGGTCGACACCCATGACGGCCAGCGGCGAGCCCATGGCGGTTGCCTCCTCAACAGCATCCGTCACCTTGGCGATGTTCCAGGACAGGGACCTCCCGGGAACGGCGTACGTCTGGCAGTCTGGTACCAGGGCTCGTAGGTGGGGCTTGAGGCGCCGGTGGAGAATGGCAGCCAGCACCCTGTAGTCGGCCGAGGGCAGTGCGATGGGCCTGTATCCCTCAAGGCCGCGACCGCCGCGGGCCTTGGGCACCAGGCAGATGGAGCTGCGCCGCGTCGACGGAGGCAGGGCTCCGCGGAGCCGTGACGCCGCGAACACTCGGGCCAGAGCTTCGGCGAAGAAGTCCTCGAAGGCGGCGAGGAGTTCGCACGGCAAGCCATCCCAGCCGGGGTCCTTTAGACGCGCGTAAGATTCTTTTTGAAAATAAACAATTTCTACTGCCCTTACTGCAATGGAAAAATTAATGGGAGGGCCTCGCTCATCAGTGATGAACTCTCCCAGCGGTTTCGCCAGTTTAATCTACCAGACCGCTGTTATATTTCATTTTTCGATCTTCCTTTTTATAGTGATACTGTTGTTAAGATTCTTGGAATGGGTATTTTAGATGAACTATGGACACTAATGAGTCAGGCCCTCCCATTAATTTTTCCATTGCAGTAAGGGCACTAGAGATTGTTTAATTTCAAAAAGAATCTTAAAATAGTTTCTAATTTTCATAACAGATGGCGCGCTAGTGCATCGTAACATATGAGTTTGAATTTATATACAACATATACAATACGACATATATATATATATATATATATATATATATATATATATAATAATAAATAGTTATTTAATTTTATAGTCCAGTTTTGTATTAAGATTATCTTCACTATTATGATCATTTAAATACAAATTATAAAATTTGTAAAATGTTATTAATTTGTAGATAGAGAGAGAAAAAAAAAAAAATCCTTTACTTCTATTACATCCTCAAGTTAATTATATATTTATAATTAATAACAATAAAAAAAATTAACAAAGTAACGTCTATTACATCGGCTTTTACACGTCATTCAGACATACTCTAATCCTATATATAGAATAATCGAAGAGATAATATATATAATAGTTAGAAAAAAGAGAGAAAGACAGAACCATGCACTTTTAATCAAACTAATAATAAGGAAAAAAAAAAAAAAAAAGAGTTTTATAAAGAAGGTAGATAAGATTGTTAGTATATATATATATATTTTTTTATGATTTTATATTTTATCCTTTTTTTTTTTTTTAAAAAGATTTTTAAAGGTTTTTTTATTTTATAATATGATTATAAATAGTTGTATTTAGTAATATATCTATAATATGAATTAACATTTGTTATAAGTTTGGATATTATGTTTTGAAACCCTAATGGTAGACCAGACATACACAAAAAACTTTAAATTGAAATAAATTGGAAAAAGAGTTCCCCGTTCCAGCAGATCTCTTTTTCCAATTTATTTCAATTTAAAGTTTTTTGTGTATGTCTGGTCTACCATTAGGGTTTCAAAACATAATATCCAAACTTATAACAAATGTTAATTCATACTATAGATATATTACTAAATACAACTATTTATAATCATATTATAAAATAAAAAAACCTTTAAAAATCTTTTTAAAAAAAAAAAAAGGATAAAATATAAAATCATAAAAATATATATATATATATACTAACAATCTTATCTACCTTCTTTATAAAACTCTTTTTTTTTTTTTTTTTTCCTTATTATTAGTTTGATTAAAAGTGCATGGTTCTGTCTTTCTCTCTTTTTTCTAACTATTATATATATTATCTCTTCGATTATTCTATATATAGGATTAGAGTATGTCTGAATGACGTGTAAAAGCCGATGTAATAGACGTTACTTTGTTAATTTTTTTTATTGTTATTAATTATAAATATATAATTAACTTGAGGATGTAATAGAAGTAAAGGATTTTTTTTTTTCTCTCTCTATCTACAAATTAATAACATTTTACAAATTTTATAATTTGTATTTAAATGATCATAATAGTGAAGATAATCTTAATACAAAACTGGACTATAAAATTAAATAACTATTTATTATTATAATTAATTTAGATTTAGCTTGCTAATCTAATCAAATCTAACTGATATAAGTTATCATTATTATCAGTTTGCTCCTTAAGTTTTTAAAATTAGAATCACTGTTATAATTTTGTTATATAGTTTCTACACTATATATATATATATATATATGTCGTAAACCCGGGTAAGACAACAAGTGAGTTGGAAGCAGTCGGGTTGAGTGGCAAGGCGTGCAGAGTGGGAAGTCCGTACGGGACAGTAAGGACAAAGTTTGGGATCAAAAGACGCTCTCCTAGTACGTCTCACGTGGCACCAGGACCAGCGGAAAGTTGAAGATTAACTGAGGAAAGCTCGGCGTCCTGCATGAAGCCGCGAAGGCAGAGAGGAGCCAAAACGGCGACCACGAGGGCCGCCGTGAGATGACAACGGACCTAGACTCAGCGGGCCTGTCGTGAGATGATAATGGCCTAGAACTGAGCGGGGCTGTCCGAAAATATCCACTGTAACCTAACTAACTGTCAACATCTGGACCAACGCCCTTTTTGTCCCCCACCTGGATCCCCCAGGTGTCCGGTCGCAAGCTGGTGTCACTTTGAGACGACTAGAAAGGACGTCATACTTTATTACTTACATATCACATTGTTTAAATTACGATATATATATTTAAAGTGAGAGAGAGAAAGGCCTATAGAGATAAAAATTTCGATTTTGATCATTTTATTTAGAAAGAAAAATAACTTCTTGATACTGACAATGATCCGCTTTAAGACTTTTTTAAATTTCTAGTACACGTGGTACAATGATAATCATGGTGGGTAAGAAATTGGCGACTGATTTTACTATTTGTACACTATATGTCTACACATATGAAAAACAGTTCGACTTTTGCATTTACAAATGTGAAAGAGCCCTGTTTGGTTACTTGTACTCACAGGTGAGGTTGGACTCCGCTTTAAGTAATATCATTTTATTCACTATTGAACGTTGTGGCCCACTGTACGTATTACATACCAAACACAATACGACACCAGCCATCTCTGTCTTAAGCTCGATGTACCATCTCGGTGACCGTTAAACCAGTGAGTTCCTTTAATTGGTCCACGAAGTGTGTCGGTGGGCGTCCAGATATGTGTCGCCCAGACATCTTTCCAGTCAGTATGGTGTACTCCATTCCCCTGTGTCGAGCGATGTGACCGTATAATCTCAAACAACGCCAGCCATCTCTGTCTTAAGCTCGATGTATCATCTAGGCGACCGTTAAACCAGTGAGTTCCTTTAATTGGTCCACGAAGCGTGTTGGTGGACGTCCAGATATGAATCGCCCAGACGTCTTTCCAGTCAGTATGGTGTACTCCATTCCCCTGTGTCGCGCGATGTGACCGAAGAATCTCAAACAATTCCGTTGTACAGAAGTCGGTCATATTCCGAAATCAATAATTGTGATAATATTGATGTTCTACACGCTGTATCTAAGACGATGTTCTAAAATAGCCAAAATGGTACCGTTCTTGTAGATATGATCGATCAAAGAACAGAACAAAGCAATCAGAAACTGGAACAGGACAAAGCCATCAATCGACAGATCCTATCAGAAACATACGACAGGCTTTGGGCGGAGCTTAACTTGATTATCTTCTGCTTAAATATCGAGCAAAGAATTGCTTCTTCACAACAGCCATGCCTCCCGTAAGGAACCCGGAGATCAAATTCACCAAGGTAAATCTTAGAACTTTTTCCAATATTTTTATAAATTCAATATTCTATCGATAAAATTTATAGCAAAAAAAAGGGGTCGGTGGAAGGATGGTCTAAACCGTTGGTTTTCGACCGCTACGACCCGGGTTCGATTCCCATATTGGACACTTTTTTTCTGATAAAAAAAAATGCGGCAATGACCCCTGATTCTTGCAAAAGTCTTGTGATTGTAGAACGACATTTGAAAATTATCCCGCATGTGTTTCTTTTAAACGAAAAATCGAAATTTATTTTTAAGGAGAAATAACGATTATTTCTAACCTTAGAGATGAAGTACGAAAGGATGAATTGTGAAGAGTAATGATGAATGGAAAAATAAAAATGTCCAGGGATGGGAATCCATGGACATATCCAGGGTAGCTTAGTGGACATGGCATCTGCTCGGTAAGTGGGTTCGATTCCGTTTTTATTTTTCCGTTTATCATTACTCTTCACAATTCATCCTTTCATACTTCATCCCTAAGGTTAGAAATAATCGTTATTTCTTCTTAAAAATAAATTTCGATTTTTCGTTCAAAAGAAACACATGCGGGATAATTTTCAAATGTCGTTCTACAATCATGAGCCGCATTATATTGTATTATAAATTTACTGGCAATGTGTTTCTTTTAAATAATATTAGATGATAATCAGTAAAAATCAATCATTCCTCCAGGGAAAAGTATCTTTTCAAAGCATTTTTATTCTCTAGCTTTCAGGGCACGAACGTCCTTCTACAGGAGAATTCTGCCAAGACACGCATCTATAGGTAGTTCCTCGGTGTGGAACTGAGGTGTGAATACCTTGTCTGGAGGAGAACTCTCTCAAGGTGGGGAAGTCTTCCTTGCTGAAGAAATTTGTACACATACACAACTATATACAACAACAACAACAAAAGCCTTTATTGAGGACCTCTCGTCCTATAAAGGATTCGCCAGTTTACAGCGTAATTGAAGAGAAGAGAACTAAGAATACAGAGAGAAACCTATATGTAGTAGGTATAGTATTTTCTACACTGTGACTATATACAACAGCAGCAACAAGCCTTTTACTGGAATCAAAGTCCCATACAGGATTCGTCATTCTAATCCTGACTAAGATTATTTACATATAATTATTTACATCAATTAGATTATGTATATAGCTTTCCCTTCTCTTCAGCCGTCTTCCAAAATTTGAACAACGCAAACGCTCCAGCTCTGTTTCTCATCACCTCATTCAACAGGAGCTCCAAAGAGAGTCCCTCAAGGCCTATTTCACTGAGGAGCACTTCTCGTTCTTCTTTCAACCCCATACATGAGAGTATATGGTGATGTAGCCCCGACAACTATATATATATTCCCCTACATTTTATCTACCTTTTATTTACTATTTTATTATTTTTTCCATCTTTGTAAAAATTGATTAGAAGAATCAATAAAATTGTCAAATTGTCTACAAGAGAAAACTTGGTATCCAATGGTTTTATCATCAAGGGCGTCCGTGACTGAAAGCTAGAGAATCAAAAAGTTTTGAAAAGACACTTTTCCCTGGAGGAATGATTAATTTTACTCACTATTGATACAAGGATAATTTTAATAGAATTTGATGTAATTATTGAAAAGAAACACATTGCCTGTAAATATATATGTTACAAATTTTAACGATAGATGGCAATTTATAAATTGAACTAATCTTTTCTATCCTAAAGATAGATGTTGCCTGGCCGGCATTCATAGTTCTATGAAAAATAAGACACTTTGGCCAGTTAGAGTTTTTATTTTCTCAACGTTTCGACAAAAATATTTTGTCTTCGTCAGGAGAAATAAATAAAAAAAAAAGCATTTGGCAAGGTGTTAAAAATTGTTCTGAGGTTGCAAAGGCGTTCTCACGCAATCTTTTTAAACACCTTGCCAAATGCTTCATCCAAGTCGGTGGACGAGTGGGTAACTCCCTCGATTCCCGACAGTCATGAACCGGGATTGAATCCCGCGTTAAAATTTTGTTTAATATGTGAATAACCTTCACTTATTATTCATTGTTTCAATTATCATGAACTAGGTTGCTCTTGTTGAGCGGTACCTATTAATGTGATTTTGAACCGGTTGCCAAATGCTTTATTTTTATTTATTTCTCCTGACGAAGACAAAAAGATTTTTGTCGAAACGTTGAGAAAATAAAAAACTCTAACTGACCGAAGTGTCGATTTTTCATAGAAATAATATTTTCTAAGAAATTATACACATGAGCGATGTAGGGTATAGGTTTATAATAAAAGGTTTGTTGTTGATGATTTTGTTCTATTGTCGGTCTGTTATGGCAGATCTTCCTCAATAACGAATGGCGAAACTCTGCCAGCGGAAAGACCTTCGATGTCCTCAACCCGGCAACTGGCGCCGTACTGTGTCGAGTGCAGGAGGCCGACCAGGTATGTCGCTTAGCTCTGATATCTCCTAGAAGTTAACGTTAGTTTACGGATGTGTGGATCTATATATGTAAGGAACCTAAGGGGTCGGTGGAAGGATGATCTAAACCGTTGGTTTTCGACCGCTACGACCCGGGTTCGATTCCCGCATTGTGCACTTTTTTTCTGATAAAAAAAAAATGCTCCAATGGCCTCCGAGTCTTGCTAAAGTCCAACCCCACCAGCGAGTGCAAGTAAACAAACGGGGCTCTGCCACATTTGTAAGTGCAAAGTCGAACTGCTTTTCACATGTGTAGACATGTGGTTCACTTACAGTAAAAGCAGTCGCCAACTTCTACCCACCATGATTATTATGGCTTGTATCACGTTTGTTGTTGTTGTTTCTTATCCACTTGTGTAAAGATTACACGAATTCCATGAGTTCATGCTCCTCGAGCTGTTTTATGATGAGCAGCGGCCTCTCCCAAAGGTCCTGTTTAGTGCATCTAATGTACCACGTTTACTAGGGATAGGCAAAAAAAAAAAAAAAGAAAAGACCTGAACAGGAGAGAGAAAATGGGCAAGGAGAGGTGATTTTAGAATTACTTTTACACCAATTTGTTTACAGAGAGTTGACTCCGGGGTTACATTTACTCGTACATCAATGTGTTCACAGAGGTGACGAGGACAGAATGACCCGTAGAAGGACATCTTACCTTAAAGCTTGTACAATCATTTTCATATCTATATTAATAAAATATAAAATAAAACTCTCTTCTCTCATACCTGTGTTTCTTCATCTATAAAAAGAAAAAAAGTCGGCCCCATTTGTTGTAAAGGTAGCAGTATGTAGTATTGTAGGTAGTCCAACGCCATCATGTCCTGCAGAGAAAGTAAAAGGTGGATTGGTGTTGATATAGGCTGAGGTGGACTTAGCGGTCCAGATAGCTCGCCAGGCCATGCATCGGACGTCCCCTTGGAGAACTATGGATGCATCTGAGCGCGGAAGACTGATCCATAAGTTAGCGGACCTGGTGGAACGGGATACGGACTACTTAGCGGTAATGGTCTTCTGGTACACATTAAATCTATCCACACATATCCCTCACATAGTTCCAGATATTTCTAGAAAAACGGATTTATTATTAATGAAATGATGAATAATAATGAAAACGAATTTTCTTTCCATACCCACATACAATTCTATCTCTCACATAGTTCCAGATATTTCTAGAAAAACGGATTTATTATTAATGAAATGATGAATAATAATGAAAACGAATTTTCTTTCCATACCCACATACAATTCTATCTCTCACATAGTTCCAGAGATTTCTAGAAAAACTGATTCACTATTAATGAAATGGTGAATAATGATGAAAACGAATCTTCTTTCCACAACCACATACATTCTATCTCTCACATAGTTCCAGAGATTTCTAGAAAAAACGGATTTACTATTTAATGAAATGATGAATAATCATGACGAATTTTCTTTCCATACCCACATACATTCTATCCCTCACATAGTTCCAGAGATTTCTAGAAAAAGTGACTTACTAATTAATGAAATGATGAATAATGATGGAAACGAATCTTCTTTCCATACCCACATACAATTCTATCTCTCACATAGTTCCAGAGATTTCTAGAAAAACTGATGTCCCTATCGAAATATTGAATAAATAAAACTCTTTAAAAATCCGGAAAGCATGGCTCCTGCACAAGGTTGACACGCACAAATTGTGAGGCATTCCAAAAAAATAAGCCATTTTCTAAAAAAAAAAAAAAGTAAATCAATATAGAGATTGTTCCTATAGATGATCTAAGTGACTATACATTTGTTTCATCCTTGTCTCAGAGAATGCTCCGACAAAGAACCTTGACAAAAGAAGGTTGGTGACAGAGCCTGGAGGTGTTGGACAACGGCAAGCCACTCCACGAGGCCCTGTTGGATGTAGCAGCATCAGCTTCTGCCTTACGATACTATGCCCAGTGGTGTGATAAGATTCACGGCCACACCATACCAGCCGGTAGGTGACCTTCTTCACTAGAATTTGCCAAAGCTAGACAATGTTCAGTCGAGGAAAACAGCACATTCTACTTCACCCAGATATGATTGAGTGGAGATAAGAAAGAAGAAGAAGAAGATACAATAGGCTTAGATTAGAAAGAGAGAAAAAAAAGTACATCTAGACTTCTGGAAAGTCCATGTTTTCTGTTTTTACTTTAACAATGTCGTATCGCACTGAGAGGCACGAAACAACTCTAATACTTGAACAATTATACTTTATACAACCAAGAAGTTAACAACCCTGATCATATTTTAAATCGATGCCCACTTGTTTCAGATTTGAGAGTACAATGTCAAATGTTCCAGTTTAAATTATGAAAAAAAGGTATCTCCTTATCGTGCAACTGAAAGTTGCTGATGGCTTGCGCCATCTATCGGAATAAATATCAACTATTCTCGTTGATTTTTAATTATTCCAGCCAAATACCCATTCTTGATTAATCAAAAAAAGCTAACCACAGACGCGTTTCGGGCTGTTGGCCCTCATCGGTGTGGTGCAAGCTGTACCTCAACGACCAAAAAAAACTGGTCATTCAGGCATCCTGAAAAATCATGAAACGGGTAGTTAAGGACAGAATTGCATGAGACCGCGACACAATGTGAAAAAATAGTACAAATGTGATA
>CP092863.1:81473051-81580565 GCA_030710605.1 Cordylochernes scorpioides | reverse complement strand
CTGTAAGGTGGTCTTATTTCTTTAACAACTAGCTCTAATGGCCATCTTACATTGCCAGACTGTTTACAAGTCTTCTTCTTCCTTCTCTCCACACAATCATATTAGGGTATCAAGTTGTGACCCTTGATGGTGTCTGTTTGACAACCATCATGACTGGGTGAAGTAGAATGCGCCTGCCTTTGTCATTAAGACTGGGAGCAATACTCAGTGGCAGGCCGACTTAGCTCCAAAAAGAAATGGCCGCCTCTAACATGAGGAACAGACGCCATGTGCAGCTGCTCCTAACATGGAGTACAAACGCTGCTCATCCTGTATCCCTGGATTAGGAGCCCTTACGGGGTACTATCAGCATGGCCAGCTGAACCCAGGTTTTTTATATCGAGCTTGTTACTGCTCCCCTCCTCCTTTTTCATCCGGGCTTGGGACCGGCTGTTTACAATTAACCTCTGCCCAATAACCTGAGTACCTCTGAGTCTCTTAATACTGCAAACACAAGGTAATAAAACCAAATCCAAATACATACATAGTGGGCGACATTACTGAAACGTCGCATACTATTTATTTAGATTTAGTCTTATTACCTTGTGTTTGTTATCCATAATTCAAATTGGGCCTTATCACTCTTAAAACTATTGTAGGATGGTTGTTGCGTGATATGTTGGTGTGGCTTGTGGAAAGGCCGCTGATAAAATTAATTTATTTAAAGCCAGAAATATATAAAGAGAAAAAGAAGTAACGGTTGAAGTAACGTTAGAGCTAGCCATTTTACAGCATGAGTGGCCAGAGTCTCTGATGATGTCCAGCGTGCATGCGTAGTCAGGTTGATGCTCGCGGTTGCCGAGGCCGTCCACTCCCCTGTGTGTAGTGGAGCTTTGTCCCAGTTTGCGCTCGCTGAAGCAAAGTGTAGTCGCCACACTATCTTTTTTTAAAATAATATTACTTATCCCACATACATGCGGTACAGGCTATGATAATCACAACTACCTTTTTACTTTATGTGTACTACATGTGTCTACACTAAGAAAGTGGTTCACTTTTTGCCCTTACAAGTGGCTCAGAGTTCAATTTGGATACTTACACTCACTTTGCAAGAATCAAGAACAATTGAAACAATTTTTTTTTAAGTCCATATGGACCCCCAGGATATCTGCTGCTGTGATGGAGATGCATGGAGACATCTGAGACTCTTCTTTGGACACGACAACAACAACAACAGTAGAACATACTCCATGAGAGGACACTCGCGCTAGAGGATATCTCTCTACAAAAGACAGTTTTCATTTGAAAAATTACCATTTTTACTATATAGCAACTCTCCGGTAAGAGGACAGTTCTCCCTAAAGGACACTTTGGCTCTGCAACTTAGTGTTGTCCTTTACAGGGTGGTTCTATTGTATACAGAGTCTAACTACCTCTCTGTAAAGGACAACACTAAGTTGCAGAGCCAAAGTGTCCTTTAAGGAGAGGTGTCCTCTTACCAGAGATTTGCTAAATAAACACCTCTCCCTAAAGGATACTTTGGCTATGTAATTAGGTGTTGTCCTTTACAGGGAGGTAGTTCTACTGTATTTATTAAATCTCCGGTAAGAGGACACCTTTCCCTAAAGGACACTTTGACTCTGCAATTAGGTGTTGTCCTTTACAGGGAGGTAGTTCTACTGTATATATATTCCAAAAGTGGTGCCTCTTTTTTTAAAAATACATTAAAACAATGCACTGTTCTACTGTACAAGTGACCCACATTCTGTATTTTAAACCCAATGTCCACTATTGAAGACTGTCTGATGTGACAGAGCACTCTCAGGACCCCAGGACCTGACTTCCCCACTGCCCCACATCTCAGAGGAGGATGAGAAGCCCCTGCTTCTATGTGAGTGGAGCCCAATGACCTCCCCTCTCAGAGTAGTCTTAGTATTAAAGATACTTCAGCTACTAAATCTTTTTATTATCTTGATGTTTAAACAAAAATCTTTTTTTTCTCGTCAGGAACAAAAAAAAAGAAGCACAATTTGGATTATAGATTATAGCTACAAGGATATAAGACCTGATCCAAATAAATTAATAGTGTGTGACTTTCCTTTCGCTAACAACGTTGTTACCATCATCAGACCAAAGAATAAATTTTATTTTAAAATCATTTTATTCTTTTGTCTAATGATGGTAACAATGCTGTTAGTGAAACGTCACACACTATTAATTTATTTTGATTTGGTCTTATTACCTTGTGTTTATAATCTATAGTCACACACTATTAATTTATTTGGATTAAGTCTTATTTCCTTGTAGCTAAAAATTAAAGCATTTGTGGCAAGGCATTAAAAATTATTCCCTAAAGAATAATTTATTAAAATAAAAGAAAACAAGACCTAATCCAATTATTTGGATTAGGTCTTGTTTTCTTTTATTATAATCTATAATCCAAATTGTGCTTTATCAATAATTTATTAACTCCTTGCCCCTAATGCCTTTAATTTTTATTTGTTTCTGATGAGGACAAAATTCATTAACAACTTCATTAAATCAACTTCTATCATTGCTTAACATACTGTAAATATATCTACCTTGCGATTTCTTCTATCTGCTTATGTTGTTGCTTATTTGTTTAATGTATATGTTTATTCAATGTTCTTTTTCTTAATTGTTTATTTTATTTTTTTGATAATTCTGTTACCTACTCTACTACAAATAAGCAGTCACGGACCAACAGCAGCATTGTTAGAAGAGGAGTAGACCTCTTTAAAAATCCCGAGTTCAACTGACCCGGTTGATAGACCTCAGCAAGGGTCCCACTCCAGGGATACAGAGGAGCTGTGTCTGTACTCATGTTAGAGTCAGCAGCAAAGGCTTCCATGTTAGGAACGGCCTCAAACTACAGGCAAAGTCAGACTTTCACCAAAGTGTACCTGAATCATGGTGCCATGATCAACAAAAGCTGCACCCCTATACCCCATTCCATGAGATGAATTATTGTAAATAGTTTTACCCCCAATTATCCAGATTGGATATAGCGTGTCTTATTTGCAACTGGTAATAAATAAATAAAAATGAGGAATAAAAAATTTTGTCGAAACATCAAGATAATAAAAAGATTTACTTGCCTTAGTGTATTTAATTGTAAAAGTATGAATGCCAGCCAGGCAACCTCCCTGAGTAGTTGTCACCTAGTGAGATGTGTGTAACAGCAGCTGGGGACAACTCCTGCCCTCACTCCCTGGACCTGGAGTGGGAGAATGAGGAAGGTGAGAGTGTGATTGCCGGCCGGAGTGATACAGAGTGATGTCACGATAGTTTATAGGTCTTACTCCACCCAGTCAAGCCCTAGCCGCCAGTCTCAGCTGGCTCAGGGACCCCACCAGTTCACCTCTCTCCCAGTGGTCCACTCCTCAGTCCGTAGAGGACCTTGAATGGGACTCCATTGGGTGAGTAACCATCACAAACCATAGCTTAATTTGAAGCTCTCTTTGTTGGCCACTATGCTGATATGAAATAGGTTTACAGTTAGTGTGATAATGTCACCTAGAAAATGGTACAATTAGATTATACACAACACCTTACCAAATCCAAATAGTGTGTGACGTTTAAGTAACAGAATTGTTACCATAAGACAAATGTAATGTTTTCTTATCTCAAACCATAATGACTGGGGTGAATGTGTCTGTCTTTGTCTCAATAAGACTGGGAACACTACTCAGTAGCAGGCCACTGACTTGGCTCCAATATGAAACGGCTACTTCTGACATGAGGAACAGATGCCATGTTCAGCCGCTCCTAACATTCTATATACAGTTACGAGCGTCATTCCTCATCAGTCGTCTCTGTCACCATTTGCTTTTTTTTTGGAATGGCGCCCTCCTATTGGTTGGCTACGATCACGCCACCTTTGCCCCCCCCCCATCATGCCTCCCCCACTCGCTTTTTCATTTTTGTAACTATTGTGTTGGAGTGGGTCGCTCCTTAAATAAATGCATATATTAGTTAATAACTAAATGGAATCCTCTCTTTCTTTTTCCCAGTAAGAGACGCCTACGGAAGCCAACAGTACATAGACAGATAAAGCACATAGGCTATAGTTATTAACTAATATATGCATTTATTTAAGGCGCCAATTTATAATTGTAACAAATAGTATTTGAATAAAAACATTCAATCGGGTAAAACCCGGGCGTTGCCCGGGTCATTCGGCTAGTTTATATATATATAAAAATGAATGTCTGTGTGTGTGTGTGTGTGTGTGCGTGTCCTCTATGGATTCAAAAACCATACATCCAATCGCCGTGAAATTTTGAGATATTATTAGGTGTATCCCCGGAAATGTTTACGAAAAATAATTTCTTGAATATCTTTAATATCCTTAGAGTTATTTGCAGATTTGTTGCTTTAACTCGCATGCAGCGCCACCTTGCGACGGAGATAGGCTTAGGTCTGCCCCACCCCGTGAGAGAATGGATCCGTCCGGCCGCCGGCCGACAGTCCAAGTACCCACCGACCAATCAGGGCAGAGCTGGTGACACAGCTGTGCCAAGTAGACAAGAAAAAAAGCCTCGCGGGAGCTTGCCCAAGATGACCTCCGGGAACTTCGTCCATCTTCCATAAACGACCATGAATTTATTCAACCTTATCGAGTATTTTTCAAGGGACCGGGAAAAAAAGTTCACTAGATAAAACGACGATTTTGTAATGTAGAAAATTAGGAAAGACAAAATTCAGAATGACACGGCACACAGGGACCGGGAAAAAATGATCACTTTATCAGTTTCAAATTATCAAAATATATCTATTTCTTTTTATAAGTTTATAGAGAATTGTTTTAACAAATGTTCGTTAGACAGACCTTTACTCGGGTACCGATTAATATTGATTTTATTCAACTTATCGAGTATTTTTCAAGGGACCGGGAAAAAATGTTCACTTTATCGAGAGATTCGTTAGACAAACCTTTACTCGGGTAAAACACGGGCGAAGCCGGGTACATCCGCTAGTAGATTATAAATACAAGGTAATAAGGCCATGTGGTAATAAACATGTGGTGCACTTACAGTAAAAGCAGTCACCTACTTCTACCCACCATGATTATCATGGCCTGTACCACGTTTGTTGTTGTTTTTTATCCCCTTGTGTAAAGATTACACGAATACCATGAGTTAATGCTTCTTGAGCTGTTTTATGATGAGCAGCGGCCTCTCCCAAAGGTCCTGTTTAGTGCATCTAATGCAAGCCAAAATGTGTTCTGGAGCTGCAGGTACCAAGCTACATTTTGGGCAAGTGGGGTAGATTTTGTTGTTATTTTCTATCTTCAATGGTTGTACCACGTTTACTAGGGATAAGCAAAAAATTGGATTTGATCTTATTACCTTGTGTTTAGGAATATAATAGTTTGTAAATGCAATTCCAACGTTTCCAGTTGTGTACAGGGTGGATGCAAACGTCCTCGTCATGGCCACCGCAGACAGATGAGCTCTACCCTCCAAGTCTTCCTTCCATTGCTCCTCAGGGAGAGGTGCCTTACTCACTGCCACAAGGGCAGTACACCACAGAGATGATCTTAGAGAGCACAACCCTATTTTTGTACACTTCGGTTCCCCCCATAATGGATCTCATCGCTCTCTCTATCTCAATCCCAAGTACAAAAAAATCCTTCCTTCGTCAAATCTTTGACAATACAGCTCAGAGCACAGTTGCCAACTCTCAGAAGGGTCAGTTGCTGACAATATTTTTTTAGCTTTACCCCACTTTTTTCTTTTCTTTATCCCTAGTACACGTGGTACAGGCCATGATAATCATGGTGGGTAGAAGTTGGCGACTGCTTTTACTGTAAGTACACCACATGTCTACACACATATGAAAAGCAGTTCGACTTTTGCACTTACAAATGTACCAGAGCCCCATTTTGGTTACTTGAACTCGCTAGTGAGGTTGTACTTTTTGCAAGAATAAGGGGCCATTGGAGCATTTTTTTTTTTTTTATCAGAAAAAAAGTGCCCAATGTGGGAATCGAACCCAGGTCGTAGCAGTCGAAAACCAACGATTTAGACCAGGCCTGCCAACCCGCGGCCTGCCGTAAAAAATTTTGCGGCTCGCCATTTAACTCTATATTTCTTTTGTAACTTTCATTTCTCGTCTGTATATTCAAAAACAGAAAATATATTGAAATAATTATAATAATTTTTTCATTTAAAATATGTACCACAATTTTTAAAATACATATTTGATTCCATAAAAAGGAAGAAAAAAGTTAGGAATAATGGTAATTAATAGAGAAATATTTTTTATTTTAAATTGTTTTTATTATTTTTATTTTAAAAAAGCAGCCGAAAAATAATAAATAAAAACATTAAGCATCAAGGAAATATTAAGTATTTTTTAAAAATACATTTTAAAGTTAAAATTTTGATATAGTTGAAGTTTTTAGACCTTGTTTACGATTCCGTGTGGCCCGTGGCGTCATTTAGGTTGGCCAGGACTGGTTTAGACCATCCTTCCACCAACCCCACTTTTTAAACCCCAGCAATAGATCAGAAGTAGCCATTTTGATACTGTAGATAATATGATTTTCTTGTGGTAGTGCTAATGGAGTGATACAAGAGTTATTTGTTTCTATCGTACTGCCTACCTACTCAAAAAAAAGACTTTAGCCAAAAAAAAAGTTGTGAAAATCTGTTTTCATTTGTTTAGTAAAACAAAAAAAGTATTTTGGAAATATAGAATGTTATGTTTTATATAAACAGAGAAGCCTGGATACTAGATTTTTCACTTCACTTATGCAAGTGCGATGGTGCTGGTTATTTCAGTTAGCAAATTTTACTATTGGCTCATTCTAGAAGCTAGTATATCTCCGTTAGAGACTGCAGCTAGGAATTTTTCAAATGTAGCCCTTTTCTTAGGTCTAAAAAAAGCTTCAATTACAGATGTTCCTTTACCCCAGTTATGTACATCCCCCTTCCAAAGAAATACACCAATACCTCGCTTTGCGTCGTTTTGCATTTTTTCCGAAGTTGCGTCGCTGCTTAATTTTTACTGATTTTCACTGTGCGCCATTAGATTTTCAAAGTTGCGTTGTTTTAGATTCGAGTCTTTAATTTTTTTCCTAAAATATGGCAATACCTTTGTTTTTGATTGAGCCTTCACATATTTTCACTTTGCGTCGTTTCAATTTGCGTCGTGTTTTTTTTTTGGAACGTAACCCCGATGCAAAGTGAGGTATGGGTGTACTATTCAACCTTTTTAGATTTATGTTTTTTAGCCCTTTCACCATGGCCTTATACAGGAGTTAATTTCAAAGTGGTTTCCTCACCAAATTACTGGGTTGTAACTAACTTGACTTACCTTGGGATACCTTGGGAATTTGCAAAAAAAAAACAACTTGTGATAATAGCTATTGATGTCTATGTATGCTCATAAAAAAAAAAGCTTTTTTTTTTTTAAATAATTGTCCAAGTTTTTTTCTATGCTACTGTGTAATAAAAAGTTATTTTTTCACTGGCCATATAATAATCTAATATTGGCCTTTTACAAACAACGAATAAACTTGGAACAAAATTGGAATATAAATTCCAGATGGTTGTTAGGGCTTTGTCTGTCATTCTTTGTTTCTGACCCTCACTGCTACCTTCCTGTATTTCTATTCTAGCTTCTTTCCTCCCTTGTTGAAACTTGGAAGAAAATAAAAACATTCTCCCAACTTTGTAGAGTCCTTTATCACACATAAATCTTTTATTAAGACACCATACATATTGTTGTATCATGGCTAATGGTAAAAGGAAAGTTATGTTTGTCCTAACGTCGATCAAGGGAATTGGTCGTCGATTTGCCAATCTGGTCTGCAAAAAGGCCGATATTGATTTAAACAAGCGTGCTGGAGAATTATCAGAAGAAGAGGTTGAGAAGCTGATCACGATTATGACCAATCCTCGCCAATACAAAATTCCTGATTAGTTTTTGAACAGGCAAAAGGATGTAAAGGACGGTAAATACAACCAGGTGACCTCCAGTGCCCTGGAGACCAAGCTCCGTGAGGCCTTGGAGCGTCTGAAGAAGATCCGTGCCCACCGTGGTCACAATGGCTACATCACACGTGGCTACAATGGCGCCGCCACTACGCGAGACACTTTGTTTTTGACTTTGCCCCCCCCCCCACTCGCTTTTTGGTTTTTGTAACTATTGTGTTGGAGAGGGTCGCTCCTTAAATAAATGCATATATTAGTTAATAATTAAATGGAATCCTCTCTTTCTTTTTCCCAGTAAGAGACTCCTATGGAAGCCAACAATACATAGACAGATAAAGCACATATGCTATAGTTATTAACTAATATATGCATTTATTTAAGGCACCAATTTATAATTGTAACAAATGTATTTGAATCAAAACATTCAATCGGGTAAAACACGGGCGTTGCCCGGGTCATTCGGCTAGTGTGTATATAAACAGAAGATAGATTATAAACACAAGGTAATACGACCAAATTCAAATAAAGAGTATGTGACGTTTCGGTAACAGCGTTGTTACCATCTTCAGACAAAAGAATATAATATATTATTATTATACAGTTCAGTACTTTTGTCTGAAGATAGTAAAAACGCTTTTACAGAAATGTCACGCACTATTTATTTATTTGGATTTAGCTTTATTACCTTGTTTTTACTGTATAACCTCTTTAATTCAACTTCACCTTTGCCAGTCCCAAATGAAAAAGGAGGAGGTGGAACAGTAACAAGCTCACTAAAAAACCTGGGCTCAGCTGGCCCGGCTGATAGTACCCTGTATGGGCTCCTAATCCAGGGATACAGGATGAGCAGTGTTTGTACTCCATGTTAGGAGTGGCTGCACATGGCATCTGTTCCTCATGTCAGAGGCGGCCATTTCTTTTGGAGCTAAGTCGGCCTGCCACTGAGTAGTGCTCCCAGTCTTAATGACAATGGCATTCTACTTCACCCAATCATGATGGTTGTAAGATAAGAAAGAAGACAAGAAAATAAGACCTAATCCAAATCAATTAATATTTAATTGGATTAGGTCTTATATTGTAACTATAATCCAAATTGTGCTTTATCAAAAAATACTACCTGAATTCAATCAATTTTTCTAAATAATAAGGTTATTTTATTTATAAATACCAGACTATAATTCAAACAGACTTTGAATTCAACCAAAAAATCTTATCCCATGGGCTGTTGAATTAAAGGTGAACTATAGATTGATATAAAGGCTATTGACAACCATCATGACTGTGTGACAAAAGTCTCGAGCTCTACAGGCTTGATACCCTAATATCATTGAGTGGAGATAAGAAAGAAGAAGACACATCCCCAGCAGACATCAACAAGCTCTACCAGCTTGATACCCTAATATGATTGAGTGGAGATAAGAAAGAAGAAGACACATCCCCAGCAGACATCAACAAGCTCTACAAGCCTGATACCCTAATATGATTGAGTGGAGATAAGAAAGAAGAAGACACATCCCCAGCAGACATCAACAAGCTCTACAGACTTGATATCCTGATATGATTGAGTGGAGATAAGAAAGAAGAGGACACATCCCCAGCAGACATCAACAAGCTCTACAGACTTGATATCCTGATATGATTGAGTGGAGATAAGAAAGAAGAAGACACATCCCCAGCAGACATCAACAAGCTCTACAGACTTGATATCCTGATATGATTGAGTGGAGATAAGAAAGAAGAAGACACATCCCCAGCAGACATCAACAAGCTCTACAGACTTGATATCCTGATATGATTGAGTGGAGATAAGAAAGAAGAAGACACATCCCCAGCAGACACCATCAACAAGCTCTACAAGCTTGATATCCTGATATGATTGAGTGGAGATAAGAAAGAAGAAGACACATCCCCAGCAGACATCAACAAGCTCTACAGATTTGATATCCTGATATGATTGAGTGGAGATAAGAAAGAAGAGGACACATCCCCAGCAGACATCAACAAGCTCTACAGACTTGATATCCTGATATGATTGAGTGGAGATAAGAAAGAAGAAGACACATCCCCAGCAGACATCAACAAGCTCTACAGACTTGATATCCTGATATGATTGAGTGGAGATAAGAAAGAAGAGGACACATCCCCAGCAGACACCATCAACAAGCTCTACAAGCTTGATATCCTGATATGATTGAGTGGAGATAAGAAAGAAGAGGACACATCCCCAGCAGACATCAACAAGCTCTACAGACTTGATACCCTGATATGATTGAGTGGAGATAAGAAAGAAGAGGACACATCCCCAGTAGACACCATCAACAAGCTCTACCAGCTTGATACCCTGATATGATTGAGTGGAGATAAGAAAGGAGACACATCCCCAGCAGACACCATCAACAAGCTCTACCAGCTTGATACCCTGATATGATTGAGTGGAGATAAGAAAGAAGAAGACACATCCCCAGCAGACATCATCTACAAGCTTGATACCCTCTTTCTTCTTTCTTATCTCCACCCAATCACACTAAGGTATCAAGCCTGTAAAGCTTGAGATTTTTGATGGTGTCTGCCGGGGAAGAGTAGAGCTCATCAATGGATGAGTCAATACAGTCAATAATATGTCTTGGGGTTGCAGGCTGAGAATTGCACTTGGTACATAGTGGGAAAACCTTGCAACCATTCTGGAAAGTCATTGTCCGTAGATGACCAGACTTAAGTCTGGAAATCAAAGACTGTTGTTCTCTTGGGAGGACAGAACCGGTGCTTGTCCCTCCTGCTCTGTACCAGTCATGTGCAGCATCAGATTTCCATTCCTGCAGGCATTGGGTTTTGATGGTACGGAGGAGGTCTCTTTCGTCTAGTTGGGTGGTGGATTCTCTTGCTTCAGGTAGGCCAAGAGCACCAGCCTTTGCCAGAGAGTCTGCCAGCTCATTACCAGGAATTCCAACGTGAGCTGGAAGCCATTGCACTGTGACTGAGCTGTTGGCTGGGAGTCGGTTTACAGACTTAGCAATGCTCTTGAGGAGGGGTTCTTGACTGGAGAAGCAGCTTTGAAGGGTATAAATGGCTGCTCTTGAGTCGGAGTAGATTATTATTTTGCTTGGCGAGTTGATGTTGATGTCTTTTAGAGCCGTATCTATAGCAGAGAGTTCTGATTTATAAACTGAAAGATGTCTAGGGTGGGAGAGGCAGATTTTTTCCAGGATCTTATCTTTGTAGATAGCAATTCCACTGCCAGACAGTCCAGTTTCAAGTTGGCTACCGTCAGTGTAAATTGTGATGTCGAAGAGGGAGCTATTTTCCTCAATGATTTGGAGGCCAAGAGCTTTAAGTAATTCTGGCTGAGTTTCATGTTTGTGGGGATTGTCTGGTAGATGAGGGAAACAGATGAGTTTGTTGCGAGTTTTGTGTGGGGGATAGGAAGTTCTGTGTTTGGGATTAATTGGGATGCTTATATGATACCCTAATATGATTGGGTGGAGATAAGAAAGAAGAAGACACATCCCCAGCAGACACCATCAACAAGCTCTACAAGCCTGATACCCTGATATGATTGAGTGGAGATAAGAAAGAAGAAGACACATCCCCAGCAGACATCAACAAGCTCTACAGACTTGATACCCTGATATGATTGAGTGGAGATAAGAAAGAAGAAGACACATCCCTAGCAGACACCATCAACAAGCTCTAGAAGCTTGATACCCTGATATGATTGAGTGGAGATAAGAAAGAAGAAGACACATCCCCAGCAGACACCACCAAAAAGCTCTACAAGCTTGATACCCTGATATGATTGAGTGGAGATAAGAAAGAAGAAGACACATCCCCAGCAGACATCAACAAGCTCTACAGACTTTATACCCTGATATGATTGAGTGGAGATAAGAAAGAAGAAGACACATCCCTAGCAGACACCATCAACAAGCTCTAGAAGCTTGATACCCTGATATGATTGAGTGGAGATAAGAAAGAAGAAGACACATCCCCAGCAGACACCACCAAAAAGCTCTACAAGCTTGATACCCTGATATGATTGAGTGGAGATAAGAAAGAAGAAGGCTATTGAAAAAAAATATAATTAAAAAAGTTTAACTGCTTTAGACAAATTGTATCTTATCATTTTAGGTTTTGATCAAACAACTGTTAAATAAAATAGTTTATCTTGCACTTTTTTTTATCATATTTGTTGATATCCTGGGTATTTGTCAATTTCTGTATGCTCCAGGAACCTGCGTATACTAAACAAACAATAATAATTGTAGCTACAAGGTAATAAGACCAAATCCAAATAAATTAATTATGTTTGACCTTTCAGTAACAGAGTTGTTACCATCATCAGACAAAAGCATAAATGATGGTAACAAAACTGTTACTGAAACCTCACACACTATTTATTTATTTGGATTTTATTGTATTCTCTTGTAACTATAAACCAAATTGTTGCTTTATCAATAATAAAACATGTATTAACTATTATTTAGATTATTATAGTCACCTTGACAAAAGGTGGCCATTTCATATTGGAGCTAAGTCAGTGGCCTGATACTGAGTAGTGCTCTCAGTCTTAATGACAAAGGCATTCTACTTCACCCAGTCATTATGGATTGTGATAAGAAAAATGATGAATTTAACAAAAATTATATAATTCTCAAGCTACAAGAAAAAATAAGACCAAATCCAAATAAATAAATAGTATGATGTTTTGGTAATTGTGTTACCATCTTCGGACATAAGAATAAAAAAATATATCAAATTTTTAAAAGATTTTTTTATTTTTTCTGCCTGATGATGGTAACAGCACTGTTACTGAAGTCACACAATATGAATTTGGTCTTATATTTTCTTGTAGCTATAATCTATAATCCAAATATTGTGCTTTATCATATATAAATCTCAATATTTTTGAAGATAACTAGAAATATTTCCTTACATTTTCTATAGCTAGAAATTACCTCTGATTGAGTTTGTTTATATAGAAATCTTGTTCAAAATTTTAGTAACTTCAGAAAAAACAGGATCAAATATATAAATAGTTTGAAAGCTATAACTGTTTGAAAACTCTTTGGGTTTTTGAAAAGATGACCAGGAATCATTTTTAACCATTATCCACAAGGTATGGTACAATTTGGATTATAGATTATAAACATCTTCTTTCTTATCTCCACACTGGGTGAAGTAGAATGCCTTTGTCATTAAGACTGGGAGCACTACTCAGTGACAGGCCAACTTAGCTCCAAAAGAAATGGCCGCCTCTGACATGAGGAACAAATGCCATGTACAGCCGCTCCTAACATGGAGTACAAACGCTGCTTATCCTGTATCCCTGGAGCCCTTACAGGGTACTATCAGCATGGCCAGCTGAGCCCAGGTTTTTATAGAGCTTGTTACTGCTCCCCCTCCTCCTTTTTCATCCGGGCTTAGGACCAGCAAAGGCAGAGTTGATTATAAACATAAGGTATCAAGACCACAAATCCAAATAAATAAATAGTGTGTGACATTTTGATAATAATGTTGTTACTGATAAAGCACAATTTGGATTATAGATTAAAACTACAAGGTAATAAGACTTAATCCAAATTAATAGTGTGTGATGTTTTGGTAACAGTTATGTTACCATCATCAGGCAAAAGAATGAGAAAAATATCACAGCTTGTTCTTAAATAGTACTGTTATCAGTTGAACTGCTTTTCACATATGTAGACATATGGTGTACTTACAATAAAAGCAGTCGCCAACTTCTACCTACCATGATTATCATGGCATGAACCACGTGTACTACTAGGGATAAGCAAAAAAAAAAACACTGTTATCAAGTGTGTAAAGATATACAGAGAGAGATATGCCTTTAATTATATATATTTTTTAAATTTCCAACTTCTAATTCTAAGAATAATATTTTAGGTTGTTTTTAGAAAACTATCTTCTTCTTATTTGCTATCTTGTTTACACACTTGATAACAGTAATTATTATCAAACATGCTATGGTTTAATTTCTCATTTATTCTTTTGTCTGATGATGGTAACAACGCTGTTACCAAACCATCGCACACTATTTTTTTGGATTTGGTCTTATTATCTTGTGTTCATTTTAATGTTGTTACTGAAACATCATACACTATTTGGATTTTGTCTTATTACCTTATGTTATGAATTAAAATTTTTCTAAAATTACAAACCAAAATAATTCATCAGTTTTGATAAAAGTCTGTTTTTTTTTAAATAGAACAAGATTAAGGCAATATATGCCAGGAAAACAGATTCCTTTCAAACTTGTGTAACCTCATCTCCACCCAAAAGAGTCTTCTTCTTTCTTATCTCCACTCAATCATATTAGGGTATCAAGTTGTGACCCTTGATGGTGTCTGTTTGACAACCATCATGACTGTGTGAAGTAGAATGTATCTGCCTTTGTCATCAAGACTGGGAAACTACTCAGTATCAGGCCAACTTAGCTCCAAAAGAAATGGCCGCCTCTGACATGAAGAACAGACACCACGTACAGCCGCTCCTAACATGGAGTACAAACTCATCCTGTATCCCTGGAGCCCTTACAGGGTACTATCAGCATGGCCAGCTGAGCCCAGGTTTTTTAGCGAGCTTATTACTGCTTCCCCCTCTTCCTTTTTCATCCGGGCTTGGGACCGGCAAAAGAGTAAATTCAAAATACCATCAGGATCAAAATTATTTTGACAAATACAATGAAAATGTGAAAAATAATAGAAAGGTGAAATTGCACTGGGAACAAATGGATAAATAATAATAATTAAAAAAAAACATTATTGATAAAGCACAATTTGGATTATAGATTATAGATACAAGAAAATAAGACCTAATCCAAATAATTTAATAGTGTGTGATATTTCAGCAACAGCATTGTTACTATATTTTTCCTTATGTTATCTTGTTTAAACACTTGATAACAGTACTATTTAAGAACTTGCTGTGATATCTTTGTCTGATGATGGTAACAATGCTGTTACCGAAATGTCACACACTATTAAATTATTTGGATTTTGGTCTTATTTTCTTGTATTAAAAGGCATTTTTGATTGATCAAGAAATGGTATTTGGTCAATTCTGGAATAATTTTTTAAAAATCAACAATTTTTTGATATTTATCATAAGATAGAGGTTGCCTGGCCGGCATTCATAGTTCTTTATCAAAGATACTCCGCCTTTGCCAGTCCCAAGCCCGGATGAAAAAGGAGGAGGGGGGAGCAGTAACAAGCTCACTAAAAAACCTGGTCTCAGCTGACCCGGCTGATAGTACCTTGTAAGGACTTCAGGGATACAGGATGAGCAGTGTTTGTACTCCATGTTAGGAGTGGCTGCACATGGCGTCTGTTCCTTATGTCAGAGGTGGCCATTTCTTTTTGGAGCTAAGTCAGTGGCATGGCACTGAGTAGTGCTCTCAGTCTTAATGACAAAGGCATTCTACTTCACCCAGTCATGATGGTTGTCAAAGCTTGATACCCTAATATGATTGAGTGGAGATATAAAAGAAGATAACCAACAAACATCCAACAATTATATTGAAGTTTGAGTCAAAAGGCGATCCATTAATTAAGATTATATAAAAGGGCGTACCTGGATCTGTAAAGAAAAAAAAAACAATTTTTTTCTTAAAATATTTCGAGAGATTGCTCCCTCTTTATAAATTCACTGTGCAATAAATTGATAAAGAGGGAGGAGCAATCTCTCGAAATATTTTAAGAAAAAAAAAATTTTTTTTTTCTTTACAGATCCAGATACGCCCTTTTATATAATTATATTGAAGTTTTGACAAAAATCTTTTGTCCTTGTCAGGAGCAAACAAAAATTTGGTAAAGAGAGAGCGTTAAAAATTTTTCTATATTTTTTTTCTTATTCAAAAATTATTTTGTTGAAACGTCAAGATGAAAGATTTACTGGCTGAAGTATCTTTAATTATGAATTTGTTGATATTTATTCTGTCAGATGGTGCAATCCATCAGCAACTTTAAGTTGCACAATCAGGAGATACCTTTTCTTAATACTATTTTTTTTTTTACCATTTATTTCCAAATGCTCAACTGTCCAACAATGGGACAAATCTGGTGTTAAACCATCACAGATTTTAACAGTCAAGGGCAACTCCGCCTTTGCCGGTCCCAAGCCCGGATGAAAAAGGAGGAGGAGGATCAGTAACAAGCTCACTATAAAACCTGGGCTCAGCTAGCCATGCTGATAGTACCCTGTAAGGTCTCCAGGGATACAGGATGAGTCTGTACTCCATGTTAGAAGCAGCTGCACATGGTATCTGTTCCTCATGTCAGAGGTGGCCATTTCTTTTGGAGCTAAGTCAGCCTGCCACTGAGTAGTGCTCCCAGTCTTAATGACAAAGGCATTCTACTTCACCCAGTGGTTGTCAAACAGACACCAAGGGTCACAACTTGATGCCCTAATATGATTGAGTGGAGATAAGAAAGAAGAAGAATACGGTCAAGGGCCCATTTTCCACCAGTTTTACCTGATTCCCAGGAAAGTACTTCTGGTAAAGCAGTGACAAGGCTTAGAAAAGGCCATTTTACTAGCCTTCCATAGAATATGTATATTAAAAAAGGTGAAACTGAAGATCTGTGAAAGAAAAGCAAATTTTTTTCTTAAAGAGAAGCGTTTAACTGGAGACCATGGTTTCAGGCTATGGTCCTTTTTGTCAGTCTAGGGTTATTTTTTTTATTCCATGAGATCCACAAGGGATCAAATCTTCTTTCTTATCTCCACTCAATCATATTAGGGAGAAGTAGAATGCGTCTGCCTTTGTCCATTAAGACTGGAATCACTACTCAGTGGCAGGCCGACTTAGTTCCAAAAGAAATAGCCGCCTCTGACATGAGGAACAGACACCATGTGCAGCTGCTCCTAACATGTAGTACATCCTGTATCCCTGGAGCCCTTACAGGGTACTATCAGCCGGGCCAGCTGAGCCCAGGTTTTTTAGTAAGCTTGTTACTGCTCTCCCTCCTCCTTTTTCATCCGGGCTTGGGACCGGCAAAGGCGGAGTTAGGGATCAAATTAAATCTTTACATGAAATAAAGTCTGCCCTAGACTGACGAGGGCCATTAGCCTGAAACCATGGTCTCTAGGTGGACACTTCTCAGTTTACCAAAGTTGGTGTTATGGCTTTGTCACCAACCTGATATATTGATATACTCATTTGTATCAGGACAAAACATTGGGAATCAACCAAAAAATTAGCTATGTAATTATTTATCCCACAAGATAAGGCCAAAAAGAATGTAAACTAGGCATGACTCAATTGTACTATTTCTTTTGGAATTTTATTTATAATTCCAAAATAGTCATACAGTATATTATTTGTATCTATTTTAATAGAATTATATATAAATAGTTATTTTTATAACTTTTTAAAGAAATTTTATAAAATATAATTTATATTCATCTTTTTCGTCTGATATATATTTTTCTATTGAGCAAAGTACCATCTAGCCTTTTGTTTAATGTTAGAGAATATATATACATTTTTAGTGAATATACTTTTTGAAAATTACACATACTTAAGTTATATATTATGATATTATTTTTTTCCACAAAAAGGAAAAAGATAATTTTTTAAATGATTAATTAAAAAGTCAGGTGTTGATATTAAAAACAAATTAGGCATATACCTAATTTAAGAAATAGAAGCATTAAAGTACGAATATTTCTTTTGATCATAAAACTTGTATAAATATGCCTAATTTGTTTTTAATATATATAAATGGAAAGTCGTCTCAGTTCATAATGTATGTTCATAATGTACTAAATAATTAATGAGGCGGAATATATTTACCATATTTTATTTCATTCTAGTACTTCGCGCTAGTAGATATTAGATTGAGTCTGGAATACCAAGATCTTTATCAGTAAATGAAGTGTATTCTGGCATTTCAAGGCCTTTCCTCATTAGATGATCCCACTGCCAATACACCTGAATGATCATCCACCACCACAAGATTCCACCAAGAGCTTCGGCTGTATAGAAAAAATGCTTCGCTGCTCTTGGACTCTCTCTATAATGTAAATTGCCCGAATTGGTATTTCTTATAATCTTTAAATCGCTTGGTTTAATTATTCTCTTACGTAAAATTAAATTTCTTGCTAATGCTCCAATCATTTTAACTTTTCTTTCCTGTGGAATATTTTATATGATTATTTTTTCTTAAAGAGAGATAAATTCTTAAAAATAAACCATCAAGGTTAGGAAAAAGACAACAAATAAACGAATGATGATATTAATGCATGACAGAGTATAAGCAAAATTCAATTTGGGGGCAACTTATCATTTTCGTTTTAAATAATAATAATAAATTGCTAGAGAAATATTTATAAAAAATTATCACTCATACTAGCAATTCGTTTTTTTTTTTATGGGCGAGCACAAACGCTCTTCAACTGGCTATACCGTGCTAGAAGGAGATTTATATATATATTTTTAAATGTTAATTTACACTTTCTAAATTTTTCTTTAAACCATTTAGCTTAGTTCATTTTGAGATTTATAAGGAAAAATTTATGTGCATTCTTATGTTCATTATTAAAAATGACAATAATTTATTTTGTTTTACTATTATAAGAATGTATTTGAAATTTATATTTTTACACGGTGATTTGTTTTAGAGAATTCAATTAAATTTATATCAAACAACACCCATAAAATATAAATTTGTTTATTTATTTTTAGCTTTATGATTATTTAGATTGTTTTTTTTTTTTTATCTTACCACTATATCAAATATCATTATAAATATCATTTGCTATGGAAGCTTGGACCTTAGTCTACACCCAAGATTACCATAACAGAAAACTAAACAGATTTGCGACCTCTCCAATCCGCCTTAGGTCATACCTTTCCAAAATACGCCCTGGAATGGCCACCACTACCATCCTTACTGGTCACGACCATGTTCTGGTAGATCTCTGGCAGAGAGATCCAACTTGTCCTCACTGCCAGGAAGAGTCACAGACTGTGTATCACCTCCTCTTCTCCTGTCCAGCTTTTATACTACACAGGCTACAGACACTGCTTGGAGTACAATAATTCAGCCCTGTCCCTACTTCCTGACTCCCTGCCAGCCTGGAACTACCTGGTTCACCTCAGTCCTCCCCATGACTAGACTTCTAGATTGTAGCTGTACAGCCCTGGGTAGTTGGCGATTTATGCTCCAGGAGCCCGGGTTACCTCTATTTTCTCTGTCATTATCATCTAACGCCCTCTCTCCTTTTCTCCCGGCCGTGCGGCCACGTTGTTTTGGTTTGAGATGTATGACGTCGAAATGAGTAACCCCTTTGAGGTATTGGGTGAAAGCCAAGATAATGTGCTGCAAGCTCATGCAAACCTAACCCCCAGATGGCGCCCTGCCTAAGATGCTGATGTGAGGGGTCAGAAGATATGCCTTTTTTGTTAGCTACTTAGCTAATAATTGTGAATCACAGACACAGTACACAGTGTTTCACGAAGCTATCCAGCCAAAAATTGTGAATCACAGACACCTTTCAGTGTTTCATAAAAGCTACCCAAAAATTAATAGTGAATCACAGACACCGCATAATGTTTCATGAAACTTCCCAGGAATAAATAGAACGACCAATGAAGTTGAACATGAAATCTTATTGATTAAAAAATTTAGATTTCGCTCTCTCTCTCTTTTTTTGTTTAGTTCAAAGCTTCAAATTTCAGGCTCAAAATGTTCACTTATATCTGTGGCTATGGATCTAATAGGATATATCGTTGGTTAACGCCATTAATAATTATATATGTGAGATAAAACCTTACAATCCTCTAAAGTATGATCAAATCGCTTGGTAGAAATAAACATAGTGTAGATATGTGGTACTCTCTTCAGTACTGAAAAGTACTGGAGTTTAAGAAGAATGATGCAATCAGGGATGCAGGTTTATTGAAGGCTAGTTGATTTCTATGGGATGTTCCTTGATGGAGGTAATGGACTTGGGAGGCATCTCCCCGCTGGAGACCTCAGGAGGCGCGGTAAGTGCGGGCTGGCGGCGCTCAATATTGTAGCGCCCGGACTTCAACTGGGCGTCCAGTTCTTCCATGACAGCGCACAGCTGTTCAAAGTGCTTTGAGGTTTCTTCGTGGAAGGCCCTCTCGGTCTCGAACAGCGTCTTGACCTCTTCCGAGAAGAACTTAATACGGCTATCGCAGACGGCGGGCAATTCGATGATTAGCTCTGTTTGGAGAGGTTCAAACTCCCTCCATGTCTCTTTGACACGGTTCTGAGCCTTCTCGATCTTGGCGAAATCTTCTCCCTTGGCGTTCTGAAGATGCTCCAGGCTGTGTCGTGAAGCATCATAGTCTGTTAGTTTCTTCTCCATTCTGCTGACTTTCTGGGCTACCTGGTTGTACTGGCCCACATACTTGTTCACCATTTCAACTACTTCTTCATTTAAACGTTTAGTCTGGATTTGTTTTAGGTTATTCAGTTCGTGTAACATACTCTCTAATTTGTCATGTTCAACCCAATCTTGACTATACATGGTCATGAGGACTTCGCATAAGTCTTGAAACGCGCCCTGTGTCGATTTAACGCAGTGTGCGTAGGATTTCGTAACTTCCTGGAGTTTGTGGGCCAATTTCTTCTGACCTTGAAACAGCTCCACATATTCTTCCATCACTTCGTCTCTGGATCGATCGGCTTTTCCAATATTCTGCATCAACTTCTCCTTAGCTCGTCCAAAACTGCCCTTTATGTTCCTAAATGCCGATTTTGCTTTTTGAGAGATCTGTGTTGATGATGAGGAAGGTTTGCCGAGTTCATTTTCATTTTGATTGGACTGCGAACCCGGTTCCTTAGAATCTGAATCCATGGGACGTTTGTATATAGATATATCCACTTAAAATTTGAATGGGGGATGATTAAATGGAAGCCTGCATTAGAATTTGGAGGGCTAGGTGAGGGTTGTGAATGGTTGACGTGGCAACTTAACAATGGCTAGGTACTTCACTGGAGTATGTCCGATACTGTAGTCAACTGAAGGCATTCTTAAGCTGCGAATATATTTTTTTGAATACTGGTAGAACACGCAACCTTTCTAATTGCATATTTGATCTAATTGCATACTTGATATAATTGCATATTTGATTTATTGAATACTTGATCTAATTGCATACTTGCAATACTATCCAGATCTATATTCAAATTGAAATCAATCTTCAGTATTTTCTCTGAACGATCCAAGCAAAATGTCCAGTTCGTGTAAGAGTCGCGCAGTATAGTGAAAACCCACCAGTATTAGACCCTCGGGTTTGCAAGGGATTGGAATTTTAACCATAAAGTTGGATGATTCGGGAGTAATGAAAAGAGTCTATAGTCAATAAAGATAAAAGGTCACCTTTCCAGTCAAAATAGACGTCAAAGCTAAACGCCATCTAGTTGATAATCCTATAAAAAGTGGGCATAAGCCGATTTCCATTTTCATGGCTCAAGTAAGAATTAAGAAGAAAAAAAATCCTGATTGTGCAAATAAAAGTTACTAATGGTCTGCGCCATCTGTCGGAATAAATATAAACTAATAGTTGATTTTTATTTATTACAGAATAGTGACCCCAGATACACTTGGTAATTAATCAAGAAAAGTAAGGCACATAGTGTTTCGGGTTATTGGCGTTCGTCAGTATGGTGCAGGCTGTACCTCCATGACCAAAAGAACCAGTCATAAAGACATCCTGAAAAGTCACTGAATGGGTATTATATATAGACTCATAGACAAAACTTAAGGAAGTTGTACCTTTCAGCATGTATATCGGGATTCGGATAATAACTCTGTAAGATATTACAGTGACCTTTATTAAAGACACAGGAGATAACATACACTCATGGACAAAACTTAAGGAAGTTGTACCTTTCAGCATGTATATCGGGATCCAGACAATAACTCTGTAAGATATTACAGTGACCTTTATTAAAGACACACGAGATAACATACACTCATGGACAAAACTTAAGAAAGTTGTACCTTTCAGCATGTATATCGGGATCCAGACAATAACTCTGTAAGATATTACAGTGACCTTTATTGAAGACACAGGAGATAACATACACTCATGGACAAAACTTAAGTAAGTTTTACCTTTCAGCATGTATATCGGGATCCAGACAATAACTCTGTAAGATATTACAGTGACCTTTATTAAAGACACACGAGATAACATACACTCATGGACAAAACTTAAGGAAGTTGTACCTTTCAGCATGTATATCGGGATCCAGACAATAACTCTGTAAGATATTACAGTGACCTTTATTGAAGACACAGGAGATAACATACACTCATGGACAAAACTTAAGTAAGTTGTACCTTTCAGCATGTATATCGGGATCCAGACAATAACTCTGTAAGATATTACAGTAACCTTTATTGAAGACACACGAGATAACATACACTCATCAACAAAACTTAAGGAAGTTTTACCTTTCAGCATGTATATCGGGATTCAGACAATAACTCTGTAAGATATTACAGTGACCTTTATTGAAGACACACGAGATAACATACACTCATGGACAAAACTTAAAGTTGTACCTTTTAGCATGTATATCGGGATTCAGACAACACCTCTGAAAGATATTACAGTGACTTTTATTGAGGACACACGAGATAACCAAGTGTGAACAAAATTCCCTGCCTCCTTGAAAAAAAAAATATAAAAAGACGACCGGCCACATCAAAGATTTTTTACTTCCTTAAGTTTTGTCTATGACTATATAATTATTATATATGACGAGGTGTCCAACAGGCCGAAACATTCACGTAGTTGGTTTTTCTTGGTTAATAAAGAAAAGGTATTTTTCCAATATCCTGGAAAATAATAAAAGAAATCAACGATTACTTTATTTTCCCATTTATTATTACTCTTCACAATTTATCCTTTCATACTTCATCCCTAAGGTTAGAAATAATCGTTATTTCTCCTTAAAACAAAATTTCGATTTTTCATTCAAAAGAAACACATGCGGGATAATTTCAAATGTCATTCTACAAATCAACGATTAGTTGAAATTTATCCCGACAGATAGCGTTAGCCATTTAGTAATTTTTAGTTTCAATATCCTAAGATATATTTTTGCCTAATTTCTCAACCTCTCACTGTATGTATGATTCTAGTTTAATTCCACTTTGGCAATATATTTTTCTCGAAAATGTTTGTGAACTTATTTATAATTGAAACTACTTTATTACAATGTCCTTATAAGTTTATATATTGGGCTAAATATAGAATATATGTTGTAATAAAAAATATGAGTAGAGATATGTTTCTATTATAGGTTGAATATTAATAGTGAAAGTTATTTTATAAGAAATTGCACTTTATATATATTTAGATATCTTTAAAGATAAATGAAGGATACACCATTTTTATGCTACTATAATTATTTTATTTTTTTTACAATTCTTGCACACGTGCACATTATATCACAAGCCTTTTTTATCTACAAGATGATGATAAAAACGTTCGATTCGTTTCGAATCAAAACAGAGTAAAGTAATAATATATCACTGATATATTATCTTTAAACAAGACAGATCAGATCAAGTAGAGCCGACAATATCACAGTGGGCTCCTTATCCAACATACAGTCATGGGCCGGAAGTGAAGGTGCACTAGCGTCAAGACAAAAGAAGACCCCACACATAGGAACATGGTTACCTCGGTTTAGGGGTGGTTCCCGGGAAGGATGAGACTGGGACCGCTCTGGACTATATGACTACTCTCCTGGTCTCCTGTCTGTGCTGGGTACTTCTCTGTCTGGGTATGGGGCCTCCTCGTGTCTAGGCTCGGTTCTTGAGATTCCGGGCTAATTGTCCTATCAAATGTGGTCTTCTAGCCCTACTATGGCTGCAGAACGCGAACTGGTGGCAAGGGATCCTAGGATCTGGCAGTGGAGGTGTCATCGCAGGGGTGGAGGAAGCTGGAGAGGTCAGGGAAACAACGCCTTGATGGAGGCCAGTTGAGGAGGCAGGAGGTCCTGGAAGCCTAGAACTTGAGGGCTCTAGACTTCAAGATGGGACAGCTTGAGGCTCTCGTCTCGTGCTTGTCTGGGAGACCCTTGGCACAGCAGTTGGCGCACTTGGAAGTGCGCTGGTCGGCAACGGAGGGGCAGGCGCGGCCTTCATGGCCGCCTTCACCGCAGTGGAAGCACTTAGGAGCTCTGGTGCATTGGGCAGAGTTGTGGCCGAAGCCACAACAGCGGAAGCAGACTCGGGCGCGGATGGACTCCTCGAAGTTGAGGATTACTCCATCCACCACGATCCTTCCGCGATTGCCCAGGGCTCTGAAGGTCTTGAGGTCCACCTCGATGAAGGCGGTGCAGGTCCCGTTTCTGGGTGCAGAACGGTGCGCCACGCGCACCACCTTGTCCCCAGGGAGTTGGCTGACAGCAGGGGTTTCAAGGAGCGTCTCTTCAATGGTGGAGTTGGATGTTTCCTCATCCACTTTGAAGAGGCAGATGCGAGGTAGGATCTCCTTCTGTTGGCGGACCTTCATGCCATCCAGCTTGTTGGCCAGGGAGGTGGTAAAAGCTGGGATGGTATCGGGGTTGCTGGAGTGGAGGACAAGCTTCCCTTTGGTTTGCAGGGAGGCCCAAACGCCTTGGGGTAAAGTGTGGGCAGCGCGGACAGCTTTAAGCATTTCCCTTGGGTCAGCCTGTGGGTCATCAGAGATGACCACTGTGTGGGCCGCCGATTTTTCTCCATGGAGGACCACTTGGGCGGCCGCAGGCTTGGAGACGCGGGATTGCGCAGGTTTTGCGGGACCTTTCAGGTTAGTCCTCTTTGCGGGCGGGTTGGGAGCCTCAGGCTGCTTCCTCTTTGAGGGAGCAGGAGCGGGCACGATGGGGGCAGGCTTCTTAATTGGGAGAGCAGCAGGAACAGGGGTGGCGGGCTTGATTGGGTCGGTTTGGGAACTGGCTTCCATGCAAGAAGGAGCTGGGCTGGTTTGGGTGCTGTGACTGGCAGTGATGACGTCCGGCTCCGCGAAGGCACTGAGCGTGTCAGTAAGGCTCTCCACTTCAGCGCAAAGGGCCTTAATCTGCTTATTCCGCGTTGCGATGTACCCAATCATGTCTTCGTGCAGGGGCTTGAGGGCGGGATGGCCAATGCCGATCAGGACCTGGAGGTGGCGGGAGAGCACCATTTCGTCCTCCTTATCCAGGGCAGCGACGTCCACGATGGGCTTCTGGGCATTCTTCTTCTTTTTCTTGGCAGGGTTCATGGCAAGAGCAGGAGAGCGGCCTGACTGTCCAAAAGGAGGGCGGGGAAGGACTCTCTACGTTCGGCTAAAACCGAGGTTTTTTATATACCATTCCCCGGGGCCCCCTCGTGTCAGAGCCCCGGCCTATATCCTAATTGTGACGTCAGAGGGGGAGGACGTCCAATCAGGGACCGCCACGACCAATGTCTATAAATCTCTCTTGTTTATATTATCCTTCCCGGTTCACCGTCCCTTTCTATCCCGTGTATCCTTTTTATTGACGCCGTTTTGTAGTGACATATGAGTTTTATAAACTATTTTAGACGCGCGCGTAAGATTCTTTTTGAAATTAAACAATTTCTACTGCCCTTACTGCCATGGAAAAATTAATGGGAAGGCCTGGCTCATCAGTGATGAACCCTCCCAGTGGTTTCGCCAGTTTAATCTACCAGACCGCTGTTATATTGCATTTTTCAATCTTCCTTTTTATAGTGATACTGATTCTAGACTTGGAATGGGTATTTTAGATGAACTATAGACACTGATGAGCCAGGCCCCTCCCATTAATTTTTCCATTGCAGTAAGTGAAACGGCAGCTGGCATGGCTATATAGTAAATTATCAGTGAGCACATATTTATCACTGATGGTACTCTGTGCAGTTGCCTTTTAACTTATTGTAATATATATCACATGTAAACTTAGGTCTGATATAATTTATATTATGTCTGATGTTAGCCTAAAATAAATAAAGACTTTTCTTTTTTAACTTCCAAATACTACTTGCTGATTAACGTCAACCAACAAACACGAGGACGTTACAGTAGAAATTATTTAATTTGAAAAAGAATCTTACGCGTCTAAAATAGTTTCTAATTTTCATAACAGATGGCGCGCTAGTGAATCGTAACATATGAGTTTGAATTTATATACAACATATACAATACGACATATATATATATATATATATACATATGTCATAATATATGCTCTTCCAGGATTAATAAAACAAACCAACAGCCAACGAGAGAGAGATGAGCAGCTAAAGCGAGACACTTTAGACAACTATCTCACGACCATTTTGACCACATTCCTGAGGGGGGGGGGGGCGTCACCACCTGGCGACTATCCTGATTAGCCCCCCCCCCCCGGTTGTGTACACAGGGAAAACAGTCGTGCAGGTGATAACGTCTCGCTCGCTCTCTCGGCTGGCTGGCTGGATGATTGCTCTAACAACTCGTCGTGTGATTATTTCTCTCCTCACCACAATTACCACTAAATTGTCACAGAAAAAGTCGACAGGATAAGACCTGGCCGGGAAGCAAATCCCTCATATACCGGAGTATGAAGAAACAAGAAGCCAAGCCACGATGATCGGCCAAACCCAACTCAACTGTAACCACTCCTCTTCGAGCCCTCAACCCCTTCTTCGCCAACCTTTGAACCGTGATCCCGAAGAAGTATTCACCTACGACGGAGATGGAGCTGCCACACACTTCTTCCAGCACTAGATCTACCCAAGAACGACCACCGTGCCAGGGCAGGACACCTTCCTCCATCATGGACAAGACTCCGCCATATCCCTGCCGCTACTGTGATGTACAACACTGGTACGCTCAGTGTCACAGACAGAACTCTCCCGAATCTCAATGAATTTACCTGCTCTCTAAACCAGCATAACCTGTAAGTGAAATTGTTTTACCCCTTCCATTCATTCTTTAAATAAGTCATTCCTTGTAAATTGTCCCAATATTTACATAATTATCTCCATTTATTCTCTCCATGCCTATTAACAATGATTTTATGCTCCAAACTATTTATCTAGATATTTGTAACTCATTTAATTAGTTACCTTACCAGTAGAATTTAACAATCCGTATTTTAATTAAATAATTTCCATTTTTAACGTAACTCTTAAAAAAAAAAAAACTCTTAAAAAAAAAAAAAAAAAACTCTTAAAAAAAATTGGAATTCTACCTATTAACGCTTTACGATTTTTACTATTAACAATATATTTGCATAATCAATTTATTTATAAAAATATGCCTCCAGCACCTAAAATTTTGTATGTCTATTTGTATATGACCTCTCCTACTTGTAAGCACGGCTCACGAAAAATAATTTCTTTCCCTAATCGATTCAAAATTCACCCTGTAATTCAGGCGTCGAAGAATTCCAACCACCACGTGAGCCTTGCTTACAACCAACCCTTGGTGACTCTTATCTATCTTCCCCTTAATGCCCCTCTCATTCTTACAACTTTGTTAACTTTATACCAGCTCAGGACCTTTATAGAGAATTATTGATTAATCAATTATCGAACTTCTATATTGTCATTTCAAAATCCTAACCTTCGCCCTTCATTTATGATAATTTATTTCGTAGTTCATCTCTAGCCTATCCACCGACCCACACCATCTAGCCAATGGTGTGTTCGTCACAGGGTGCAGATTGACTAACTGCTAGATATTTATCAACCCCTTTTTGTTCGCACTTGAACAATCTGCATCGAACGACACAGTTCGCTTCTTCTTCTCGCGCTACACGTTCGCCACACGGACCCTGTCTTCAAATCTATGTTTGTCCATTGTCCAAACCAGCACGATATAGCCTACCTCCGATATTTCTCACGGAGGTACGTTAAACATCGTCGCTGATTTTGTCCGGTCCGTCATCATTTCGCGCAGACATGGGTCTTACTTTCAACCCACCGCGAAATCATCGCCTTGCACAAGCTCCCACGACGGTTCAAACACCTCGTGTCCGAGCAGCTTGTCACTTGTAACGGACAACGCAGTCCTCGTCCCAATTTTTGGCACTGTGCGCGCATACTTTCCGCAAATTAAATATAAGTCCGTTCGACTTCCTCACCTACACACGGGACTTTTTCCCTCGGACTCGCTACACAAGTAGCTGCATAGATAAGTTAGATTGGCCCAGGGCAAGTTTCCCCTCACCCTGTTCGCCAAGGTTCTAACATTGTATGTAGTTTTATATTTACCTCAGTCCTGAGCTCACGCAATTTCCAGCCTCAACCTCATTTCTCATACTCTACACCAGTGATTCTCAACCTTTTTTTTGTTGCGGCACTATTTTAAAGATTTGAAAATTTGGCGGCACAATTTTAGAATTTCGCGGCACACTTTTGCTAACTTGAATGCAAGAAAATTCAAATTATGTATCAATATTTCTATGCAAAATATAAGTAATATACATCTCTAACATTCAATTTGCTAATTTCGTTATTTTAAAAAGTAAAAAAATGAAAAAGAAAAAAAGAAAAACCAATACAAACGTGAACATAATCATATGACTAAAATTCGGCGGCACATTTTTAGAATTTCGCGGCACACAAAATTACCGCGGCACAGTGGTTGAGAATCACTGCTCTACACCTATAGCATAGAAAGCCCATGACAAGTTTCCCCTTGCCATGTCCGCCTGAAAAATATCTTAAAGTGTAGAGTTCCCCAGTCTTAATGATCTTCAGAATTTCATCATATCTATGTGACTCTTCTTCTCGTTGTTCACACTCCTCCATATCACTTCCCTTATAATACATTAGATTTTGTTGTATATAGCCTTTTATAACCTTGATATTTTCAAAATTTCCCATAAATATCGAACCCTCCGATGTTGTAAAACTGTAAATAATATTTACTTGTACTATACAATATTTTATTTACATAAAATTATGTCACCATTACCTTAACTAATTTTAACTGTAAAATTATTTTCTCTATTCCTGGCTTCTCCAGCTTTAAATATACTTAAACCATGTTCAGCCTTCTTCAACGGGGGCCATATGTCATAATATATGCTCTTCCAGGATTAATAAAACAAACCAACAGCCAACGAGAGAGAGATGAGCAGCTAAAGCGAGACACTTTAGACAACTATCTCACGACCATTTTGACCACATTCCTGAGGGGGGGGGGGGGGGGGGGCGTCACCACCTGGCGACTATCCTGATTAGCCCCCCCCCCCCCCCGGTTGTGTACACAGGGAAAACAGTCGTGCAGGTGATAACGTCTCGCTCGCTCTCTCGGCTGGCTGGCTGGATGATTGCTCTAACAACTCGTCGTGTGATTATTTCTCTCCTCACCACAATTACCACTAAATTGTCATATATATATATATATATATTTAAAGTGAGGGAGAGAGAGGCCTAGAGATAAAAATTTCGATTTTGATCATTTTATTTAGAAAGAAAAATAACTTCTTGATACTGACAATGATCCGCTTTAAGACTTTTTAAAATTTCTAGTACACGTGGTAACATGATAATCATGGTGGGTAAGAAATTGGCGACTGATTTTACTATTTGTATACCATATGTCTACACATATGAAAAACAGTTCGACTTTTGCATTTACAAATGTGAAAGAGCCCTGTTTGGTTACTTGTACTCACAGGTGAGGTTGGACTCCGCTTTAAGTAATATCATTTTATTCACTATTGAACGTTGTGGCCCACTGTACGTATTACATACCAAACACAATACGACACCAGTCATCTCTGTCTTAAGCTCGATGTACCATCTCGGTGACCGTTAAGCCAGTGAGTTCCTTTAATTGGTCCACGAAGCGTGTCGGTGGGCGTCCAGATATGAGTCGCCCAGACATCTTTCCAGTCAGTATGGTGCACTCCATTCCCCTGTGTCGAGCGATGTGATCGAAGAATCTCAAACAACGCCAGCCATCTCTGTCTTAAGCTCGATGTACCATCTCGGCGACTTTTAAGCCAGTTAGTTCCTTTAATTGGTCCACGAAGCATGTCAGCGGGCGTCCAGGTATGTGTCGCCCAGACATCTTTCCAGTCAGTATGGTGTACTCCATTCCCCTGTGTCGAGCGATGTGATCGAAGAATCTCAAACAATTCCGTTGTACAGAAGTCGGTCATATTCCGAAATCGATAATTGTGATAATATTGATGTTCTACACGCTGTATCTAAGACGATGTTCTAAAATAGCCAAAATGGTACCGTTCTTGTAGATATGATCGATCAAAGAACAGAACAAAGCAATCAGAAACTGGAACAGGACAAAGCCATCAATCGACAGATCCTATCAGAAACATACGACAGGCTTTGGGCGGAGCTTAACTTGATTATCTTCTGCTTAAATATCGGGCAAAGAATTGCTTCTTCACAACAGTCATGCCTCCCGTAAGGAACCCGGAGATCAAATTCACCAAGGTAAATCTTAGAACTTTTTCCAATATTTTTATAAATTCAATATTCTATCGATAAAATTTATAGCAAAAAAAAAAAAAAGGGGTCGGTGGAAGGATGTTCTAAACCGTTGGTTTTCGACAGTTACGACCTGGGTTCGATTCCCACATTGGACACTTTTTTCTGATAAAAAAATGCGGCAATGGCCCCTGATTCTTGTAAAAGTCTTATGATTGTATAACGACATTTGAAATTTATCCCGCATGTGTTTCTTTTAAACGAAAAATCGAAATTTATTTTTAAGGAGAACTAACGATTATTTCTAATCTTAGAGATGAAGTATGAAAGGATGACTTGTGAAGAATAATGATGAATGGAAAAATAAAAATGTCCAGGGATGGGAATCCCTGGACATATCCAGGGTAGCCTAGTGGACATGGCATCTGCCCGGTAAGTGGGTTCGATTCCGTTTTTATTTTTCCGTTTATCATTACTCTTCATAATTCATCTTTTCATACTTCATCCCTAAGGTTAGAAATAATCGTTATTTCTCCTTAAAAATAAATTTCGATTTTTCGTTCAAAAGAAACACATGCAGGATAATTTTCAAATGTCGTTCTACAATCATAAACCGCATTATATTGTATTATAAATTTACTGGCAATGTGTTTCTTTTAAATAATATTTGATGATATTAAGTAAAAATTAATCAGTCCTTTATAGGAAAAGAATCTTTTCAAAGCATTTTTATTCTCTAGCTTTCTGACACGAACGCCCTTCTACAGGAGAATTCTGCCAAGACACGCATCTATAGGTAGTTCCTCGGTGTGGAACTGAGGTGTGAAGACCTTGTCTGGAGGAGGACTCTCTCAAGTTGGGGTTTGTTATTAGCATTATCTATTTGTTTGCATCAGCATAATTTAATCTAATCTTTGATAGAGGGCGCTGTTCGTGAGCTAAGTAGAATAATTTGAATATATAGTTTTATTAATTGATTTATATATTTTTTAAAATAGCCTATCGTCTTCCCCGTATTTTTTTACCTATGTATGGAAATTTTGGTTTGAATTTGTGAACTACTGCGAATTTGTATACCGGACATACAAACAAACAAACATACAAACATTGATTTTTATATATATAGAAGAAGATGTTTTCCACCTCTGTAAAATTTGATTAGAAGAATCAATAAAATTGTCAAATTGTCTACAAGAGAAAACTTGGTATCCAACGTTTTTCTACTGTTGAAGGACGTCCGTGACTGAAAGCTAGAGAATCAAAAAGTTTTGAAAAGACACTTTTCCCTGGAGGAATGATTAATTTTACTCACTATTGATACAAGGATAATTTTTATAGAATTTGATGTAATTATTGAAAAGAAACACATTGCCTGTAAATTTATATGTTACAAATTTAAACGATAAATGGCAATTTATAAATTGAACTAATCTTTTCTATCCTAAAGATAGATGTTGCCTGGCCGGCATTCATAGTTCTATGAAAAATAAGATACTTTGGCCAGTTAGAGTTTTTATTTTCTCAACGTTTCGACAAAAATATTTTGTCTTCGTCAGGAGAAATAAATAAAAATAAAGCATTTGGCAAGGTGTTAAAAATTGTTCTGAGGTTGCAAAGGCGTTCTCACGCAATCTTTTTAAACACCTTGCCAAATGCTTCATCCAAGTCGGTGGACGAGTGGGTAACTCCCTCGATTCCCGACAGTCATGAACCGGGATTGAATCCCGCGTTAACATTTTGTTTAATATATGAATAACCTTCACATATTATTCACTGTTTCAATTATCATGAACTAGGTTGCTCTTGTTGAGCGGTACCTATTAATGTGATTTTGAACCGGTTGCCAAATGCTTTATTTTATTTATTTCTCCTGACGAAGACAGAAAGATTTTTGTCGAAACGTTGAGAAAATAAAAAACTCTAACTGACCGAAGTGTCGATTTTTCATAGAAATAATATTTTATAATAAATTATACACATGAGCGATGTAGGGTATAGGTTTATAATAAAAAGTTTGTTGTTGTTGATTTTGTTCTATTGTCGGTCTGTTGTGGTAGATCTTCCTCAATAACGAATGGAGAAACTCTGCCAGCGGAAAGACCTTCGATGTCCTCAACCCGGCAACTGGCGCCGTACTGTGTCGAGTGCAGGAGGCCGATCAGGTATGTCGCTTAGCTCTGATATCTCCTAGAAGTTAACGTTAGTTTACGGATGTTTGGATCTGTATATGTAAGGAATCTAAGGGGTCGGTGGAAGGATAGTCTAAACCATTAGTTTTCGACCGCTACGACCCGGGTTCGATTCCCGCATTGTGCACTTTTTTCTGATAAAAAAATGCTCCAATGGCCCCCGAGTCTTGCAAAAGTCCAACCCCACCAGCGAGTGCAAGTAACCAAACGGGACTCTGGCACATTTGTAAATGCAAAGCCGAACTGCTTTTCAAATGTGTAGACATGTGGTGCATTTACAGTAAAAGCAGTCGCCAACTTCTACCCACCATGATTATTATGGCTTTTATCACGTTTGTTGTTGTTGTTGTTGTTGTTTCTTATCCCCTTGTGTAAAGATTACACGAATTCCATGAGTTCATGCTCCTCGAGCTGTTTTATGATGAGCAGCGGCCTCTCCCAAAGGTCCTGTTTAGTGCATATAATGTACCACGTTTACTAGGGATAGGCAAAAAAAAAAAAGACCTAAACAGAAGAGAGAAATGGGAAGGAGAGGTGATTTTAGAGAGGTGACTCCGGGGTTACATTTACATCAATGTGTTCACAGAGGTGACGAGGACAGAATGACCGGTAGAAGGACATCTTACCTGAAAGCTTGTACAATCGTTTTCATATCTTCTATATATATAAAAATGAATGTTTGTCTGTTTGTTGGTTTGTATGTCCGGTATACAAATTCGCAGTAGTTCACTAATTCAAACCAAAATTTCCATACATAGGTAAAAAAAATACGGGGAAGACGATAGGCTATTATAAAAAATATATAAATCAATTATTAAAACTATATATTTTTAGTCAGAAAATGATGATGACGATATTGCTGTATCATGTTTGATTATCAGATACAAAATTATATCGGGAAAAATTCCAAAAAGCAGAGACCACGGGTGAAACCAGTTCATTATTTTGTACGCAGGAACAAAATTCTAACAGAAAAACATTCATTCGAGCAGAAAACAAAAGCCAGATCATCTTTCTATAAAAATATCGCTTCTCACACACAAAGTTTGGAGCGGGACGTTTCACAAAAGTGACATCCACGGTGCCAATTTATAATTGTAACGAATAGTATTTGAATAAAAACATTTAATCGGGTAAAACCCGGGCGTTGCCCGGGTCATTCGGCTAGTAGAAAATAAAACTCTCTTCTCTCATACCTGTGTTTCTTCATCTATAAACAAAGAAAAAAAGTCGGCCCCATTTGTTGTATAGCTAGCAGTATGTAGTATTGTAGGTAGTCCAACGCCATCATGTCCTGCAGAGAAAGTAAAAGGTGGATTGGTGTTGATATAGGCTGAGGTGGACTTAGCGGTACAGATAGCTCGCCAGGCCATGCATCGGACGTCCCCTTGGAGAACTATGGATGCATCTGAGCGCGGAAGACTGATCCATAAGTTAGCGGACCTGGTGGAACGGGATACGGACTACTTAGCGGTAATTATATCCTCTTCTTCTTTCTTATCTCCAAGGTAACTCCCGGCGGGGAATCGAACCCCGATCGCCCGCGTGACAGGCGGGAATGATATCCTGGTACACATTAGATCTATCCACACAGATTCTATCCCTCACATAGTTCCAGAGATTTCTATAAAAATGATTTACTATTAATGAAATGATGAAAACGAATCTTCTTTCCACACCCACATACATTCTATCCTTCACATAGTTCCAGAGATTTCTAGAAAACACTGATTTACTATTTAATGAAATGATGAATAATGATGAAAAAGAATCTTCTTTCCACACCCACATAAATTCTATCTCTCACATAGTTCCAGAGATTTCTAGAAAAAGCTGATTTACTATTAATGAAATGATGAAATAATGATGAAAACGAATCTTCTTTCCATACCCACATACATTCTATCTCTCACATAGTTCCAGAGATTTCTAGAAAAAACTGATTTATTATTAATGAAATGATGAAACAATGATGAAAACAAAATCTTCTTTCCGCACCCACATACATTCTATCTCTCACATAGTTCCAGAGATTTCTAGAAAAACTGATTTACTATTAATGAAATGATGAAATAATGATGAAAACGAATATTCTTTCCATACCCACATACATTCTATCTCTAACATAGTTCCAGAGATTTCTAGAAAAACTGATTTACTATTAATGAAATGATGAAAACGAATCTTCTTTCCACACCCACATACAATTCTATCCCTCACATAATTCCAGAGATTTCTAGAAAAACTGATTTATTATTAATGAAATGATGAAAACAAATCTTCTTCCCACACCCACATACATTCTATCTCTCACATAGTTCCAGAGATTTCTAGAAAAACTGATGTCCCCATCGAAATATTGAATAAATAAAACTCTTTAAAAATCCGGAAAGCATGGCTCCTGCACAAGGTTGACACGCACAAATTGTGAGGCGTTCCAAAAATAAGCCATTTTCGAAAAAAAAGTAAATCAATATAGAGATTGTTCCTATAGATGATCTATACATTTGTTTCATCCTTGTCTCATAGAATGCTCCGACAAAGAACCTCGACAAAAGAAGGTTGGTGACAGAGCCTGGAGGTGTTGGACAATGGCAAGCCACTACACGAGGCCCTGTTGGATGTAGCAGCATCGGCTTCTGCCTTACGATACTATGCCCAGTGGTGTGATAAGATTCACGGCCACACCATACCAGCCGGTAAGTGACCTTCTTCACTATACTTTGACAAAACTAGACCTGTTCAGTCGAGGAAAACAGCGCATTCTACTTCACCCAGATATGATTGAGTGGAGATAAGAAAGAAGAAGAAGAAGATACAATAGGCTTAGATTAGAAAGAGAAAAAAAAGTACATCTAGACTTCTGGAAAGTCCATGTTTTCTGTTTTTACTTTAACAATGTCGTATGGCACTGAGGCACGAAACAACTCTAATACTTGAACAATTATACTTTATACAACCAAGAAGTTCACAACCCATAGCATATTTTAAATCGATGCCCACTTGTTACAGATTTGAGAGTACGATGTCAAATGAACACTTCCAGTTTAAATTATGAAAAAAAAAAAAAAAAGAAATCTCCTTATCGTACAAGCTGATGCTTGCGCCATCTATTGGAATAAATATAAACTATTCTCGTTGATTTTTAATTATTCCAGCCAAATACTCATTCTTGATTAATCAAGAAAAGCTAACCACGGACGCGTTTCGGGCTGTTGGCCCTCATCAGCGTGGTGCAAGCTGTACCTTAACAATAAAAAAAACTGGTCATTCAGGCATCCTGAAAAATCATGAAACGGGTAGTAAAGGCCAGAATTATGTGAGACCGCTACACAATGTTAAAAATAGTACAAATGTGACATTGTCCTGGGATAAGGTGCATAAATTAGTTTCAGTTTAAGCCAAATGGGTTTCCAGTAAAGAAGAATATAAAAAATTTAACAAATTTTGTAGAATCTATATCAACTACCATGGACCTAAATTACACTGATGAATTGAAAATTCTAGTTTTAATTTGTATCTTTTTAAAATAAATCTATATTTATACCCCCCCCCATTAATTTAGTGGTTAATTCTAACAATATGCAGTTAAACCTGTCTATAGCGCCCCCTCTAAATAGCGCCTCCCTCTCTATAGCGCCCGATTTTAAATACGTAGTACGATGCGATTTACATTAAAAGTGACCTGTCTAAAGCACCCTCTCTCTATAGCGCCCGATTTTAAATACGTAGTACGATGCGATTTACATTAAAAGTGACCTGTCTATAGCACCCCCTCTCTATAGCGCCCGTTTTTAAATACTTAGTACGATGCGATTTACATTAAAAGTGACCTGTCTATAGCACCCCTTCTCTATAGCGTCTGGTTTTAAATACGTAGTACGATGCGATTTACATTAAAAGTGACCTGTCTATAGCACCCCCTCTCTATAGCGCCCGTTTTTAAATACTTAGTACGATGCGATTTACATTAAAAGTGACCTGTCTATAGCACCCCTTCTCTATAGCGTCTGGTTTTAAATACGTAGTACGATGCGATTTACATTAAAAGTGACCTGTCTATAGCACCCCTTCTCTATAGCGCCCGATTTTAAATACGTAGTACGATGCGATTTACATTAAAAGTGACCTGTCTATAGCACCCCCTCTCTATAGCGCCCGATTTTAAATACGTAGTACGATGCGATTTACATTAAAAGTGACCTGTCTATAGCACCCCTTCTCTATAGCGTCAGATTTTAAATACGTAGTACGATGCGATTTACATTAAAAGTGACCTGTCTATAGCACCCCCTCTCTATAGCGCCCATTTTTAAATACGTAGTACGATGCGATTTACATTAAAAGTGACCTGTCTATAGCACCCTCTCTCTATAGCGCCCGATTTTAAATACGTAGTGGGATGCGATTTACATTAAAAGTGACCTGTCTATAGCACCCCTTCTCTATAGCGTCTGATTTTAAATACGTAGTACAATGCGATTTACATTAAAAGTGACCTGTCTATAGCACCCCCTCTCTATAGCGCCCATTTTTAAATACGTAGTACGATGCGATTTACATTAAAAGTGACCTGTCTATAGCACCCTCTCTCTATAGCGCCCGATTTTAAATACGTAGTGGGATGCGATTTACATTAAAAGTGACCTGTCTATAGCACCCCTTCTCTATAGCGTCTGATTTTAAATACGTAGTACAATGCGATTTACATTAAAAGTGACCTGTCTATAGCACCCCCTCTCTATAGCGCCCGATTTTAAATACGTAGTACGATGCGATTTACATTAAAAGTGACCTGTCTATAGCACCCCCTCTCTATAGCGCCCGATTTTAAATACGTAGTACGATGCGATTTACATTAAAAGTGACCTGTCTATAGCACCCCTTCTCTATAGCGCCCGATTTTAAATACGTAGTACGATGCGATTTACATTAAAAGTGACCTGTCTATAGCACCCCCTCTCTATAGCGCCCGATTTTAAATACGTAGTACGATGCGATTTACATTAAAAGTGACCTGTCTATAGCACCCCTTCTCTATAGCGCCCGATTTTAAATACGTAGTACGATGCGATTTACATTAAAAGTGACCTGTCTATAGCACCCCCTCTCTATAGCGCCCGATTTTAAATACGTAGTACGATGCGATTTACATTAAAAGTGACCTGTCTATAGCACCCCCTCTCTATAGCGCCCGATTTTAAATACGTAGTACGATGCGATTTACATTAAAAGTGACCTGTCTATAGCACCCCCTCTCTATAGCGCCCGATTTTAAATACGTAGTACGATGCGATTTACATTAAAAGTGACCTGTCTATAGCACCCCTTCTCTATAGCGTCTGATTTTAAATACGTAGTACGATGCGATTTACATTAAAAGTGACCTGTCTATAGCACCCCTTCTCTATAGCGTCTGATTTTAAATACGTAGTACGATGCGATTTACATTAAAAGTGACCTGTCTATAGCACCCCCTCTCTATAGCGCCCGTTTTTAAATACGTAGTACAATGCGATTTACATTAAAAGTGACCTGTCTATAGCACCCCTTCTCTATAGCGTCCGATTTTAAATACGTAGTACGATGCGATTAACATTAAAAGTGACCTGTCTATAGCACCCCCTCTCTATAGCGCCCAATTTTAAATACGTAGTACGATGCAATTTACATTAAAAGTGACCTGTCTATAGCACCCCTTCTCTATAGCGTCTGGTTTTAAATACGTAGTACGATGCGATTTACATTAAAAGTGACCTGTCTATAGCACCCATTCTCTATAGCGTCCGATTTTAAATACGTAGTACGATGCGATTTACATTAAAAGTGACCTGTCTATAGCACCCCCTCTCTATAGCGTCCGATTTTAAATACGTAGTACGATGCGATTTACATTAAAAGTGACCTGTCTATAGCACCCCTTCTCTATAGCGCCCAATTTTAAATACGTAGTACGATGCGATTTACATTAGAAGTGACCTGTCTATAGCACCCTCTCTCTTGTGTTACAACAAAGAACAAATATACACAGAGTAAATATGCAAATACACAACAGCTAACATTAGTGAAACTTGTCCAGATGGAGATGCTCTGACTTTCACCCGCAAGGAACCCGTCGGAGTGTGCGGTCAAATCACACCGGTGGGTAGCGGTCTAATGAACACTCAGGATATAAACATAGAACATTTGATCCCAGTACAATTCCACTTTTTTTTTCATATAGTTTTACGTTTTTATATACTTTTTGCCTTATAATACATAATACAAATGAAAAAACCAAAACGCGAATGTCTCCTTTCATAAATTTCTACTGCCACTGATGAGCCAAGCCCTACCTATATATTTTTCATCGCAGTAAGGACAGTAGAAGTTTGATTTATTTGTGAAAGGAGACATTTGCGCGTTTTGGTGTCTTCATTTGTATTATATAGATGGCGTGTTATTGCTTTGTATTAATTTAGGCCTAACTTGTCCTTATTGTTTGCAGAAGAACATTGCTCGATGCAAGTATTCAAATGTAACTCTACTGTCCTAAAAGCTTATGTCCATAGTTTTCTTAAATACCATTTCTAAGATTCCACCCTTTAGTGTAGCATATAAACAGAATGATTTAATACAGTATTAGAGCTCTAAAGAAGCGGTCTGGTAGATTAAATTGGTGAAACCGATGAAGCAACTGATGAAGCAAGCCCTCCCAATATATTGTTTCATCGCAAAGGACAGTAGAAATTCGTTTTATGTATAAAATAAATATTTGTACTTTATTGGTTTCATTTACTAAACAAATACAAGAAAATAAGACCTAATCCAAATAATTTATTAGTGTGTGATGTTTCGGCAACAACATTGTCACCATCAGACAAAAGAATAAATGCAATAAATTGCCTAAACGTCACACACTAAAAAATTATTTGGATTAGGTCTTATTTTCTTTTATTAAAATCTATAATCCAAATTGTGCTTTATAATTCCTAAACAACTGTAATGTTTATATATATATGTTATACACAGTTAAACCTATCTATAGCACCCCCTCTTGGGACTCAACAAAATAGGGTGCTATAGAGAGGGGGTGCTATAGACAGGTCACTTTTAATGTAAATCACATCGTACTACGTATTTAAAATCGGGCGCTATAAAGAGGAAGGCGTTATTTAGAGGGGGCGCTATAGAGAGGTTTAACTGTATATATACTCTTCCAGGAATAATAAAGCCAACCTACAGACAACTCAGAGAGAGACGGGAGGGTAAAGTCCGGTCACTTGAGACACCAGCGACATTCCAAGGGGCGACTACTGGGGTCTGTAAGTTAACACCTCGGGACTTTTAAGACAGTTGGGGATTGTGGGCGACACGAACGGCCGCCCGGCTGTGTCGGGTCAGTCTCTCTCTCTTATCTTATATATATAAAAATGAATGTATGTCTGTTTGTCCTTTATGCCTGACCAAACCACTCATTGGATCGCCATGAAACTTTGGGAAGTTATTTAGTATAGTACTGGGAAGGTTTCTAGCAAATAAAATTTTTGAAATAACTTTTCGCCTAGATATAATCAAGATAAATATTCTAATTTATCTGTTATAATTCAACAATCTGCTCTAAATATTATCATGATGATACGATGATTTTGTAATGTAGAAAATTAGGAAAGACAAAATTCAGGATGACACGGCAATTTATTTGAGACAAGAATAATGATACAATTCCAAGGCAAGATACTATTCCTTTAACTTCCAATTACGGAGGGAACCAATTAATAATGATTTTATTCAACTTATCGAGTATTTTTCAAGGGACCGGGAAAAAATGTTCACTTTATCGAGCGATTCGTTAGACAAACCTTTACTCGGGTAAAATCCGGGCGAAGCCGGGAATATCCATTTCGTAGCTACACCGTCTCTCCAAGAGGCAGTCTCTTATTAAAGGTCTATTAGAGATTCTTTAATAGCAATTAGAATCTTCAATGAGAGACCACCAACAGGAGAAACAAGTTGATTCATGTTTTTAGGTGGTCTTTCTTAAGAGACTCTATTTACATATTTAAAATATGAAAAAATTAAAATATTTTAAAATTAAAATATTTTAAAATCAACATTTTCTTACTGTTACGTTTAATTACTGTTAATATATATATATATATATATATATCTATCTATCTATCTTCTATCTATATATATATAAAAATGAATGTATGTCTGTTTGTCCTTTATGCCTGACCAAACCACTCATTGGATCGCCATGAAACTTTGGGAAGTTATTTAGTATAGTACTGGGAAGGTTTCTAGCAAATAAAATTTTTGAAATAACTTTTCGCCTAGAAATAATCAAGATAAATATTCTAATTTATCTGTTATTATTCAACAATCTGCTCTAAATATTATCATGATGATACGATGATTTTGTAATGTAGAAAATTAGGAAAGACAAAATTCAGGATGACACGGCAATTTATTTGAGACAAGAATAATGATACAATTCAAAGGCAAGATACTATTCCTTTAACTTCCAATTACCGAGGGAACCAATTAATATTGATTTTATTCAACTTATCGAGTATTTTTTCAAGGGACCGGGAAAAAATGTTCACTTTATCGAGAGATTCGTTAAACAAACCTTTACTCGGGTAAAACCCGGGCGAAGCCGGGTACATCCATACAAGAATAATGATACAATTCCAAGGCAAGATACTATTCCTTTAACTTCCAATTACCGAGGGAACCAATTAATATTGATTTTATTCAACTTATCGAGTATTTTTCAAGGGACCGGGAAAAAATGTTCACTTTATCGAGATATTCGTTAAACAAACCTTTACTCGGGTAAAACCCGGGCGAAGCCGGGTACATCCATACAAGAATAATGATACAATTCCAAGGAAAGATACTATTCCTTTAACTTCCAATTACCGAGGGAACCAATTAATATTGATTTTATTCAACTTATCGAGTATTTTTCAAGGGACCGGGAAAAAAATGTTCACTTTATCGAGAGATTCGTTAGACAAACTTTTACTCGGGTAAAACCCGGGCGAAGCCGGGCGGGTCCGCTAGTTTATTCATATTTATGTAATTTATTCTGTATTTAACCTTATATAATCTTATATGTACATTGTAATAAATCAGTTTCAATCTCAATCTGTCTCTCTGGTTGCCTGGGTTCCTCTTCCAAATTGTGGTGTGATTATTTCCACACCTATTATATCATATATATATGAAAAAATAATAGAAATATCATGGAAAGCTAAATAAACGTTTAGTTTATTTTTGCTCCATTAGATGGCACTCTGCCATCTAAAAAGCACATGTGCTCGTGGTCAGGAGATGCCTTCTTTATTTTTAATATATATATATATATGTTATTTTTAAGAGATTTACTGGTCAAATTATCTTCAATTTTTAAGAATTATCTGTCAATGGGGCTAGCACAACAAATCCCTGATCTGACTTCAACCAGACAAGATCTGTTGTGTGCAGTGGAACTACCCCGTGGTAATGGTTGGCTGGAAGTGGGGCCCAGCCCTTGCTGCGGGGAATGCTGTGATCCTAAAGCCGGCTGAACAAACACCACTGTCAGCTCTGTATTGCGCCAGTTTGGTACTTGAAGCTGGGTTTCCACCAGGAGTGGTCGCTGTACTGCCTGGCTTCGGCCCGACAGCAGGGGCAGCGTTGGCCCGTCATATGGATGTGGACAAGGTGGCCTTTACCGGTTCCACAGAGGTACGGCCATGTTGACTTTACCCTCTCATCACTAGCTATCGCGTATATACTCTCATCACCAGTAAAACAGCTTCCTACTGTGCTTACTGCAATGAAAATAACATTATAAACTCATAGACAAAACTTAAGGAAGTTGAAAGTTTGATGTCACCAATCATCTTTTTTTTAAGGAGACAGAGGCAATTTTGTTCACACTTGGTTATCTCGTGTGTCTTTAATAAAGATCACTGCAATATCTTTCAGAGTTATTGTCTCAATCCCGAAATACATGCTGAAAGGTACAACTTTCTTAAGTTTTGTCCATGAGTGTATCTTTCAGAGTAATTGTCTGAATCCAGATATACATGCTGAAAGGTAAAACTTCCTTAAGATTTGTCTATGAGCGCATCTTTTAGAGTTATTGTCTCAATCCAGATATACATACTAAAAGGTACAACTCCCTTAAGTTTTGTCCATGAGTGTATCTTTCAGAGTTATTGTCTGAATCCAGATAAACATACTAAAAGGTACAACTCCCTTAAGTTTTGTCCATGAGTGTATCTTTCAAAGTTATTGTCTGAATCCAGATATACATACTAAAAGGTACAATTTCCTTATGTCTTGTCCATGAGTGTATCTTTCAAAGTTATTGTCTGAATCCAGATAAACATACTAAAAGGTACAACTCCCTTAAGTTTTGTCCATGAGTGTATCTTTCAAAGTTATTGTCTGAATCCAGATATATATATTTTTTTGCTTATCCCTAGTACATGTGGTACAGGCCATGATAATCATGGTGGGTAGTTAGCGACTGCTTTTACTGTAAGCGCACCACATGTCTACACATGTGAAAAGCAGTTCGACTTTGCACTTACAAATGCCAGAGCCCCGTTTGGTTACTTGCACTCGCTGGTGGGGTTGAACTTTTGCAAGAATCGGGGGCCATTGGAGCATTTTTTTTTTTTTTAAACAGAAAAAAGTGCCCAATGCGGGAATTGAACCCGGGTCCTAGTGGTCGAAAACCAAACGGTTTACCCAGCCTTCCACCGACCCCCTTGAATCCAGATATACATGGTAAAAGGTACAACTTCCTTAAGTTTTGTCCATGAGTGTATCTTTCAGAGTTATTGTCAGAATCCAGATATACATATTAAAAGGTGCAACTTCCTTAAGTTTTGTCCATGAGGTTATATTATAGTATTATATATATATAACAGTATAGATGTCTATTTATATAAAAGAAAAATGGTTTAATTTCTTTTAAAAAAAATTGTCTCGATATTTTTGGATTTCCTTGTAGTTCTTCCTTTTACTATGCTTTTATCTAATTGTCTAGACCAGGGATTGGCAAACTGCGGCTCTTTGGATGTGAAGCTTCATCTCTTTATATAGTTCCATACATAAATATTATTTATGCGAGTACTATTTATTGTTGGCAAGGAAAATATGTTGTGACTCTTTAAAAACTTTGAAATTTTGTAATTTTTGACTCTTCCAACTTAAAAGTTTGCTGACTTAAAAGTCTAGGCATGGCAGATGCTGATTGGAAAGGCAATTTGTTCGCATCTCCCAGCCATACCAGGAAACAGTTGTACAAGTAGTGAGAGACCCCAGTGGTCGCCCCTTGGAATGTCGCTGGTGTCTCAAGTGACCGGACTTTACCCTCCTGTCTCTCTCTGGGTTGACTGTAGGTTGGCTTTATTATTCCTGGAAGAGTATATATTATACATATATATAGTACATATATATATATTAAATAATAAAAAGGCATATATTGGATTTAATAAAATATTTATTTTGCCAATATTTCGGCTGGCTGAACGCCAACATTTATCGAGGCATTACATCTTTGTATACACAAACTCAGCGCCACATAGTGTTATAATATCACAGTTGAAATCATTTAAAATATAAAGTAGGTGGGGGAATTTTGTGCATGAAAAAATAATCAAAAATTACAATCAGAATTTTGATTATTTTTTCATGCACAAAATTCCCCCACCTACTTTATATTTTAAATGATTTCAACTGTGATATTGTAGCACTATGTGGCGCTGAGTTTGTGTATACAAAGATGTAATGCCTCGATAAAGGTTGGCGTTCAGCCAGCCGAAATATCGGCAAAATAAATATTTTATTAAATTCAATATATGCCTTTTTATTATTTAATGAATTAAATATGGATTGCTCTATTTTCAAAAAATATATATATATCCAGTTAAACCTGTCTATAGCGCCCCCTCTAAATAGCACCACCCTCTCTATAGCACCCAATTTTAAATACGTGGTACAATGTGATTTACATTAAAATTGACCTGTTTATAGCACACTATTTTGGTGAGTCCCAAGAGAGGGTACTCGTCACTCCGGTATGTTCCAGGTGGGCAAGCTGATCCTGGAGATGGCAGGACAATCCAACGCCAAGCGAGTGACACTTGAACTAGGCGGGAAAAGTCCCCTGGTGGTGTTCGCGGACGCCGATCTAGACGAAGCAGTTGAGATCGCTCATCAAGCCGTGTTCGAGAACGCAGGTCAATGTTGCTGTGCCGGGACAAGAACTTTCGTCCAGGAACCCATCTACGAAGAATTCGTTAAACGTTCTAAGGAACTAACGCTGAAAAGAAAAGTCGGGGATCCTTTCAACCCAGATACCTTACAGGGACCACAAATCAGTAAGGAGCAATTAGATAAAATCTTGGAGATGATCAAATCAGGGAAAGACCAAAAAGCAAAACTGGTATGTGGTGGTAAGAGAATCGGAACATCCGGGTATTTCGTAGAACCCACCATCTTTGCGGATGTCAAAGATGACATGCGAATTGCCCGTGAGGAGATCTTCGGACCAGTCCAACAGATCTTCTCTTTCAAGACACTGGATGAGGTACTGGAACGGGCGAATGCCAGCCACTACGGACTTGGAGCCGGCGTAGTCACCAAGTCACTCGAACAGGCTCTCATGTTCGTCCAAGGGGTTCAATCAGGGTCGGTGTGGGTCAACTGCTATCATCACACCGTAGCACAGACTCCCTTCGGAGGCTACAAGATGTCGGGGCAAGGACGAGAGCTGTAAGTATTTACTTCAATCTGACCATGTATCATACTAAAGTCGTATTTCCAGGGGAGAAGATGGCTTGAAGGAATACCTCGAGACCAAGCTGGTTGCCATCAGGGTTCCACAGAAGAGTTCCTGAATGATCCAACCTAACGTAGTCAATAAACCTTAGTGTGATGCATCATCCTAAGTCTGATTTATATCTAGATAGCCATCTGTACCTCACGTGAACAAGATATATACACATTGTCCTTGTTGTAAAACATTCACGTAAAACACAAGGTAATAAGACCAAATCCATATACATAAATAGTGTGTGATGTTTCGGTAAAAATGCTGTTATTGAAATATCACACGCTATTTATCAATTTGGATTTGGTCTTATTACCTTGTGTCTACAATCTATAATCCAAATTGTGCCTTATCATCATTTGTAAATGAATTTAGAAATCAAAGTTTTAAATTCATTTACAAATGATGATAAAGCACAATTTGGATTATAGATTGTAGACAAAGGATAGTGGGGCCGGGTCCAGATGGATGAATGGTGTATGACGTTTCAGTAACAGTAAATTTCTCATTCAGTACTTTTGTCTGAAGATGGTAACAACGCTGCTACTGAAACATCACACACTATTTATTTATTTGAATTTGGTCTTATTACCTTGTGTTTATAATCTATAATCCAAATTGTGCCTTATTGTTAATTATTATAATTATACCAGCAAACGTATACCCAACTTCGCCCGGGTTTTGCCAGAGTCAAAGTTTGCCTAACATTTTCAACAATTAAGGTTTATTAGTATTTTTTTCTTAGTGAAAAATTCAATAACATATTAATGTCATCATTTTTCTGTCATAAAATATGTTAATAAGTTAGCTATTAGTTTACACTCATGGACAAAACTTAAGGAAGTTGTACCTTGTAGCATGTACAGTAGAACAACCTCCATGAGAGGACATCCACCTCTCTACAAAAGACAGTTTTCATTTGCAAAATTAACATTTTGACTATATAGTAACTCTCCGGTAAGAGGACATCTTTCTCTAAAGAACACTTTGACTCTGTAATTAGGTGTTGTCCTTTACAGGGAGGTAGTTGTTGTTTCTAATCTCCTTGTGTAAAGATTACACAAATTCCATGAGTTGATGCTCCTCGAGCTGATCTCATGGAATGGGGTATAGGGATGCAGCTTTCGTTGATCATGGTCACCATGATCCAGGCACACTTTGGTGAAAGTCTGACTTTGCCTGTAGTTTGAGGCCATTCCTAACATGGAAGCAGACATGAGTCCGGGAGGTAGTTCTACTGCATATATATATCATCAACATCAACGACTGAAAATTTATTTATAATAATGGCGATGTCCTTCAATTGCCGCTCCAATGGCTTTCTTTGGACGTATCTCCCTACAGTCAGGATCTTCTTGTTCCTGATCATCCCACGATCTTCCTTCCACTGTCAACCGGCCGTTCAGCTCTTCCTCGATGGCCAGCTCCATCATAGGATTGTCCATCACCACGAGAACCTTGTTGGTGTCGTACATATCCAATAGGAGATCCTGACTTAAGTTAACCAACTTGATATACGTATAGGTGTCTTCATCCGGGACTTCGTAGAGAGTGCCTCGCCTGAACTCTATGCAACGGCCTTTTAAATCCATCACCTCTTTGCTATCAACTTCAACTACTGTATATATATAGGTAGATGATTGTAATGTGTGTAGACAAAGAGCAAGTTTGGAGAGAGGGGGGGAAAAAATAAGGAGAGATAGAGAGTGGAAGCTGAGGTCAGTATTTTTATTTTGAAACACAAGAAAAGAGAGTTGTACAATCATTTACAACAAGGGCACAACAGACAGAGAGAGAGAGATAGAGAGAGAGATAGTTAATAGATTAAAGAGATATATTAGAGTTAGAGATAGAGAGAGAGATAGAGTATAAGTATAGAGTAAGTTGAGAGAGCTTGGAAGATGACAAGAAAACATGGGTTAGCCACAAACACTCCTCCGGTCAACTAAAATTATAGCAAAATAAAAATATTTTGGTCAAAAAATACTTTTATTATTATATATATATATAGTCTCTCTTTTTATTTATTTATTTTTTGTCAAAGAAGTTTTTTCTTCTTCTTTTTTATATATAATAATAATATGTGATTTGTTTGGTATGGCACTGCAATTAGAGCATGCAAACAACTTCAAATCAATGGAGAGTTGGGGGGGAAGAGGGGGTGTGTGAATAAACAAAAAGAGAACAACAAGAATAAAAAAAAACAATAATAACATAGAGATTAGATAGATATATATATAATGTGTGTGTATGTGTTTTTGTGTATGTGGGTGGGGGAAAGTGTTTAGATAAAGGGGAACAGGGGAGGGAAAAAAGACGGGAAAGTGATAAATATCCATCAACAACAAATATAATTAGTCATGGCTGGTGCATGATATGAAGTGCCCTTGTAGAGAAAAAAAAAAAAAAACAGCTCCTCTCAGGCAGAGAGAGAGAAAAAAACAACAAAAAAAAAAAACGTAAAAAGCCACAATATCCTTTAGAGAGATGCCAAGGAAAAAGATAGGAGGATAAAAGGAGGAATTAGACTCAACAAGTGTCCTCATAAATATAATAGCATATATTAAATATATATATATATGTGGTAGTTTTAGGTGAAGAAGAAGGTAGGAGGGGTAGATTATAGCCATTATCTGTACAGCAGCAATCTGTCTATACAGTAATATAATTACATGAATTCTGCCAAGTTAGAGGAAGAAGTTCATTCAATTGAAAAGAAGAAAAAAAAAGTGAAAAGTAAAGATAGAGAGAGAGAGAGAGAAGGGGGAGGGGACCCAACCAAACCAAACCAAACTATGGTACAACAACAATCCCGGGGGCTCCTCCCACTGAGTAAGGCACTTGTACCACAGCCAGCCTGGGGGCTGGAGCGGGAGAGGCCTTACCTCAGGAAGGAGGAAGCCACAACACAAAGCCAAAACTCAGGGTGAAAGAAGGAGACTGTGGCACTTCCGAGTTAGAGAGGAGCTGGGGAGACTCAAGAAGATGAATTGTTGGGGGCAGTCCTCTCCTCATAGGGGTTGTCCTTGCGCGGAGGCATGCGCTCATTGATCTTGTCCAGTCCTTTAGCCTCCTCGAAGCTGGAGATGCGGTGGTGGGGAGAGAACCCAGCCAGAGCTATACAAGGGGACAGACACCGATGTCAGCAGAACCTCCCCTATGGCACCACGGCTACTCACCATTCTTTAGAGAGGACCGGCCTCCTTGGAGGGTTCCAATGGGTAGGGGTGCCAGTGGGGGTGAGGCCCTTCAGCTGCAGGACACTCTCGCTCTCCTCCCTGGAACATGATTGGACAATGCTAGGACATTCTATGTCACATATAGAGCTTGCATCACAAGGAATGTGCAACATCAACTTCAGAGAATACATGTCCATCCCTGACTTTACAATTTAATGAAATCAACAAGGGCCAAGGACACTTGCTTACAGGACACTCTCCTCCCTGGAACATGATTGGACACTGCTAGGACATTCTATGTCACATATAGAGCTTGCATCACAAGGAATGTGCAACATCAACTTCAGAGAATACATGTCCATCCCTGACTTTACAATTTAATGAAATCAACAAGGGCCAAGGACACTTGCTTACAGGACACTCTCCTCCCTGGAACATGATTGGACACTGCTAGGACATTCTATGTCACATATAGAGCTTGCATCACAAGGAATGTGCAACATCAACTTCAGAGAATACATGTCCATCCCTGACTTTACAATTTAATGAAATCAACAAGGGCCAAGGACACTTGCTTACAGGACACTCTCCTCCCTGGAACATGATTGGACACTGCTAGGACATTCTATGTCACATATAGAGCTTGCATCACAAGGAATGTGCAACATCAACTTCAGAGAATACATGTCCATCCCTGACTTTACAATTTAATGAAATCAACAAGGGCCAAGGACACTTGCTTACAGGACACTCTCCTCCCTGGAACATGATTGGACACTGCTAGGACATTCTATGTCACATATAGAGCTTGCATCACAAGGAATGTGCAACATCAACTTCAGAGAATACATGTCCATCCCTGACTTTACAATTTAATGAAATCAACAAGGGCCAAGGACACTTGCTTACAGGACACTCTCGCTCTCCTCCCTGGAACATGATTGGACACTGCTAGGACATTCTATGTCACATATAGAGCTTGCATCACAAGGAATGTGCAACATCAACTTCAGAGAATACATGTCCATCCCTGACTTTACAATTTAATGAAATCAACAAGGGCCAAGGACACTTGCTTACAGGACACTCTCGCTCTCCTCCCTGGAACATGATTGGACACTGCTAGGACATTCTATGTCACATATAGAGCTTGCATCACAAGGAATGTGCAACATCAACATCAGAGAATACATGTCCATCCCTGACTTTACAATTTAATGAAATCAACAAGGGCCAAGGACACTTGCTTACAGGACACTCTCGCTCTCCTCCCTGGAACATGATTGGACACTGCTAGGACATTCTATGTCACATATAGAGCTTGCATCACAAGGAATGTGCAACATCAACATCAGAGAATACATGTCCATCCCTGACTTTACAATTTAATGAAATCAACAAGGGCCAAGGACACTTGCTTACAGGACACTCTCGCTCTCCTCCCTGGAACATGATTGGACACTGCTAGGACATTCTATGTCACATATAGAGCTTGCATCACAAGGAATGTGCAACATCAACATCAGAGAATACATGTCCATCCCTGACTTTACAATTTAATGAAATCAACAAGGGCCAAGGACACTTGCTTACAGGACACTCTCGTTCTCCTCCCTGGAACATGATTGGACACTGCTAAGACATTCTATGTCACATATAGAGCTTGCATCACAAGTACTGTGCAACATCAACATCAGAGAATACATGTCCATGCTGACTTTACAATTTAATGAAATCAACAAGGACCAAGGACACTTGCTACAAGACATTCTCCTCCCTGGAACATGATTGGACACTGCTAGGACATTCTATGTCACATATAGAGCTTGCATCTCAAGTACTGTGCAACATCAACATCAGAGAATACATGTCCATGCTGACTTTACAATTTAATGAAATCAACAAGGGCCAAGGACACTTGCTTACAGGACACTCTCCTCCCTGGAACATGATTGGACACTGCTAGGACATTCTATGTCACATATAGAGCTTGCATCTCAAGTACTGTGCAACATCAACATCAGAGAATACATGTCCATGCTGACTTTACAATTTAATGAAATCAACAAGGGCCAAGGACACACTCCTCCCTGGAACATGATTGGACACTGCTAAGACAGGGAATGCCAAGTGAGTGCAGGTAACCAAACAGGACTCTGACACATTTGCAAGTAAAAAACTGCTTTCTATATGTGTGTATATATATACTTGCAGTAAAAGCAGTCGCTACCTACCCATCTTTTTTTAAATTTTTATTATCCCTAGTACACGTGGTACAAGCCATGATAATCATGATGCGTAGAAATTGGCAACTACTGAGTAGAAATTGGCACAGTTTAACTTTCGTACTTCCAAATATGCCAGAGCCCTGTTTGGTTACTTACACTCGCTGGTTGGTTGAAGTCTTGCAAGAATCGGGGCCCATTGGAGCATTTTTTAATTTAATTAGAAAAAGTACCCAATGTGAGATTTGATCCTGGGTCATAGCAATCAGAAACCAACGGTTTAGGCCACTCATCCACTCGACCCCACTCTACCCACCATCATGACCTTTACCCCGTGTACTAGGGATAATGATAAGGCAAAATTTGGATTATAGATTAGAACTACAGTGGTACCTCGACATACGAGTTTAATTTGTTCCGCAACCTTGCTCGTATCTTGAATTACTCGTATCTCGAAGCAAATTTCCCCATACAAAACAATTGAACTACCATTAATCCGTTCCAACCTCCAAAATGTCACCCCAGTTATTTTTGTTACGTGGTTTTAAATAATAAAAACGTATTTATAAATATCAAATATTTATTGCACAAAAAAGAGAATGTAAAGAAATAAATTAGATATCCTCACTGGTCTTTGCCTTTTTCGCTACATTTTTCTCGCTTTCACCTGTAGGCCGTTTAGAAAAAAACATGTCCAAGGAGGTTTGTTTCACGTTTTCTATAATTTCACGTTTTAATTCAAAACTCATCATCTTTTTCTTAGCACTTGACTTTTTACAAATTTCTTCCGATCCATGGTTATAAAAATAAATGAACTAAAACTGTAAATGTAAACGCAACACAAAACGCGAACACAAAACACAACTTATCACAGCGGAAGCACGCTGCTAACTGATCGTGATGGCGCGACTGCGTGTTACTACCTGTTGTGCTTTAACTTTAAAAGCACACAAAAATATAATCAACTTGAATTTGTTTATTCAAGTCTCAAAAAACAAAGCTTTGCATATAGAACAAATAATAATGAAGAAGAAGAAAGAAACATTTAGGAAAAGCAAAAACAAAACAAAAGTACTGGTCAAAAAGAAACATTTAAAATCACAGATTAATATCTTCAACACTACCGAACCAAACTCTCGTATCTCGAATTTCGCTCGTAACTAAAAGCAAAAAATCACTTGCTCGTCGGCTCGTATCTCGAAAAACTGGTATGTTGGGGCGCTCGTATGTCGAGGTACCACTGTACAAGGTAATAAGACCAAATACAAATAAATAAATAGTATGTGAGGTTTCAGCAACAACACTGTTACCGAAACATCACGCACTATTAATTTATTTGGATTTGATCTCATTACCTTGTTGTTGTGTAGGGGGGGGGGAAATTGTTGTGTATAAGGGGATACTAAAAATAATTTAAACAAAAAAACATAAAATGATAAGGTACAATTTGGATTATAGATTATAAACACAAGGTAATAAGACCAAATCCAAATAAATAAATAGTGTGTACGTTTCGGTAACAGCATTGTTACCATCTTCAGTCAAAAGTACTGAATGAGAAATTGGATTTGGTCTTATTACCTTGTTTTTATAGAAAGAAAGATAAAGAGTGGTATTGCCTGGCTAACTAACTATTCCAAGCACACAAAGAAGCAAACCCACCTCAGTACAGAGAATACCCGAGCCATCTTGCCAATTGCCCGGATCTTGTTTTTGATGACCTCCTTTCTTGCAGTGGCTGTGGAAGGTACGGTTGTGGTTCCAGCTGGAGAACAGACAGAAACTGTTAGACTCACTCCTGTGTCCGTCATTTAACTGGATTTACTCCAATTCATCAAAAACTCCAAACTACATGCTGAGGGAGGGAATGTACTTAGTGGGATCCTACTTCAGTTACTGGAGTTAATATCACTCAATCACTCATAGTTAGCCCTACCTGTCTGTGGCTTGATAAAACTCACCATCTGGAGCTTGCTACAAAGCTGGTTCATCAAGGAGTGAGAGCTATCAGAGTTACAATAGAAAAATAGCTCTCCAACAGAAATACACTCATGGTACACCTCTATATATATTCTCAACACACGTGTCAGATTTCTAAATACACCTGAAATTAGTAAGTTTAAAGTAAAAGAGGAAAAAAATATGGCAAGTTGAATAAACCTAAAACTCTATTAAATCATGATAAAACACAATTTGGAGTATAGATTATAAATACAAGAAAATAAGACCTAATAATCCAAATAATTTATTAGTGTGTGACGTTTCGGCAACTGCATTGCACCATCATCAGACAGAAGAATTAAAAAAAAAAAAAAAAAAAAAGATTATTTAAAAAAAATAATTATTTTGTCTGATGATGGTGACAATGCTGTTGCCGAAACGTCACACACTAAAAATTATTTGGATTAGGTCTTATTTTCTTTTATTATACTCTATAAAATCAGTAATCTTTTTTTAAATGACCAAAATCTCTTAGTAGAGATCAGGAATGTGGTCCCTACTCCAACAACACCTGCAATTCACAAAATAGGCCCATGTAGAGTGGGGTACAAGGAAGGGATGGAAGCCTTGAACCACAGGCTGTCTTGGGGAGATAATATTTTCTCAGTGTGTTCTACATGTGGGACCTTTACTTCTAGGTCCCCTGTTGGGACCTGACCATGTTGTGTACAAGAGTGGGGTACAAGGAAGGGATGGAAGCCCTTAATCACAGGCTGTCTTGGGGAGATAATATTTTCTCTGTGTTCTACATGTGGGACCTTTACTTCTAGGTCCCCTGTTGGGACCTGACCATGTTGTGTACAAGAGTAGGGTACAAGGAAGGGATGGAAGCCTTGAACCACAGGCTGTCTTGGGGAGATAATATTTTCTCTGTGTTCTACATGTGGAACTTCTAGGTCCCCTGTTGGGACCTGACCATGTTGGGTACAAGAGTAGGGTACAAGGAAGGGATGGAAGCCCTTAATCACAGGCTGTCTTGGGAAGATAATATTTTCTCTGTGTTCTACAGGTGGGACCTTTACTTCTAGGTCCCCTGTTGGGACCTGACCATGTTGGGTACAAGAGTAGGGTACAAGGAAGGGATGGAAGCCTTGAACCACAGGCTGTCTTGGGGAGATAATATTTTCTCTGTGTTCTACAGGTGGGACCTTTACTTCTAGGTCTCCTGTTGGGACCTGACCATGTTGTGTACAAGAGTAGGGTACAAGGAAGGGATGGAAGCCCTTAATCACAGGCTGTCTTGGGAAGATAATATTTTCTCTGTGTTCTACATGTGGGACTTCTAGGTCCCCTGTTGGGACCTGACCATGTTGGGTACAAGAGTAGGGTACAAGGAAGGGATGGAAGCCTTGAACCACAGGCTGTCTTGGGAAGATAATATTTTCTCAGTGTGTTCTACAGGTGGGACCTTTCCTTCTAGGTCCTCTGTTGGGACCTGACCATGTTGTGTACAAGAGTAGGGTACAAGGAAGGGATGGAAGCCCTTAATCACAGGCTGTCTTGGGAAGATAATATTTTCTCAGTGTGTTCTACAGGTGGGACCTTTCCTTCTAGGTCCCCTGTTGGGACCTGACCATGTTGTGTACAAGAGTAGGGTACAAGGAAGGGATGAAAGCCCTGAACCACAGGCTGTCTTGGGAAGATAATATTTTCTCTGTGTTCTACATGTGGGACTTCTAGGTCCCCTGTTGGGACCTGACCATGTGGGTACAAGAGTAGGGTACAAGGAAGGGATGGAAGCTTTGAACCACAGGCTGTCTTGGGGAGATAATATTTTCTCTGTGTGTTCTACAGGTGGGACCTTTCCTTCTAGGTCCCCTGTTGGGACCTGACCATGTTGTGTACAAGAGTAGGGTACAAGGAAGGGATGGAAGCCCTGAACCACAGGCTGTCTTGGGAAGATAATATTTTCTCTGTGTTCTACATGTGGGACTTCTAGGTCCCCTGTTGGGACCTGACCATGTTGTGTACAAGAGTAGGGTACAAGGAAGGGATGGAAGCCCTTAATCACAGGCTGTCTTGGGAAGATAATATTTTCTCTGTGTTCTACATGTGGGACTTCTAGGTCCCCTGTTGGGACCTGACCATGTTGGGTACAAGAGTAGGGTACAAGGAAGGGATGGAAGCCTTGAACCACAGGCTGTCTTGGGGAGATAATATTTTCTCTGTGTGTTCTACAGGTGGGACCTTTCCTTCTAGGTCCCCTGTTGGGACCTGACCATGTTGTGTACAAGAGTAGGGTACAAGGAAGGGATGGAAGCCCTGAACCACAGGCTGTCTTGGGAAGATAATATTTTCTCTGTGTTCTACAGGTGGGACCTTTACTTCTAGGTCCCCTGTTGGGACCTGACCATGTTGGGTACAAGAGTAGGGTACAAGGAAGGGATGGAAGCCTTGAACCACAGGCTGTCTTGGGGAGATAATATTTTCTCAGTGTGTTCTACATGTGGGACTTCTAGGTCCCCTGTTGGGACCTGACCATGTTGTGTACAAGAGTAGGGTACAAGGAAGGGATGGAAGCCTTGAACCACAGGCTGTCTTGGGGAGATAATATTTTCTCAGTGTGTTCTACATGTGGGACTTCTAGGTCTCCTGTTGGGACCTGACCATGTTGTGTACAAGAGTAGGGTACAAGGAAGGGATGGAAGCCTTGAACCACAGGCTGTCTTGGGAAGATAATATTTTCTCTGTGTTCTACAGGTGGGACCTTTACTTCTAGGTCCCCTGTTGGGACCTGACCATGTTGGGTACAAGAGTAGGGTACAAGGAAGGGATGGAAGCCTTGAACCACAGGCTGTCTTGGGAAGATAATATTTTCTCTGTGTTCTACAGGTGGGACCTTTACTTCTAGGTCCCCTGTTGGGACCTGACCATGTTGGGTACAAGAGTAGGGTACAAGGAAGGGATGGAAGCCTTGAACCACAGGCTGTCTTGGGAAGATAATATTTTCTCTGTGTTCTACAGGTGGGACCTTTACTTCTAGGTCTCCTGTTGGGACCTGACCATGTTGGGTACAAGAGTAGGGTACAAGGAAGGGATGGAAGCCTTGAACCACAGGCTGTCTTGGGGAGATAATATTTTCTCTGTGTTCTACAGGTGGGACCTTTACTTCTAGGTCTCCTGTTGGGACCTGACCATGTTGTGTACAAGAGTAGGGTACAAGGAAGGGATGGAAGCCCTTAATCACAGGCTGTCTTGGGAAGATAATATTTTCTCTGTGTTCTACATGTGGGACTTCTAGGTCCCCTGTTGGGACCTGACCATGTTGGGTACAAGAGTAGGGTACAAGGAAGGGATGGAAGCCTTGAACCACAGGCTGTCTTGGGAAGATAATATTTTCTCAGTGTGTTCTACAGGTGGGACCTTTCCTTCTAGGTCCTCTGTTGGGACCTGACCATGTTGTGTACAAGAGTAGGGTACAAGGAAGGGATGGAAGCCCTTAATCACAGGCTGTCTTGGGAAGATAATATTTTCTCAGTGTGTTCTACAGGTGGGACCTTTCCTTCTAGGTCCCCTGTTGGGACCTGACCATGTTGTGTACAAGAGTAGGGTACAAGGAAGGGATGGAAGCCCTGAACCACAGGCTGTCTTGGGAAGATAATATTTTCTCTGTGTTCTACATGTGGGACTTCTAGGTCCCCTGTTGGGACCTGACCATGTTGGGTACAAGAGTAGGGTACAAGGAAGGGATGGAAGCTTTGAACCACAGGCTGTCTTGGGGAGATAATATTTTCTCTGTGTGTTCTACAGGTGGGACCTTTCCTTCTAGGTCCCCTGTTGGGACCTGACCATGTTGTGTACAAGAGTAGGGTACAAGGAAGGGATGGAAGCCCTGAACCACAGGCTGTCTTGGGAAGATAATATTTTCTCTGTGTTCTACATGTGGGACTTCTAGGTCCCCTGTTGGGACCTGACCATGTTGTGTACAAGAGTAGGGTACAAGGAAGGGATGGAAGCCCTTAATCACAGGCTGTCTTGGGAAGATAATATTTTCTCTGTGTTCTACATGTGGGACTTCTAGGTCCCCTGTTGGGACCTGACCATGTTGGGTACAAGAGTAGGGTACAAGGAAGGGATGGAAGCCTTGAACCACAGGCTGTCTTGGGGAGATAATATTTTCTCTGTGTGTTCTACAGGTGGGACCTTTCCTTCTAGGTCCCCTGTTGGGACCTGACCATGTTGTGTACAAGAGTAGGGTACAAGGAAGGGATGGAAGCCCTGAACCACAGGCTGTCTTGGGAAGATAATATTTTCTCTGTGTTCTACAGGTGGGACCTTTACTTCTAGGTCCCCTGTTGGGACCTGACCATGTTGGGTACAAGAGTAGGGTACAAGGAAGGGATGGAAGCCTTGAACCACAGGCTGTCTTGGGAGATAATATTTTCTCAGTGTGTTCTACATGTGGGACTTCTAGGTCCCCTGTTGGGACCTGACCATGTTGTGTACAAGAGTAGGGTACAAGGAAGGGATGGAAGCCTTGAACCACAGGCTGTCTTGGGGAGATAATATTTTCTCAGTGTGTTCTACATGTGGGACTTCTAGGTCTCCTGTTGGGACCTGACCATGTTGTGTACAAGAGTAGGGTACAAGGAAGGGATGGAAGCCTTGAATCACAGGCTGTCTTGGGAAGATAATATTTTCTCAGTGTGTTCTACAGGTGGGACCTTTACTTCTAGGTCTCCTGTTGGGACCTGACCATGTTGGGTACAAGAGTAGGGTACAAGGAAGGGATGGAAGCCTTGAACCACAGGCTGTCTTGGGAAGATAATATTTTCTCTGTGTTCTACAGGTGGGACCTTTACTTCTAGGTCCCCTGTTGGGACCTGACCATGTTGGGTACAAGAGTAGGGTACAAGGAAGGGATGGAAGCCTTGAACCACAGGCTGTCTTGGGAAGATAATATTTTCTCTGTGTTCTACAGGTGGGACCTTTACTTCTAGGTCCCCTGTTGGGACCTGACCATGTTGGGTACAAGAGTAGGGTACAAGGAAGGGATGGAAGCCCTGAACCACAGGCTGTCTTGGGTAGAGACAATACACTTTTTATAAGTGTGTTCTACATATGGGACATTTCCCTCTAGGTCCTCTATTGGGACCTTACCATTTTTGGGGCAAGAGAAACTTGACAAACTTGTTAATTTAATATTCCGGAGAATGGATGTAGTTACTTATATTCCAAATACAATAATGACAGCTGTGTATCACAAAGCTGAGATTTTAAAACTAAGCATTATACATGGATTCCTCTTTTACAAACTTATTCCCAAATCTCATTACGGTATAATATTTTGATTAGAGATACAAACCGCATGGTAACCTCACAGACCAAATTCTAAAAAAGTAAATTATAGTTAACCTTTTGGCAACAAAGTTGTTAACACACTACTTTGATTTTGGTTCAATTACCTAATGATTCTTCAATCTCTTTGTCTCGAAGGAGGCAAGGTCGTCACCATGGCCTTACTTAACACTGATGCTGTCTTAGTTTGCACATTGCTGCCCCCATAACAATGATCCCTCTAGAAAGAGAAAGGGGCCAGCTAACAAGAATTGAACCTAGAGATACGCCTCACACACAGCTCTTTGCAAGCGTGCATAAACCCTCAAATTTCTAATTAGGGGGCAATTTAATCTAGATAGGGATAAAAGTCGACACAAAATCAAATTTTCAATGAGTTTTTTTTCCCCTCTTGATAAAAATTCACAGAATGTGGAAAAAACAACAACACCAAATTAGTTGTGGCATTAAAGAAAATGGTTGCAAGGTGTAGACAAAGAGTGTGTGCACTGGCATCAGTTTCTTTGTTCGGACACTCTCCCTCAAGCCACATTGACGAGGTCTCTCAAAAGAGAGGAGAAACCCCCCGGGATGATAGCCAAAATAAAACAAAGCAGCAACAATCTGCGCCCTACGGTGCCAAAGCCGTGCACAGCAGCCAGGTGGTTCTAGGCTTCCATCCCTCAGCGAGACAGCAGCGGCGAACTTACGTGGCATGGAGGAAGGGTCCGGTGGTGAGAGGCCACACAACAAACCAACCGGGTGTTAGTCATGCTTGGCTAGAGTGAGAGCAGCAACAACCCAAACTGTGACAACTTCCTATCTCACTTCCTAGACATATTGTTGACTAAGTATATTGCTACAGCGTTTTATGGTTTCCACAAGTCCATATCTCAGAAGAAGGCCAAGTGACACTCACTTTCTTACTGCTACTCTTTTTGTGTTGTTTTTCTTGCTTCCCTCTTTCTCTTTCTTATTTTTTTTCTTCTGTCTATATTGTTGTTTCCTTTGTCTCACTGCTTTGTTCTTATGCATACCTCTGGTGAATCCTGTATAGGGTCAGTGACCTTAAATAAAGGCTTTTTGTTGTTGTTGTTGCATATTATTGACTGTATTGACTCATCCATTGATGAGCTCTACTCTTCCCCGGCAAACACCATCAAGGGAGGTACAATAAACCCTCTACACGATCAAGTCTTGTTCTGGTAGACTTGATGCTGTAACCAGGAGGGAAACTCCCTCTTTAAAAATCCTGAGTTCAACTGACCCAGTTGATGGACCTCAGCAATGGTCCCACTCCAGGGATACGGAGGAGCTGTGTCTGTACTCATGTTAGAGTCAGCAGTAAAGGCTTCCATGTTAGGAACGGCCTCAAATTACAGGCAAAGTGAGACTTTCACCAAAGTGTACCTGGATCATGATGCCATGATCAACGAAAGCTGCACCCCTATACCCCATTCCATGAGATCATGAACTCATGAAATTTGTGTAATCTTTACACAAGGGGATAAGAAACAACAACAACACTTTCTATAAACAGCTCGAGGAGCATGGACTCATGGAATTTGTGTAATCTTTACACAAGGGGATAAGAAACAACAACAACAGCTGGAGGAGCATGGACTCATGGAATTGGGGTAATCTTTACACAAGGGGATAAGAAACAACAACAACAATAAAAGAAGCTTTTCTCTCAGACTTGTAGTATTTCTTCTTCTAATAAAATTTATATGAAGGTCTTAATTCAAGGATATTTATATGAAAAATAAGAATATTTTCACACTTATGTAGTAGTTCTTTAATGCTTAGCAAAGACCCTATTAGTCTGCAAAATCCCAAATTAACCAGTCCAATGGCCAGGTAAAAAAAACAAAGGTTGAGGAACACTCGTATAGAACACTCGCAGGGTTGAAGGATGGTAGATACACTGCCAAGTAATTTGACACCTCCTTTGTTCCCTTTACAACTGCTGACTGTGAGAGAGGGATACTTTTCTATATATCTTAACTTGTATCAAGACAAACTGGATCTAGATAAAACAACATCTTTTTTTCACATAGTTTATCATTCTCACTTACTTACGGTACCTATTTCATGATTTTTTTCAGGATGTCCTAACAACCACCTTTTTTTTTTTGGGTCATTATGGTACATCCTAGGAGTAGTGGCCACCCAGACTTCGAAGGTCCACAAGCCTGCATGCGTAGCATGCACCTATGCTGCTAATATGGTACCAAAAGGAATGATGCATTCTCCATGCACCGAGCGGCCATTGTTTGGCCCCTCGCGCCCGCCATTATGGTCTGGCTCCATGAGGATGACCAATCAACGTCATTGAGGTACAGCTTGCATCACGCTAATGAGGGCCAACAGCCCAAAACGCTTACATGGTTAAATCTTCTTGATTAATCAAGAAAGGGTATTTTTGGCCAATTCTGGAATAATTAAAGAAATCAACGATTAGCCTCCTATCCTGAAGGTGCCACAGTTTGGGCTGCTGCCATGCCAGTTAGAGGTGCACACATGCCACCATGCCAGAGAGAATACTCCAACCTTCAAAGCTGTCTTCTCCCTCATTCATCAGTTCATCATCAGAGCAGATGTTGAGGACATTGACTAGCATCTCTGTCACTGCAACCACACAACTTTGGGGGTCAGATATTATCCACATCCTTGTAGCTTGAAAGTGATTGGAGAAGAAGCTTTCTCCTTACGATAAAACACACAATTTGGATTATAGATTATAAACACAAGGTAATAAGACCAACCAAAGACATCAAAGACTTTCCAACTCCTTAAGTCTTGTCCATGAGTGAATATCAACTTTGAGAACACACACTCAGCTATTCTACTTAGAGTAAAAGACAACAAATATACAAAACACAAGGTAATAAGACCACAAATCCAAATTTGGGGGTCAGAAATTACATCCTTGTGACTTGAAAGTGATTGGAAAGAAGCTTTCCTTACCTTGTCTATATTGAAAACACAGTGTAAAATGCTAAACTTATTGTGAAGCAAGTTTGGCCCTAAACAGACTTTGTTGATAAAGCACAATTTGGATTATAGATTAGAAATACAAGGCAATAAGCCAAATAGGCAATAGACCAAATCTCCAATGATAAGGTACACTTTGGATTATAGATTAGAAATACAAGGCAATAAGCCAAATAGGCAATAGGCCAAATCTCCAATGATAAGGTACACTTTGGATTATAGATTAGAAATACAAGGCAATAAGCCAAATAGGCAATAGGCCAAATCTCCAATGATAAGGTACACTTTGGATTATAGATTAGAAATACAAGGCAATAAGCCAAATAGGCAATAGGCCAAATCTCCAATGATAAGGTACACTTTGGATTATAGATTAGAAATACAAGGCAATAAGCCAAATAGGCAATAGGCCAAGTCTCCAATGATAAGGTACACTTTGGATTATAGATTAGAAATACAAGGCAATAAGCCAAATAGGCAATAGGCCAAATCTCCAATGATAAGGTACACTTTGGATTATAGATTAGAAATACAAGGCAATAAGCCAAATAGGCAATAGGCCAAATCTCCAATGATAAGGTACACTTTGGATTATAGATTAGAAATACAAGGCAATAAGCCAAATAGGCAATAGACCAAATCTCCAATGATAAGGCACAATTTGGATTATAGATTAGAAATACAAGGCAATAAGCCAAATAGGCAATAGACCAAATCTCCAATGATAAGGCACAATTTGGATTATAGATTAGAAATACAAGGCAATAAGCCAAATAGGCAATAGACCAAATCTCCAATGATAAGGCACAATTTGGATTATAGATTAGAAATACAAGGCAATAAGCCAAATAGGCAATAGACCAAATCTCCAATGATAAGGCACAATTTGGATTATAGATTAGAAATACAAGGCAATAAGCCAAATAGGCAATAGACCAAATCTCCAATGATAAGGCACAATTTGGATTATAGATTAGAAATACAAGGCAATAAGCCAAATAGGCAATAGACCAAATCTCCAATGATAAGGCACAATTTGGATTATAGATTAGAAATACAAGGCAATAAGCCAAATAGGCAATAGACCAAATCTCCAATGATAAGGCACAATTTGGATTATAGATTAGAAATACAAGGCAATAAGCCAAATAGGCAATAGACCAAATCTCCAATGATAAGGCACAATTTGGATTATAGATTAGAAATACAAGGCAATAAGCCAAATAGGCAATAGACCAAATCTCCAATGATAAGGCACAATTTGGATTATAGATTAGAAATACAAGGCAATAAGCCAAATAGGCAATAGACCAAATCTCCAATGATAAGGCACAATTTGGATTATAGATTAGAAATACAAGGCAATAAGCCAAATAGGCAATAGGCCAAATCTCCAATGATAAGGTACACTTTAGATTATAGATTAGAAATACAAGGCAATAAGCCAAATAGGCAATAGGCCAAATCTCCAATGATAAGGTACACTTTGGATTATAGATTAGAAATACAAGGCAATAAGCCAAATAGGCAATAGGCCAAATCTCCAATGATAAGGTACACTTTGGATTATAGATTAGAAATACAAGGCAATAAGCCAAATAGGCAATAGACCAAATCTCCAATGATAAGGTACACTTTGGATTATAGATTAGAAATACAAGGCAATAAGCCAAATAGGCAATAGGCCAAATCTCCAATGATAAGGTACACTTTGGATTATAGATTAGAAATACAAGGCAATAAGCCAAATAGGCAATAGACCAAATCTCCAATGATAAGGTACACTTTGGATTATAGATTAGAAATACAAGGCAATAAGCCAAATAGGCAATAGGCCAAATCTCCAATGATAAGGTACACTTTGGATTATAGATTAGAAATACAAGGCAATAAGCCAAATAGGCAATAGACCAAATCTCCAATGATAAGGTACACTTTGGATTATAGATTAGAAATACAAGGCAATAAGCCAAATAGGCAATAGGCCAAATCTCCAATGATAAGGTAAACTTTGGATTATAGATTAGAAATACAAGGCAATAAGCCAAATAGGCAATAGACCAAATCTCCAATGATAAGGTACACTTTGGATTATAGATTAGAAATACAAGGCAATAAGATCAACCGGAGACTTTCCATCTCCTTAAGTCTTGGCCATGAGTGAATATCAACTTTGAGAACACACACTCAGCTATTCTGCTTGTGATAGGTAATAAGACCACAAATCCTAATAAATAAATAGTGAGTGATGTTTCGGTAACAGCTTTGTTACCATCATCAGACAAAAATACTGAATCTGGAGATGGTAACAATGCTGTTACTGAAATGTCACACTATTTATTTGGATTTGTGGTATTATTACCTTGTTTTTTGTATATTTGTTGTCTTTCAATCAATGATTTTATTGAATAAATGTATCAAAACATTTACTAAATACAGTAAAACCCTGCTAAAACCAACCTAGGATATAGCAAACCTTCCCCTATAACAAACCTAAAAAAATCCCCATCTTAAAAAAAAAATTATTACCACTGAATTTATAAGATACAATTTGGATTATAGATTAGAATTACAAGGTAATAAGACTGATTCAAAATAAATTGATAGTGTGTGACGTTTCGATAACAGCATTGTTACCATAATCAGACAAAAGAATAAATGTTATTTAAGTTCCATTTATTATTTTGTCTGATGATGGTAACAATCCTGTTAGTGAAACGTTACACACTATCAATTTATTTGGATTTGGTCTTATTATCTTGTAATTATAATACAGTAAACTATAGCTATAATGAACCATGGTTATAGTGAACTACAGATTCAGTCTCATTTGAAGTATGCTATAGAGGAGTTTTACTGGAATTCTATTTGGTACATTGAGGGCTGAGATTAAAGAGTTTCCAGAAGGCGCTTCTCTATAATTTCTTTTAATGAGAAACACATTGTGGAGTTCACATTGCAGAGTTACTTTTTACTCACACACTATTAATTTATTTGGATTTGGTCTTATTATCTTGAAATCATAATACAGTGAATCATGGCTATTATGAACCAAAAGTTCAGTCTCAATTTGGATTTTGCTATAAAGGAGTTTTACTGGAATTCTATTTGGTACATTGAGAGCTGAGATTAAAGAGTTTCCAGAAGGCGCTTCTCTATAATTTCTTTTAATGAGAAACACATTGTGGAGTTCACATTGCAGAGTTACTTTTTACTCACACACTATTAATTTATTTGGATTTGGTCTTATTACCTTGAAATCATAATACAGTGAATCATGGCTATTATGAACCAAAAGTTCAGTCTCAATTTGGATTTTGCTATAAAGGAATTTTACTGGAATTCTATTTGGTACATTGAGAGCCGAGACTAAAGGGTTTCCAGAATGCTTCTCTATGATTTCTTTTAATGAGAAACACATTGCGGAGTTACTTTTTACTCACACACTATCAATTTATTTGGTCTTATTACCTTGTAGTTCTAACACAGTGAACTATAATACACCATGGCTATAGTGAACTACAGGCTCAGTTTCATTTGGAGTATTTTATAGAATTAGGGTTTGGTACATTGGGAGCTAACTCCGCCTTTGCCGTTCCCAAGCCCGGATGAAAAAGGAGGAGGGGGTAGCAGTAACAAGCTCACTAAAAAACCTGGGTTCAGCTGGCCCAGCTGATAGTACCCTGTAAGGGCTCCTAATCCAGGGATACAGGATGAGCAGCATTTGTACTCCATGTTAGGAGCAGCTGCACATGGCATCTGTTCCTCATGTCAGAGGCGGCCATTTCTTTCGGAGCTAAGTCGGCCTGCCACTGAGTAATGCTCCCAGTCTTAATGACAAAGGCAGACGCATTCTACTTCACCGAGTCATGATCTCAAGCTTTACAAGCTTGATACCCTAATACGATTGAGTGGAGATAAGAAAGAAGAGAGCTGTGACTTAAAGGTTTCCAGAATGCCTTTCTATAATTTCTTTTAATAAGAAACATTGTGGCGTTACTTTGTTAAGACCCATTAGGTATTGCCACCAAGTACAGTCCTACCTTTCTCTCCTACGAAGGGCAGGGACCAGGTGAAGACATCCATAAAGTTGGGGAGCCAGTAGGGATGTGGGGAACAGTTGAACTGTCGAATGTTCATTACATTGTTCTCGTACTTCAGAACGGCCGCTGCACACATCCAGCCGTGATGTTACTCCAACAGTTACATTTGACAGTGGAATTTCAAAGTCAATTGCTTTTTTTTTGCTTATCCCTAGTACACGTGGCCATAGGCAAAATCAGACTTTCACCAAAGTGTGCCTGGATTATAGTGCCATGATCAACGAAAGCTGCACCCCTATACCCCATTCCATAAAATCATGAACTTGTGGAATTGGTGTAATCTTTACACAAGGAGATAAGAAACAACAACAACACGCAGCCATGATAATCATGGTGGGTAGAAGTAAGCAACTGCTTTTACTGTAAGTGCATCAAATGTCTATACATGTGAAAAGCAGTTCCGACTTTGCACTTACAAATATGCCAGAGCCTCGTTTGGTTACTTGTACTCGTTGTTGGGGTTGGACTTCTACAAGAATTGGGGGCCATTGGAGCATTTTTTTAAAGAGAAAAAGTTGCTAAAGAGGGCTGGTAATAGCCTACGGCCATACCACATTGAAAACACCGGTTCTCGTCCGATCACTGAAGTTAAGCAATGTCGGGCCTGGTCAGTACTTGGGAGGGTGACCACCTGGGAACACCGGGTGCTATAGGCTATTACCTTGCTAAAGAGGGAATTAAATCTGGGTGTAGCGGTCGAAAACCAATGGTTTAGACCATCCTTCCACTGACCTCCGTCAATTGCTTCAAGATGTACAATGTGTGAGATCTCTTTATAACAGAGTACTCTGTAACATTGTAATTCTATAGCTTATTTGATGTACTTAGTACATAGTGGAAAACCTTGCAACCATTCTGGAAAGATTCTCATGGTGTTGTTGTTTCTTATCCCCTTGTGTAAAGATTACACAAATTCCATGAGTTCATGATCTCATGGAATGGGGTGTAGGGGTGCAGCTTTCTTTGATCATGGCACCATGATCCAGGCACACTTTGGTGAAAGTCTGACTTTGCCTGTAGTTTAAGGCCGTTCCTAACATGGAAGTACAGACGCAACTCTTCCGTATTCCTGGAGTACCGGGTCAGTTCAACTCAGGATTTTTAGAGTACCATTCTCATGGTACTGTCAGTAAGTGGTATCAGTGCTGGCTCTGTCTTCCCAATCTTTGATTTCCAGACTTAAGTCTGGTCATCTACGGACAATGACTTTCCAGAATGGTTCCTAGGTACTATGTACTAAGTGTCAACTTGCAACCCCAAGACACATTTATTGACTGTATTGACTCATTCATTGATGAGCTCTACTCATTCCCAGCAGACACCATCAACAAGATTTACAAGCTTGATACCTTAATATGATTGAGTGGAGATAAGAAAGAAGAAGGTGTCATCACAGCTACCCAGGTTTGAAAACACAGAGGTTTCCAGTAGACAAGACTAGAGGGGTCCCCACCCTTGTTGTTGTAGACGTCGAGGTAGTTGGGGGCAGAGAAGATGGTGATGAGAGAAGGGAAGCCTGTGGTTTGGCTCTTCCTGTACATCCGGTACCTAGAAATGTGGGGTGAGTGAGTGAGACTGGATGGGCAGCTGTGAGTGCTGAGCCAACCTACCCGGCATCCTGGGCCTCATGGGCTCGGATGATGGAGAGAAGGCTGTTGGTCTGGAGAAACTCGCAGCATGCAGCATAGCTGCAACACCCCCACCATTGGTACATATGTCTTGTAGGGAGAGAGCACAAAACAAGTGCTAGATAGTGTAAAATAGAGCTAGAGAGTGTAAAAAAAAGCCTATATGTGAGGAAATACACTCATGGACAAAACTTAAGGAAGTGCAAAGTCTTTTAAATCGCCAGTGTCTATTTTTTTTTAAGGAGACAGAGGTTGTTCACACTTGGTTATCTCGGGTTTTCAATAAAGGTCACTGTAATATCATTCAGAGTTATTGTCTGAATCCCGATATACATGGTAAAAGGTACAACTTCCTTAAGTTTTGTCCATGAATATGTTGCCTCCCATGCTTCAATCAGTCCAGAGCTTTGCTATGAGTATGTTTGGTCAGAAGCTACTGTCTCCTCCATCATCTTCAATCCCTCCCATCCCAGAGATAGCTATAGAAAGGATGCTATAAGGTTAGATTCTATATCAGAGAAACCTGTTGCTAGTGTACAAGTTGAGTTTGACTTGTGTTGACTATATGGACAAATATTCCAAGGTAATAAGACCAAATCCATCCTGGAATTGGTTTTATTACCTTGTGTTTATAATCTACTAACCGAATGACCCAGGCAACGCCCGTGTTTTACCCGATTGAATGTTTTTATTCAAATACTATTTGTTACAATTATAAATTGGCGCCTTAAATAAATGCATATATTAGTTAATAACTATAGCCTATGTGCTTTATCTGTCTATGTAATGTTGGCTTCCATAGGCATCTCTTACTGGGTAAAAGAAAGAGAGGATTCCATTTAGTTATTAACTAATATATGCATTTATTTAAGGAGCGACCCGCTCCAACACAATAGTTACAAAAACAACAAAGCGAGTGGGGGGGGGGGGGGGGGGGGGGGGCAAAGGTGGCGTGATCGTAGCCAACCAATAGGAGAGCGCCATTCCAAAAAAAAAGCAAACTGTGACAGAGATGAAAAAGAATTGATGACGCTCGTAACTGTATATAGAATAATCCAAATTGTACCTATCATGGACATATGTGCTCTATCATTTCTTAATTCCATTCATTGTCCTTTATCATTCCTTAATTTGATCTGTTGGTGACCCTCAGTCACAGCTCATCTAGTGACCTTCTGGTAGTTTTCTTGACTAGCCAGCTCATTCTTCTTTGTTTTCTAACATCTTTTCTAACCATTTGTTCTCATTACTTGTCTCAAGTCTTTGTTTCCATATATTTTGGAATTCAAGAAATGTACCAGGATTAATTTCATATAAGTTTGAAACATTTGTTCTTTTATCTGTCCATGGCACTCTGGGTAGCTTTCTCCATGTCCACATTTTCAAAGCCTCAAATCTTTCTTCTTTCCTGAGAGTCCAGAGGTTTTACATCCATAAGTGACCACAGGGAATACCAATGACTCTACAATTCTCTTCTTCATCTTGAATTAAAAGCCTTTATCTTTCATAATCTTGTTTAATTTCATCATTGTGTCTCTTCCTAATGCCATTCTACTTTTTACTTCTTCTATACAACCTCCCATCTTATCGCCTGTGGAGACCTGTCACTGGCCCACTGCTACTGGTCCTGTAGGCGGATCAGGCCTGTCATCCTGGAGGTCTTCACCATCATCCAGCGACCCTGACCTGCAGAGCTGGATCTTCGGGCATGGCCTGGAGTACGACGTTCAGAACATCCTTGTGTCTGCAAAGGCACGTATATATAGGCACTTCCTGACCCTGTAGTTACGGGTGGTCCAAAAAGACCCTCTGGTGGTCTGGAGGAGGACCCTATCAAGATGGTGGAGTCTCCCTCACTCATAATTCATTGTAAATATTCCAATTATTCTTCATTTATTTTTTAAAACCTAATTGACATTTGACCATCTTATCAATACTGTATCCTAAGAAAATGAGGTAATCAACTTCATCAATTTTTTTTTTTTTTTGGAAGGATTTCAAGGCAATTTATATTCTGGGTAATCATAATTTCTGTTTTTCTGATACAGTAGAACTTCTTGCTAGAGGACACCTCTCTATAAAGGACAGTTTCCATCACCAATACAGTAGAACATACTCCATGAGAGGACACTCACGCTAGAGGACACCTCTCTATAAAGGACAGTTTCCATCACCAATACAGTAGAACATACTCCATGAGAGGACACTCATGCTAGAGGACACCTCTCTATAAAGGACAGTTTCCATCACCAATACAGTAGAACATACTCCATGAGAGGACACTCATGCTAGAGGACACCTCTCTATAAAGGACAGTTTCCATCACCAATACAGTAGAACATACTCCATGAGAGGACACTCATGCTAGAGGACACCTCTCTATAAAGGACAGTTTCCATCACCAATACAGTAGAACATACTCCATGAGAGGACACTCTTGCTAGAGGACACCTCTCTACAAAGGACAGTTTCCATCACCAATACAGTAGAACATACTCCATGAGAGGACACTCCTGCTAGAGGACACCTCTCTATAAAGGACAGTTTCCTTCACCAATACAGTAGAACATACTCCATGAAAGGACACTCTTGCTAGAGGACACCTCTCTATAAAGGACAGTTTCCATCACCAATACAGTAGAACATACTCCATGAGAGGACACTCATGCTAGAGGACACCTCTCTACAAAGGACAGTTTCCATCACCAATACAGTAGAACATACTCCATGAGAGGACACTCTTGCTAGAGGACACCTCTCTACAAAGGACAGTTTCCATCACCAATACAGTAGAACATACTCCATGAGAGGACACTCTTGCTAGAGGACACCTCTCAACAAAGGACAGTTTCCATCACCAATACAGTAGAACATACTCCATGAGAGGACACTCCTGCTAGAGGACACCTCTCTATAAAGGACAGTTTTCTTCACCAATACAGTAGAACATACTCCATGAAAGGACACTCTTGCTAGAGGACACCTCTCTACAAAGGACAGTTTCCATCACCAATACAGTAGAACATACTCCATGAGAGGACACTCTTGCTAGAGGACACCTCTCTACAAAGGACAGTTTCCATCACCAATACAGTAGAACATACTCCATGAGAGGACACTCTTGCTAGAGGACACCTCTCTATAAAGGACAGTTTCCATCACCAATACAGTAGAACATACTCCATGAGAGGACACTTCAGCTAGAGGACATCTCTCCACAAAGGACAGTTTCCATCACCAATACAGTAGAACATACTCCATGAGAGGACACTCACGCTAGAGGACACCTCTCTATAAAGGACAGTTTCCATCACCAATACAGTAGAACATACTCCATGAGAGGACACCTCTCTATAAAGGACAGTTTCCTTCACCAATACAGTAGAACATACTCCATGAGAGGACACTCTTGCTAGAGGACACCTCTCTACAAAGGACAGTTTCCATCACCGATACAGTAGAACATACTTCATGAGAGGACACTCATGCTAGAGGACATCTCTCTACGAAGGACAGTTTCCATCACCAATACAGTAGAACATACTCCATGAAAGGACACTCTTGCTAGAGGACACATCTCTATAAAGGACAGTTTCCTTCACCAATACAGTAGAACATACTCCATGAGAGGACACTCTTGCTAGAGGACACCTCTCTACAAAGGACAGTTTCCATCACCAATACAGTAGAACATACTCCATGAGAGGACACTTCAGCTAGAGGACATCTCTCCACAAAGGACAGTTTCCATCACCAATACAGTAGAACATACTCCATGAGAGGACACTCACGCTAGAGGACACCTCTCTATAAAGGACAGTTTCCATCACCAATACAGTAGAACATACTCCATGAGAGGACACTCTTGCTAGAGGACACATCTCTATAAAGGACAGTTTCCATCACCAATACAGTAGAACATACTCCATGAGAGGACACTCATGCTAGAGGACATCTCTCTACAAAGGACAGTTTCCATCACCAATACAGTAGAACATACTCCATGAGAGGACACTCTTGCTAGAGGACACCTCTCTATAAAGGACAGTTTCCATCACCAATACAGTAGAACATACTCCATGAGAGGACACTCTTGCTAGAGGACACCTCTCTATAAAGGACAGTTTTCATCACCAATACAGTAGAACATACTCCATGAGAGGACACTCCCACTAGAGGACACCTCTCTATAAAGGACAGTTTCCATCACCAATACAGTAGAACACACTCCATGAGAGGACACTCCCGCTAGAGGACACCTCTCTATAAAGGACAGTTTCCATCACCAATACAGTAGAACATACTCCATGAGAGGACACTCCCGCTAGAGGACATCTCTCTATAAAGGACAGTTTCCATCACCAATACAGTAGAACATACTCCATGAGAGGACACTCACGCTAGAGGACACCTCTCTATAAAGGACAGTTTCCATCACCAATACAGTAGAACATACTCCATGAGAGGACACTCACGCTAGAGGACACCTCTCTATAAAGGACAGTTTTTATCACCAATACAGTAGAACATACTCCATGAGAGGACACTCCTGCTAGAGGACACCTCTCTATAAAGGAAAGTTTTCATCACCACAAATTTACCATTTTTACTATTTAGCAACTCTCCGATAAGAGGATGTTTCTCCCTAAAAGATACTTTGACTCTGCAATTGAGTCTCCTTTAGAGGGAGGTTATACTGTATTTAATTTTAAACCAGAAATATACATTTAAACCTGTCTATAGCTCCCCCTCTTGGGACTCACCAAAATAGGATGCTATAGAGAGGGAGTGATATAGACAGGTCACTTTTAATGTAAATCGCATCGTACTACGTATTTAAAATCGAGCGCTATAGAGAAAGAGGCGCTATTTAAAGTGGGCGCTATAGACAGGTTTAACTGTATATATATATTTTTTTCACTTTCTTCTTCAACTTTTTCAATAATCTCTTCTAAATCTTTGTTTATTCTGCTAGCAGTGTGGTGTCATCGGTAGAGCAAAGATTGTTTATTTTCATTCCACCACTGAGTACAGCAGTTATTATCTCTTTTTATCGAGATCAGCCAATCTCAAGATATGTTCAGTGTAGAGGTTGAAGAGATAACCTTGCCTCACTCGCTCCTCTTTGCGGTTTGAAAAAAAAAAGCTTCCACAAAATTGATAAGGCACAATTTGGATTATAGATTATAAACACAAGGTAATAAGACACCAAATCAATAAATAGTGTGTGACGTTTCAGTATAAGCGGTGTTACCATCTTCACACAAAAGTATTGAACACTCAATACTCATTCAGTACTTTTATGCGAAGATGGTAACAACGCTGTTACTGAAACGTCACACACTATTTATATATTTGGATTTGGTCTTATTACCTTGTGTTTAGCTTCCACAAAAGTTTTAAATCAAATATAGCCTAATTTTGGATGAAAATTATAAAACATGAGACAACAAAAAAAATAGTGGGATTACAAGGTAATAAGACCAAAATCCAAATAAATAAATAGTGTGTGACATTTCGGTAACAGCGTTGTTACCATCATAAAACAAAAGGGAAATGGTGGAGATGTGGTAAAAACCATTGATTTTCGACAGCCATCACCCAGGTTCGAATCTTGCATTGGTAAATTTTTTTTTCTTATTCCTAGTACACGTGGTACAGGCCATGATAATCATGGTAGGTAGAAGTAGGCGACTGCTTTTACTGTAAGTGCACCACATGTCTACACATGTGAAAATCAGTTCGACTTTGCACTTACAAATATGCCAGAGCCCCGTTTGGTTACTTGCACTCGCTGGTGGGGTTGGAATTTTGCAAGAATCGGGGGCCTTTGGAACATTTCTTTTTTTTTTATATATCAGAAAAAAGTGCCCAATGCGGGAATCGAACCCGGGTCGTAGCAGTCGAAAACTAACGGTTTAGACCATCCTTTCACCGACCCCCTATTCTTTTATCTGATGATGGTAACTGCTTTGTTACTGAAGCATCACACACTATTAATTTATTTGGTGTTGTTACCTTGTGTTTTGGCAAAAACACTTTAAAGAACATCAGAAATGTAAAGAGAGGTAAGTTTTGCTCAGGTTGGCTACTTTTAAACATAAGATGGTAGGGGCAAAGTCTGATTGTCCATGTGGTAGATAGCCAACCAACAACAGCAGCTCCCCATCATGGAGACTCTTGTGGACTAGAGGACACCTCTCTACAAAGGACAGTTTCCATCACCAATACAGTAGAACATACTCCATGAGAGGACACTCACGCTAGAGGACACCTCTCTATAAAGGACAGTTTTCATCACCAATACAGTAGAACATACTCCATGAGAGGACACTCACGCTAGAGGACACCTCTCTATAAAGGACAGTTTCCATCACCAATACAGTAAGAGGACACCTCTCCCTAAAAGACATTTTGTCTCTGCAACTAGGTGTCCTTTACATGGATGTAATTATAGTGTATAAAATAAGCAAGAGTTGGGTGACATTAGAGACACTTATAGGGATTCTGGTGACAGTCACAATGTTGGTCCAACTATAGTCAGACAAGTCTCGAGATGCCCACCTGTAGAAGTAGGAGCAGCCCCTGACACTGTTGTGACTGAAATGCTCAGAGTTCTTCTCGCTGCCAAAGTCCTCCAGGGGGTCAGACCACAGCAGGTCACACATGGGGCCGAAGGCTGGCGGCTCCTTGAATCTCTCCAGCTTCACACAACATCACACTCTCTGTATAGATACATGTCAGAGGAAAGTAAATAATAATGTAGTTTGGTACCTGCAGCTCCAGAACACATTTTGGTTTGCATTAGATGTACTAAACAGGACCTTTGGGAGAGGCCGCTGCTCATCATAAAACAGCTCGAGGAGCATGAACTCATGGAATTCGTGTAATCTTTACACAAGGGGATAAGAAACAACAACAACAATATTTCTTATAAACTGAAGCAAACTTTGGAGGGGACATAACTTTGAAATAAAAATTAAAAAGAAACATTAGTTCAAAATACAGTAGAACCTCTCTTTAACAGACACCCCACTAAAGGTCACCTCTCTATAAAGTACAGTCAAGTAAAGTATTGTCAAAACTACTGTATTTACAATTTAGTAACTCTCCGGTAAGAGAACACCTCTCCCTAGAGGACACTTTGGCTTTGCAATTAGGTGTTGTCCTTTACAGGGAGGTAGTTCTACTGTATTATTTTATTAACTGATTATTAATTTTAATATTTATATACAGTATAGAACAACCTCCATGAGAGGACACTCACGCTAGAGGTTACCTCTCTATAATGGACAGTTTTTTATTGTCAAAATTACTATTTTTACTATTTAGTAACTCTCCGGTAAGAGAACACCTCTCCCTAAAAGACACTTTGGCTTTGCAATTAGGTGTTGTCCTTTACAGGGTGGTTTTACTGTATATGCATACAGTAAAACCTTCCAGAGTTACCCCATCTGATCAGTGACCATCTCCCTGAGTAACTCAAATGATGACAGACCCTCTCCCTGAATGGACAACTGATGAGCAAACATCTCCCCAAGTAACCCAAGAGATGAGTGATCATCTTCCTCAGTGACCCAAATAATCATTGACCATCTTCCCAAGTGACCTAAGTAATGAGCAAACATCTCCCCAAGTGACCCAAGTGATGAGTGATCATCTTCCTCAGTGACCCAAATAATCATTGACCATCTTCCTCAGTGACCCAAATAATCATTGACCATCTTCCTCAGTGACCCAAATAATCATTGACCATCTTCCCAAGTGATGAGTGACCATCTTCCTCAGTGACCCAAATAATCGTTGACCATCTTCCCAAGTGACCCAAATAATCGTTGACCATCTTCCTCAGTGACCCAAATAATCATTGACCATCTTCCCCAGTGACCCAAATAATCATTGACCATCTTCCTCAGTGACCCAAATAATCATTGACCATCTTCCTCAGTGACCCAAATAATCATTGACCATCTTCCTCAGTGACCCAAATAATCATTGACCATCTTCCCCAGTGACCCAAATAATCATTGACCATCTTCCTCAGTGACCCAAATAATCATTGACCATCTTCCTCAGTGACCCAAATAATCATTGACCATCTTCCCCAGTGACCCAAATAATCATTGACCATCTTCCCCAGTGACCCAAATAATCATTGACCATCTTCCTCAGTGACCCAAATAATCATTGACCATCTTCCCCAGTGACCCAAATAATCATTGACCATCTTCCTCAGTGACCCAAATAATCATTGACCATCTTCCTCAGTGACCCAAATAATCATTGACCATCTTCCTCAGTGACCCAAATAATCATTGACCATCTTCCCCAGTGACCCAAATAATCATTGACCATCTTCCCCAGTGACCCAAATAATCATTGACCATCTTCCTCAGTGACCCAAATAATCATTGACCATCTTCCCAAGTGATGAGTGACCATCTTCCTCAGTGACCCAAATAATCGTTGACCATCTTCCCAAGTGACCCAAATAATCGTTGACCATCTTCCTCAGTGACCCAAATAATCATTGACCATCTTCCCCAGTGACCCAAATAATCATTGACCATCTTCCTCAGTGACCCAATTAATTATTGACCATCTTCCCCAGTGACCCAATTAATTATTGACCATCTTCCCCAGTGACCCAAATAATCATTGACCATCTTCCTCAGTGACCCAAATAATCATTGACCATCTTCCTCAGTGACCCAAATAATCATTGACCATCTTCCTCAGTGACCCAAATAATCATTGACCATCTTCCCCAGTGACCCAAATAATCATTGACCATCTTCCTCAGTGACCCAAATAATCATTGACCATCTTCCTCAGTGACCCAAATAATCATTGACCATCTTCCCCAGTGACCCAAATAATCATTGACCATCTTCCCCAGTGACCCAAATAATCATTGACCATCTTCCTCAGTGACCCAAATAATCATTGACCATCTTCCCCAGTGACCCAAATAATCATTGACCATCTTCCCAAGTGACCCAAATAATCATTGACAATCTTCCTCAGTGACCCAAATAATCATTGACAATCTTCCTCAGTGACCCAAATAATCATTGACCATCTTCCTCAGTGACCCAAATAATCATTGACCATCTTCCTCAGTGACCCAAATAATCATTGACCATCTTCCCCAGTGACCCAAATAATCATTGACCATCTTCCTCAGTGACCCAAATAATCATTGACCATCTTCCTCAGTGACCCAAATAATCATTGACCATCTTCCCCAGTGACCCAAATAATCATTGACCATCTTCCCCAGTGACCCAAATAATCATTGACCATCTTCCCCAGTGACCCAAATAATCATTGACCATCTTCCTCAGTGACCCAAATAATCATTGACCATCTTCCCCAGTGACCCAAATAATCATTGACCATCTTCCCCAGTGACCCAAATAATCATTGACCATCTTCCCCAGTGACCCAAATAATCATTGACCATCTTCCTCAGTGACCCAAATAATCATTGACAATCTTCCTCAGTGACCCAAATAATCATTGACCATCTTCCTCAGTGACCCAAATAATCATTGACCATCTTCCTCAATGACCCAAATAATCATTGACCATCTTCCTCAGTAACCCAAATAATCATTGACCATCTTCCTCAGTGACCCAAATAATCATTGACCATCTCCCCAAGTGATGAGCAGCTTTGTAACAAGAAATGCCAGGGTGTGTCACTCAACAATCACTGAATGTGAGGTGTTGGTGGAATCCACACAGCCAATATTCAACCACCATGACCCAGGAACAAATCCTGCAAGGAGTATATTTTTTTCCTCTCTAGTTCTCTTTCTCAAAATTGTTGTTCAACCAAACCAACAGGTAATAGCAACCAAATGGGACTCTGGCACCTTGTAAATGTCCCCAAGGAAAGTTGATAAAGCAAGGTTTTACTGTTGGTACATTTCTTTATAAAATATATTGTTCATAATATTATTGTTTATTTATTCTCAACTTTTGTACATAGATATTCATTCCCTGTTTTTCTTTTTCTATTTAAAATCTCCCTCAGCCTTTTTCTTTTTTCTGAGTGAGGATTCCATTTCTTCCCCCTGCTTCTCATTTCTTTTTGTATCCATTTCTCATAGGAGAATGGTCTGTATAAGACGGAACGTTTTAATAAAGGCTTGTGTGTGTGTGTGTAGTCCAGGGTAGCCTAGTGGATATGGAATATGCTCGGTAAGCGGAACACTGTGGGTTCAATTTCCATCCCTGGACACTTTTACCGTTTATCATTACTCTTCACAATTCATCCTTTCATACTTCATCCCCAAGGTTAGAAATAATCGCAAATTCCTCCTTTAACCCTTAGTTACTCGCGCTCAATTTCGAGACGTAACTAGTGTTACGTAAACACTCGCACTGGGTGTAAACCACCCAGCTTATCTGATTACCAAAAAGTTAAATGTATATTTTTATAATTCATTAGGCCAATCTATGCTTCACCACAAATAATTAAGCTAGCGAGACACTCAAGCTGCTATATTTATTATTTACAGTTTAGTATCTTATTGGGTGTAATACACCCAGCGCGAGTAATTAAGGGTTAAATAAATTTCGATTTTTTGCTCAAAAGAGACACATGTGGGATAATTTTTTAAATGTCGTTCTACAATCATAATGTTATTATTTATGTAGATAAGTGTTACTGTACACCCCAAGAAACATGAACAGACCTTCTTAATATCATCTAAGGTGTGGATCTCAGGAGACAGTCCTCCGTGCACACAGAGGAACTGCTGGTTCATGAGGGCCGCCAGAGGGAGGCAATCAAAGGCCTCCATGCAAGCCTCATACACCCTCTCAGAGTACTTGATCTTGCCTACGCCCACAGAGGAGCAAGTTAGGGAAACAAAGAAGTCACAATTTAATGATAACGTACAATTTGGATTATAGATTATAAACACAAGGTAATAAGACCAAATCTCCAATGATAAGGCACTGTAGAATAGTGTGAAATATATAAGTGATGTGAATATAAGAATGGAATTAAGAACAATACACTAACTGTGTTTTGTAAATAGATAATTAATCTTTACTAAATTTAAATGTGTGTGATAAATAAATAATTATAATTAAATAATAAATATATAAGTTGTAGTTTATAAAAGATAAACAACACAACATATTTGGCGACGAGGATTAAAAAAAAAAAAATAATAATAATTAAATAAGCGTAACAGAAGATGGCAAATAATTTGACGTCTCCATTACCGTTGAACCTTAATGCTACAGATTTGTATTCCGAGTACAAACATTGGATGAATTCATATTTAATTTATGAATTAGCAAGCGGTGTTTCAACAAAGAAAGATGACGTTAAAAGGGCAACACTTTTGCATTGCCTTGGACCACAAGTCCAAAGAATTTTCTTTAATTTGCCAGAAGAAAAAGATACGTATGAAAAAGCAAAAGAAGCTTTAACTAAATATTTCACACCACAAAAAAATATTGTATCAGAACGATTTAAATTTAGGCAAAGAAAACAAAATACAGATGAAAATATTGATTCATATGTCATTGCCCTAAGAGAATTAGTCAAATCCTGTGAATTTGGAAATTTAGAAGAAGACATGATCAGAGATCAGATAATAGAAAAATGCTATAATAGGCAATTAAAAGAAAAGTTGTTGCAACAAGATAATTTGAATCTTCAAAGAACAATTGAGATATCAAGAATGTTTGAAACAGCCAAAGAAGAATTTAGAGTATTGACAAATGAAGATATGACCTCAATAAATAGAGTAAACTATAAAAATAATTTCCAAGCAGCTAATGAATCAACTGTTAAAGGACCAAAAGCTCATAATGTGTACCATCAAAAAGGAAGCACCTCCAAGGTAAGTGCACCTAATTTGGAAGAATGCTATAGATGTGGCTTAACTACACATCCTCCATATAAATGTGGAGCTAGAAATATGAAATGCACATTTTGTAACAAGTTGGGTCATCTTAATAGAGTTTGTAGAAATAAAAATAAATATAAAAATATTGGAGGAAAGAAAAGAAATATTCAAAATATTTCAGAAAATAATGAAGACTCAGATGAATACACTTTCTTTTTAGGCTCTGATAACAAAGAAAATATCTATATAGATGGAAAGGAAATAACAATGACTACTGAGACAGGTAGCTTTATCATTAGGAATGCAAAGCATTTAAGACATGCCAATGTCTTACAAGATTTTAACAAAGGAATTGATTTGAATACCACTTTGATTAAGACTCCAGAAATTAGAATGGAACTTCCTAGTACTTCAAGGTATCTACCAGAACAAGAAGCAACCTTAGAAGATATTGTACCAGAAGAGCAGATTGCTATATCTGATATGGACTGTTTATACCCAAATGAATCACCTAATGAGAATGAAAACAAGACTGTCATCACTAGAAGTGGAAGACAAATACATGTTCCTTCTAGATTTATGGACATGATTAGATACTAACTAAACAAGGGAGGAATATGTAGAATAGTGTGAAATATATAAGTGATGTGAATATAAGAATGGAATTAAGAACAATACACTAACTGTGTTTTGTAAATAGATAATTAATCTTTACTAAATTTAAATGTGTGTGATAAATAAATAATTATAATTAAATAATAAATATATAAGTTGTAGTTTATAAAAGATAAACAACACAACAGGCACAATTTGGATTATAAACACAAGGTAATAAGACCAAATCTCCAATGATAAGGTACAATTTGGATTATAGATTATAAACACAAGGTATTAAGACCAAATCTCCAATGATAAGGTACAATTTTGATTATAGATTATAGACACAGGGTAATAAGACCAAATCTCCAATGATAAGGAACAATTTGGATTATAGATTATAGACACAAGGTAATAAGACCAAATCTCCAATGATAAGGCACAATTTGGATTATAAACACAAGGTAATAAGACCAAATCTCCAATGATAAGGCACAATTTGGATGATAGATTATAAACACAAGGTAATAAGACCAAATCTCCAATGATAAGGTACAATTTGGATTATAGATTATAAACACAAGGTAATAAGACCAAATCTCCAATGATAAGGCACAATTTGGATTATAGATTATAAACACAAGGTAATAAGACCAAATAAATAAATAAATAGTGTGTGACGTTTCGGTAACAGCGTTGTTACCATCTTCAGACAAAAGTACTAAATGAGAAATTTTACCACAGCATGCTGAATACCTTGTGTTTATAAGTCACAATTTAACAAAGAAATGGATGGGTAATTTAATAAAGAAATGGATGAGCAGATGAAGGCCTAATCCCCATCAGCCCAGTAAATTATTATTGCCATTTTAATAAGTCGGCGGCAGCCCAGTAGGGGGTGAGGGATAGACAATAACAACAATGGGGATGTCCATCAAAAAGTGTGGGAAGGGGGAGGGTCGGTTTCAGATGCCTTAATCCCCAAACCTTATTAGAAAGATCTGAATTATTCATATTTTAATAAAATAAAATAACACCTATGGAAAATAAAACCTGGAAGTAAAAGCGCTTTGTCTCTTCAACCAATAGAAGCCCCTTCTTCACTTAGACTACCTGAATATATCGTCTTGCAATGTCCTGTTTTCCTTCGGTGCAAGATGGGTCATTTGAAATAAATTTCTGCGCTTTCGAGTGCATCTTGGAAATGTCACACACTAATAAATTATTAGGTCTTATTTTCTTTTAATTATAATCTATAATCCAAATTGTGCTTTATCATATTCATATTTTAGAATAACATTGTCTTTTCAGGAATGATAAGGTACAATTTGGATTATAAACATAAGGTAATAAGACCAAATCCAAATAAATAAATATCGTGTGACGTTTCGGTAACATCGTTGTTACCATCTTCAGACAAAAGTACTGAATGAGAAATTTTACCACAGCATGTTTTAAATAGTTACTGTTATCAAGTGTTCTTCTTATCTGCTATCTTGTTTACACACTTGATAACAGTAACTATTTAAACTATGATTATATAAAAGGGCATACCTGGATCTGTAAAATAAAAAAAAAACAATTTTTTTCTTAAAATATTTCGAGAGATTGCTCCCTCTTTATCAATTTATTGCACTGTGGGAAAAATTTTCTCATTTAGGGGCTCAAAAATCATTTTATTTTGGTTATTTGGATTTGGTCTTATTACCTTGAGTCGTATTAGGAAGTTTTAAAAGCTCTTCGTGTTGATATGGATAGGTTTGAAAATGAAGTCAACTTACACTCTGTCTTGAAGGTGAAGTATTCTGTGAGATGCCTACACTCGTGATTGCCCCTTAATAAATAGAGTGTGGTGGGGAAACAGATTTTTAGGGCCCACAGGTATAGGACACACTGCAACATCACAACACAGGTCGTTAGATAACTCCAGTTGAGACAATTGGTAAAGTGGCTTATTTTCCCACCTTATTCTACAAAATGGGGGGATTCGGTAGAAAGGTGGTCTAAACTGTTGGTTTTTGACCACTACGGCCTAGGATTAAATCCCACATTGGGCACTTTTTTTCTAATTAAAAAAAAAAAAAAAAAAAGAGCTCCAATGGCCCGATTCTTTCAAAAGTCCAACCCCACCAGCAAGTCACAATTGACAGTTGAAACAAATTTTATTGGCTTCTTGTCAATAATTTACATTAAAAATGGGAATAAAACCCACCAGCAAGTGTAAGTAAACAAACGGGGGTTCTGGCACATTTGTAAGTGCAAATGTCGAACTGCTTTTCACATATGTAGACATGTGGTGTACTCACAGTAAAAGCAGTCACCAACTTCTTACACACCATGATTATCATGTCCTGTACAATATTAGGGATAATAAAATAAAAAACTTTACAAAGGTGAAATTGGATTTATTAAAAATAAGATGCATGTGGTTATGTGTGTACCTTTTTGCATATTAAGTGTTTACAGTAAAACCCAGCTAAATAAAAAACGAACACTCAGGATATAGTGAAACCTTCCCTTATAACGAATCTAAGGTAATCCCCAAATTCCATTCAATTAAAAATACCATTGTCATAACGAACTTTGATATTTTAAAAATATAAATATAAAAATAGATGTAGGCACTCTTCTATATCTAACACAATAGTTCACGAATTTATCAAATTTAATTTGAAGTCTCGAGACATCGTTCAACCAGCACATATCATCCACCACGCACGTATGTTTTCAAAAAATTTAGTTTTTCAAACTGAAATAATGTGTATATAAAATTTTTTATTTATTATTAAATTTTTAACGTGATAATCCTGTTGAAGGACTGACAAGTCCGAAAGCTTGAAAAATAAAAAGTTGCAAAAGAAACTTAACCCTGGAAGCTTCATTTATTTTATAATAAAAATATATGTAATAAATTTCATTTTAAGTGTCCCAAAAATAATACATTCAAATTAAAATGTTAAGGATTATAACGAACTTAATATTTTAATGTTAAGATTGAAAAAAAAAAAAAAAAAGGGCAAAATTTTGAGCTTGTTTTATCAGCTCACAGATCGCGATTTCAAAAGAATAAATTTAGCAGCATTGTTTGTTTACCACTACTTTCTATTTTTCGAGGACCCCGTCATCACCTGGAGGAGTATATAGTTCTCTTGATATTTTTCATGTAAATATTGACTAAGAAGTCAATAAAAGTGTTCTAATTGTCACTACTTTATATTTCTGCTGCCACACATAGGTCATATAAATTTATAAATTATACTCTTTATATATTTAATAGATCATCTTTACATTCAATTTTTGTGAAATGTAGTCGAATTTTAAACTGGAAAAAAAAAAAAAATGCAAAAGACTTTTCCAAGATAGAGAGAAAAAAAAAACAAATAAAAGGCGTTTTTATATAACAAACGACTTTTATTACTAGAAAAAATCATTATTGAAGCATTGGGCACTTTTTTGTTATATAAAAAAAAAATGCTTCAATGGCCCCCGATTCTTGAGAAAAAGTCCAACCCCACCAGCGAGTGCAAGTAATCAAACGGTGCTCTGGTATATTTGTAAGTGCAAAAGTCGAACTGCTTTTCACATGTGTAGACATGTGATGTACTTACAGTAAAAGCAGTCGCCTACCTCTACCCACCATGATTATCATGGCCTGTACCACGTATACTAGGGATAAGCAAAAAAAAAAAAAAAAAAAATAATTATTATTATTAAAGCTTTCAGAACACAGGTTAAAATAGGAAATATAACTAATCTATTATACGAGATAAAAATATAGAAAGCTATTAAAAAATACTACAAAGAGGAATCAACCCCAACTTTTGCCGCGATTAAATGCGTCAGCATCCCCTTTCAGAAGTGTTCACTATCTAGAGAGAGAAAGAGCTAGTTTAACGTAGGCAGAAAAAAAAAACATCCAAATAAATGGGCTTTTGATGCAACCAAAAGGTTATTTTTTATACCATAAACAACGATGATTTTAAAAGACAGCAATAGTTTGCATGACAGGTTCAAAACGAAAACTAGACTGCAAAAGAATATGTGGAAACTCGAGATGTGGAGGGAAACAATACTTATTAACTTTATTTGAATAAGGCAATACTTGAAGAATAAATCTGTAATCCAAATATTACACACCTTATCATTCACAAACATTAATTATAGTCAACAATAGGCTTATGTCCATAGTCTTCTTGAAAACCATTTCTGAGATTCCATCCTTCAGTGCTGCGTATATATAAGGAGAATCGTCCAATACAGTATTAGAGCTCTGAGAAGCGGTCTGGTGGATTAAATTGGCAAAAACCGCTGAGCCAAGCCAATATTTTTCCATCACAGTAAGGACAGTAGAAGTTTGTATTATGTATAAAAGAAACATTCGTGCTTTTAAATCCTTTTATTATATATATATTAATTATTGTGGCTGTAAAAAAATACTTGGAGCTCCAAAATTCTACATGAGAATAGAAAAACTAGTACAACACCCTAACGACAATAAAATGTGTTTCAGCAGCTCTCTCTGTGTTCCAAAACAACTGTGATACAGGCCAGTCAGAAAGCCATTACACGGAAAACCTAAAAAACCCGCCATTATTGTATCCATTTCACAGTTGGTAATTCTTGTTCAATAGGAATCCAATTAAGGCAAACCTTGAGCCGATCAATGAGCTGCCATAGGCGGCAAAGTGGGCATCCGGCCATATCTTCCCCAGCCAACCCTTCCTTGTCTCTCACTCTCTCCAACCAATAGAAGCCCCTTCTTCACTCAGACTGCCTGAATATGACGTCTTGCAATTCCGTTTACCATTTACCTTCGGTGCAAAATCGGTCATTTGAAACGAATTTCTGCACTTTCGAGCGCATCTTGGAAGTACAATGGCGGCAGCCCACTCAACCTTGGTCTCTCCAACAAATATAAGCCCCTTCTTCAGTTGAACTACTTGAATATAACGTTTAGCAATGCCCTGTTTCTCCTTTACCTTCGATGCAAAATCGATCATCTTAAACGAATTTATGCACTTTCGAGTGAATCTTGGAAGTACAATGGTGGCAGTCCATCCAACCTTTGTCTATTCAACCAATAGAAGCCCCTTCTTCACTTATACTGTCTGAATATATCGTCTTGCAATGCCCTGTTTTCCCTTTACCTTCGGTGCAAAATCGGTCATTTGAAAGAATTTCTGCACTTTCGAGCAAATCTTAGAAGTACAAGCACTTTGTCTCTTCAACCAATAGAAGACCCTTCTTCACGTAGACTACCTGAATCTATCGTTTTGCAAAGCCCTGTTTTCCCCCTTTACCTTCAGTGCAAAATCGGTCATTTGAAACGAATTTCTGCTCTTTCGAGCAAATCTTGGAAGTACAATGGCGGTAGTCCACCCAACCCTTCCTTGGCTCTCTCTTCAACCAAATAGAAGCCCCATCTTCACTTAGACTGCCTGAATATATCGTCTTGCAATGCCCTGTCGCTTTAACTTCGGTGCAAAATCGGTCATTTGAAACGAATTTCTTCGCTTTCGAGCGCATCTTGGAAGCACAATTGCTGCAACCCAATCTTTCTCTCTCTCTCTCTCTCCAATCAATAGAAGCCCCTTCTTCACGTAGACTACCTGAATCTATCGTTTTGCAATGCCCTGTTTTCCCTTTACCTTCAGTGCAAGATCGATCATTTGAAACGAATTTATGCGTTTTCGAGCAAATCTTGGAAGTACAATGGCGGCAGCCCAACCTTTCTCTCTCTCTTCAATCAATAGAAGCTCCTTCCTCAGTTGGACTGTCTGAATATAACTTCTTGTAATGACCTGTTCCCCTTTACCTTCGGTGCAAAATCGATCATTTTAAACGAATTTATGCACTTTCGAGCAAATCTTGGAAGTACAATGGTGGCAGTCCATCCAACCCTTCCTTGGCTCTCTCTTATAAATCAATAGAAGCCCCATCTTCACTTAGACTGCCTGAATATATCGTCTTGCAATGCCCTGTCGCTTTAACTTCGGTGCAAAATCGGTCATTTGAAACGAATTTCTTCGCTTTCGAGCGCATCTTGGAAGCACAATTGCTGCAACCCAATCTTTCTCTCTCTCTCTCCAATCAATAGAAGCCCCTTCTTCACGTAGACTACCTGAATCTATCGTTTTGCAATGCCCTGTTTTCCCTTTACCTTCAGTGCAAGATCGATCATTTGAAACGAATTTATGCGTTTTCGAGCAAATCTTGGAAGTACAATGGCGGCAGCCCAACCTTTCTCTCTCTCTTCAATCAATAGAAGCTCCTTCCTCAGTTGGACTGTCTGAATATAACTTCTTGTAATGACCTGTTCCCCTTTACCTTCGGTGCAAAATCGATCATTTTAAACGAATTTATGCACTTTCGAGCAAATCTTGGAAGTACAATGGTGGCAGTCCATCCAACCCTTCCTTGGCTCTCTCTTATAAATCAATAGAAGCTCCTTCTTTACTTAGACTGCCTGAATGCAACGTCTTGCAATGCCCTGTTTTCCCTTTACCTTCGATGCAAAATCGATCATTTGAAACGAATTTATGCTCTTTCGAGCAAATCTTGGAAGTACAATGGCTGCAGCCCACCAGCAAGTAAGCAGGGTGATCATCCCAGGTAGAAGAGAAGCGCGGCGTTAATTACCATATCTGACTGGGGCTGCCTTTATAATTAAGATCAGCAACTAATTGAGGAGGCAGGCATCCACTAACTTTTTGTTTTATTAATAAGGATGGACCAGGATAATTAATTATTAATTGAGGGGAACGTTGTTTTTTTTTTTTTTGTTTTTTTTTTATGGAAGGTAAGGAGGCGGGAATTCGATATAGATTTTGTGCTGAAACACGGCGCGAACGTCTGAAAAAAAAAATGCTGCATTATATTTAGTGTTTGTTCCTTATTATTCTTCTCTAAAGTAAACGACAGCCAACTTACCTCAGTACAAAGTATTTTAACCAGCGCCATATCAAGTTGAATGGTTGCTCTGTCCCTATATAACTTTTACAAAGCAGTAAACAGAGAAAAGAACTTAGATTCAACGTTTTCTCCTCCACTACATGATGGTGATTGATCACCGTGAATATATCGTTGTAAGTCGGCAATGAGAGAGGAGAATCTGTATAAGACTGATGTCTTAATAAAGGCTTTGTGTGTATGGGTAAAGTTTTCAATTAGCAATAATCACGTCTCGGAAGATCCTAGATTCAACGTTTTCTCCTCCACTACATGATGGTGATTGATCATCGTGAGGATATCGTTGTAAGTCGGCAATGAGAGAGGAGAATCTGTATAAGACTGATGTCTTAATAAAGGTTTTGTGTGTTGTGTGTGTGGGTAAAGTTTTCAATTAGCAATAATCACGTCTCGGAAGATCCTCAATGGCTACGATATCGCTTCTGAGCAAAGCTTTGCGTGTTTTTATTACATGGAACAAAATATCGAAGGGGAAACAGAAGATTACTATCTCTAAGAATAATATAGGAAAAACAAAGGATTGACAATCATCCTTGATACTTTAAAGAATGGGCTCTGAAATAAGCATTGTGGAACTTTCTAGAAGTTTTAGACCCTTACTGGCTGTGTTCCAAAGGTCTCCAAAGAAAGTTTTGGGGGAAAAGAATGTTCATAAGCTTGATATGTTTCTAGATAATATATTGCTTCCAGAAGATTGTCCAACTTATGGATCCAAATTTGGAATTCCTCGAACGTCACAAGATATTAATCCTAACCAAAATATCCCATTCAGCTAGCCAAATGAAGATGCCATATCTCCAATTTAACCTCCGCTGTAAAAAAGTAAGACTTTATACCTTCCAGTTATTCCGAATTAAAAAGATCCAGTTGGAAACCCGTTTTCAGAAAGGTAAAAAAAAAAAAAAAAAGTACAAGAAACTTTTAGCCTCCCCATTTTGTACTTTGAAAGAATGTTAATTTCAAAAGATTCCTTGATACAGGTGCCTTGATGTCGCTTGGTATTTTGACTTGTCTAAAATGGCATCGTTCCAGGAAGGCAACTTCTATCTGGGGAATAGAAGTCACCCGAGGCCAGAAATTCCTCTTTCATTTCAAACGAGACTGTGCCAAGGAATCCTCTGCATTTACAGTCTGAATGATATCATCTGTTTTGTCTAGAGGAAAAGGAATGCGCAGAGAGATGTATGGTCGCGTTTAATTCTATGAATAAACTACCACCAACACAAATATTCCTATTCTCTTATTAGAAAAAAAAACGTATTTATTTTCATCTAACCTCAAGTTTATATTGCTAGACCATGTAAGAAATAGAACTGTACAAGTTGAACGTATTTTGCTAGCAGAAATAAAGGATTCTTTTGATTTAAATGTGTTCAAACAGGGCAAGAGGCCTCACAATAGCTCGGTTTAAAGTAAAACTTAGGTTTTAAGCGAGTTTTAAGATTGATCGCGGGTGGAAATTAAAGAAAAAAAGAGTGTTTCCAAAGTTAAGGGGTCACCTACCTCTATGCTGAAGTAGCCCCGGTCCACGTAGTCCCCCAGGAAGAGGTACTTAGTGGTGGCAGGGGGCCCTCCCACCTCGAACAGCTTCATCAGATCGTAGAACTGGCCGTGAATATCGCCGCATACTGCACACAGCTGGTTAGACCCACATACAGGAGACGTATACTCACCAAATTGTCCTACGATATTTTAAATTCGATCCAAGCGATAAATATAGCGAATTTCTCGGCCGTTCTCAATGTGATAGCAAAAGCGCAACCATTTTTTTATTTTTAAAATTCCAACAATTGGCGATATCTGGCGTACCTAAAACATGGATGCTTTATGACTGACCATGACGTGATTTCACGTTCTCTTTGGATTTGTATTTAAAATAGGCTCTAGATTTAGGCCTTCTTGGGCACGCCATTGTGAGTTCCTTTCAGTGAAAAGAATTCAAGTGTATAGCACACGCGTTCTTTCCCTATATCGAATTGGAAGATTTGACTTGGTACTAAGATTAGCAGGCATTGCCGTTTGTCAAGTTAGAAAGAGAAAGAGGTATAAATTATGTAAAAAAATGTAACTATTATGTAAAAAAAGGGGGCACTAATGCGTCTCGGCCAGGCAGCCGGAGTTCGTGGAAAAACAAACGCCACCGACGTATAATTAGCCAGCTTGCAGAACGCCCCGTGGATGACCCAGCATTCCGTACAGGTGCTTTCTTCAAATACTGGAAGCATTGGGGTAAAAGTGAATGCGTTGTGAATTGATAGATCCCATTGCTTCAACATCAGCAAGTCAGGATAGCTGATCCGACCTGATTATTTGGTCCGGTGCGTGCCCAAACTCCCCACGATTATCAACCAGCGCCTTTATTCTTCATCTAGCGTCATTTACGAGTGAGCGAGCGGCCATTATGGGTGAAAGAGAGGAAACAAAAGGAATTGCTATCCGTACAGTGCTGGTGCTGCATGTTCAATCAATCCAACAGCATCAACATTAAGAATAAACGAGATGGGTCAGTTAAATACGGGAACGATATTTGACTACCTATTACACAGTTTCTTTAAAAAAACATTCCTAAATTCTTTATCTGTTGTAGATGCTATACGCTTTCCACCTTATGGCATTACAGGCGATGATCATATCCACAAGGCCATTAACGGCGGTTGAATGAATTGAATTCTTCGGCTTTGCGGGAGCCGCAGTTTACGAGAAGGTCCGACACGGAATAAACATGCGCGTGAAGATCATAGACGTAGGTTGAACAAGAACAGGATGCACCCCAAACCAGCTCGAGAAGAATGGTTCAAACGTACGACACATGAAATATTCAGTACAAGTTGAGAACGGAAGAACAACTTGAACCAGATCTATTTTTGACGCCGATGTTCCTTGCAAAAAATGAAACCATCCTCTACTGTCCTTACTGCAATGATAATAAATAATGGGAGGACCTGGTTAATCAGTGGTAAACCTTTCCAGCGGCTTCGCCTCTGTTTAACCTACCATATTTATAGTAAGGACAATAGAAAATTGCTTTATTTAAAGGAAGCGTATGCATCATAATAGTTGAGATTTCTAATAACAGATGGCACTCTTATACATCTTGTTTATATTATACCAAATCTAAACAGAGGTTGAAGGCTGCGATTTCCCGGTCGTTCACTTTAAGCTTTAAAAAGAGAGAGCTACATTAAATTAAATATAATACACTGCGGCTTGTGATTGTAAAACAACACTTGAAGTTACACCGCATGAGTTTCTTTTCAATGAAAAATCAAAATTTATTTCAAGGTGAAATATTGACTATTTCTAACCTTTTTGGATGAGGTATGAAAGGGTGAATTATGAAGAGTAATGATGAACGGAAAAATAAAAGTGTCCAGGGATGGGAATCGAACCCACAATGTTCCGCTTACCGGGCAGATGCCATGTCCACTAGGCTACCCTGGACGTATTTTTCCGTTCATAGATAATACATAAAGTAACTTATAATACAATATAATAAATTTAAATAAATGTCGAAAAGACACGGGAACCTCACAAGATTAAGCTAATACATTTTTTTTTTTTTTACCCTTAAGCAAACACAAGCGAGATTTCGACTTGTGTTATTTGGCGGAAAGAACACAAACCAGCATAAATCTGCGATAGGAGGAAGGTTGTGTGTTGGGATGGCCAGCTGTAAACGACCGCAGCTGTCCGCTTGGGCAACTAACACAGCCCGTTCATTCCTTTACACCACTCGCGTTCATTTCTAGCATCGCTTTTTTTTTTTTGTTAAAATACAAGATTGTCCCAAAAGTTCGTAAATACTTTCAAAAAAAATTGAAATACCAATATTATTCGCCGTTATATATAATGTCTTTGTCTTCTTCTTTCTTATCTCCACTAAGGTATCAAGCTTGTAAAGTTTGAGACTTTTGATGGGTGTCTACCGGGGAAGAGTAGAGCTCATCAATGGATGAGTCAATACAGTCAATAATGTGTCTTGGGGTTGAAGGCTGAGAATTGCACTTAGTACATAGTGGGAAAACCTTGCAACCATTGTGGAAAGTCATTGTCCGTAGATGTCTTTGTATTATGTATAAAGTAATAATATTATTCGTCAAGTAATAAGAAAAACAACGTTTTAAGAAAAACACAAACTTTAGGGATAACCTTATATATATTCATCCAGCACAGTTCTGGCTGTTAGTAAGAGCAGCTGAGTAGAGAAAATCACAAATATATCTGAGCGATTGAAATTTTACAATTCATTGAGACAGTGATATCCTTCCTGTGTAAACGGAATAAATTCAAAATACGCTAAATACAAAAATGTTTCAAGAATTTCTATCCGAGATGTCCGAATCGTGCATTTCGGAAGTTAATGCCCAAGGAATTAACTGGAGAGCGATCGTGGAAGATGGTCGACGCATTTGTTGTTGGGAAGGATGCCTTATTGTAACCCTAGACAATTGACAATTAAAATAATTTTAATGACATCTTGTCAATATATTCAAAGTGCACAATCTCTACTATTTAAAAAAGATAATATGCATTATATACACTATGTACAATGAATATGGCACCTCTGCCAGCGCTGCAGAGTTTGGTGGAGAATCGCCGGCGGGTTTCCAGCGACACCACTATTTTGCAATCTACGAAGCATACGTAGATCGCGTACTTCGCCGCTTGAATACCAAGCACCATACAGTATCTAACAGCAACTCGACATAAACATAATTTTTAGGTTTTCTAGGAAGAGAGAACTCCACATAACCAATCGACCAGGAGGGGATGTCGGCCATCGTCAAGATCTATCGTCAGTTCTGTGGCGTTTGATTTTGGATAAAGGAGATCTCGCCTGAGGCTATTCGCAGGAGTGGAACAAGAAGCCCCCCCCCCAAAAAAAAAAGAGACATACGCCCATCAAGGACAATATTCCCCAGGATTCCTGACTTCTAGACAAGACTACGACGCGTTCGAAGATATTTTACAAGATCTTGATACTTGGCCAAGCCCCACATGTCTGTCGTCAGTTCTTAGGTGTTTGATCTTGGGTAACGGCTCCCATCCTATGGCCATTCTTGTTCTAACAAGAAGCCCCCCCCCCCCCCCCCAAAAAAAAAGGCATATGCCATCAAAGACAAGATTCCCCAGAATTCCTAATTTCTAGACAAGACTACGGCGCGTTCGAAGATATTTTACAAGATCTTGCTACTTGACCAAGTCCCACATGTCTGTCGTCAGTTATTAGGCCCCCATCCTATGGCCATTCGGAAGGGTGGAACAAGAAGCCCCCCAAAAAAGAGGCATATGCCCATCAAAGACAAGATTCCCCAGAATTCCTGACTTCTAGACAAGACTACGGCGCGCTCGAAGATATTTTACAATATCTTGCTACTTGTCCGAGACCCACATATCTGTGTAGGAAAAGGAGGCAACATATTTTTTTAAAGATATCTAAAATAAAGACACGTAATTGGAAGAAGACTTCACAACAAAGAAATGGTGGACCACGGCCAAGTAGAGGGGGGGGGGGGGGGGGGGGGGGCAGAGTTTGCCGCTACACCGCCCACACAACATCGATTCTTCCGTCGTCTCAACACCAAATACATTACGATACATTTCCTACAAACCTATCAGCCCGAACGGATGCACGGTTCTCGAAGAGATTCTCCACAATAAACGCAAGAAGGATCCTTAGAAGGAATGTTTCAAGATACACCGAAGAGTACTACGATTGGAAAGATAGGCAACAACCATTAGAGAGAAAAATAGGCAAGGTATTACTACATATAATTTATCGTAAAGATAGAGGCTGCCTGGCCGGCATTCATATTTCTTCAAATAAAAGACACTTCGGCCAGTAAGTCTTTTTATTGTCTCGACGTTTCGACAAAAATCTTTTGTCCTCGTCAGGAGCGAACAAAAATTAAAACATTAGGCAAAGCGTTAGAAATTATTCTAAGGCTGCAAGGGCGTTCTCACGCGGTTGACTTACTGGCCGAAGTGTCTTTTATTTGAAGAAACATATAATTTACTTTACCTTTATAAATTTTCCTGCTTCAATCTTTAGAAGAAACAAAAAAGTGACAAAAGGACAGAAGAGTGGGAAAACACAGAAGGGTGGGAAAAACACCAGAACCTTGTTCTAATTTCGCAACTCTCATCCAATTAGCGACAATGTTTTCTTAGCTTTAATTAATTCTTCCAAGTTTGAGAGATGTCGTTGCAGCACTACAGGTGTACCTTGTACACATGGTATATATAGGGGGGCAATTTTACTAAACTATGAGATATAACCCTCCGGAAGCTTAAAACTATAATCTGGTTCTTAATACGGTGCCGATCGCCGGTCGAAAAATGAAATAATCCGAGATGTGTAAACTCTTATGTTTAATGTGTAAACTTGGTGAGGAACAACTTGCACCTGCAAGTGTATGCTACTCTCGAAAATCAAAATGTAGAATTCCATATTTCGACTTTCTAATGAAACTTTTCTTTTAATATTGCAATTCGGCCAGCCGACTTAGCTACGAAGTATCCTGTGTATTGAAAAGAATGTCCATGAAGAATCCTTCGACATTCTTGGTCCAAATGTGACTCCAGAAGAGCGACAATTTCTAAGAAATCTGGACGTACCACCTTGTCACAGTCCACACACATCTCTCTTTTCGTCTTCCAAAAACCTTCTGTCCAAACTGGCAGAACTATATATAGGAAGCCACATGGTCAACTATTTCAAAGACGTATCAACACGAGACCGTGGAATCTTTCTAACAATGGACAAGTCATATATCAGATTCCTTCAAACGTCGATTGAAGAGATCCAAAGATACCTTTAAACCAGAGCAAAAAAGAGCACCCTTAATCATCGCAGTTCTAATTAATACCAAAACAGCAACATTGCGGGAGGGTGCCCGAACTTGATGGTACCACTGCGGTTTGGAATTCTAGCCAGGGTGGTACACCCAACATTGAGATTTCCAAGGGAAATAGACTCGCCTGCTGTAGGACGGACTCTTTGTGCCTAAAGGTTTCTGGGTTCGATATCGAAGCCAGCAGTTAAGAACAACAAGCCGTATGCTCTAAGCGAAGCTATCATCCATACTTAACGTCGCATATTTCAACGGCCTTTCATCGTAGCCGACGCCGGAGTTTCCTTATCGGAGCCGACGCCTCCTTCAAGGCCTAACGGTCGACCTGAAGTACCACCAGCGCCTGATTGACTCATCGGCCGAATGTACTGCCATCCACTTGGCAACTCCCGATACTCCAAGATTTCTTGGACGGTTCTCCGACAAAACCATACAACCCTCGGCACTCAGTGACTCTCCAAGTCACAAAAGCTCCCGCAAACAAATTTGTTGTATCCAAGGGAAAAAAAATCGTCTTAATGACAGATCAAGGCATCTTTCGCCCATCCAAATCCCCCGTGGGCCAGTCCTTCTCACCTAGTACCTAGAAGGCAATCTACTCCACCATCGACCTTGTTAGTGCATACTGCTCTTGGAGATATATCAAAGATAGCTTTCATTTCCATGTAGCCCCGTTATGTCCTTTGAAACGCAGCCTGAAACATCTAGCGAATCACCAACGGCATACAGCTTCCAGAATTAGCCGCACCCTCGTTGCGTTTCTGGGAGAAGTGAGCATCGAGGAGGTTAACACAGGCATTAGACATTTTGCTGCTTTACTTGATCAGTGGTTTACCAAAATATCAACTGAACCATGAGTCTTGCAGCACCAGGCCCACTTCAGCACCTCTCAACAGCGAAAATACACCCATACACATTTCCCACTACCAACCTTACGATATGAAATTCTTTTCCGTGGTGCAAACAAGATCTACAATCCCTTTTTCAACATCAGAAAGTCTAAGCAACTTGTGCATCTGGAAAAGATCCAAATCCCAAGATAGGAAGCTACCTTGTATAGCGGCGTATCTACGCCCAGACATCTGCATCCTGTCGCCACATCATTTTCTCCTTTGTACCGTCACCACCCATTTGGTATGGTAGTCAGACAAAACTTGGGCCTCCAAGACAACAGGCGAAATTATGGCCAATGCAAAGTCAAGACCGGCGATTATATAGGCAGTCTTGCCATAGCATTCCTCTAAGACACAAAAGCCCATTCAATATTTTGAACCCAATATACCGAAGATTCAGCAAAGTCTACACACAACGTTGGATCATCCAGCTAAGTGAAAACTTCCCTCACTTGTGTCGATAAATCTAACAGATTCCATACTCCTCACGACACCGCCAAAACGGTAGCAAACGCTTTCCTTTCGGCGTGCCATCGAAATTTACAATCAAAGATGGCAGTTATCTTTCTTCAACGGAATCACAAGTCTCTTTGGCACCAACCACATTACACCAATTACCCTTCCAACCATCCACAAACGGCCAAGATTCTCCGAGCTTGTCCTTAATACTTCCTCACTTATTGTTTCTTTAAGAAGGACATCCATTCCACAACGGCAATTCTACCTTCGCAAGAATTCCTACTGAGCCATGGCTTTAAGATTTCATGCGGACAAAGACATCCCTGAAACCTGTACCAACTAACCACACCTTTCCATACGCACAAGCTGCTTAAGCTTTCTGATGTTGAAAAAGGGATTGTAGATCTTGTTTGCGCTGCGGGAAGGAATTTCATATCGTAAGGTTGGTGGTGGGAAATGTGTATGGGTGTATTTTCGCTGTTGAGAGTTGTATGTAACTGCTGAAGTGGACCTGGTGCTGCAAGACCTATGGTTCAGTTGATATATTTGGTAAACCACTGATCAAGTAAAGCAACACAATGTCTCCTGCCTTTGTCAACCTCCTCGAATACGTGTGTGTCACTCAAGACAAACTTTTTACCTGCGTCTAGTCGGATACTACCGTCGCCACTAGCCGCCTCGTAAGATGGTCTCAGCCCCAAGATAATCAACAAATCATAGGTTTCTGTTAACCGTCTTGGGTCAGCTTTTACGTTAGAAGGATTGAGTTGCTGATAATCTAATACGGAACACAGGCCTTCCTTCTACGAGCCTTTATCACATTTTTTATGTCTATCAGATGGACGGTGGCCCTTTCACACTCACAGTCCAACATATTGCCGGCCACTTCTCTAGGGTCTTTACATCGCCAAATTGGTGATAAAAGTGCCTACGTTTTTAATTATTGCTCTTCCGCGAATTCCAAGATTCCATCTTGTATGTTATGTGCCCCAGGGAACTAACGGCCGTGCAGTACTGACGAAGCCGATGTCGAGAGAGTCCTATCAATGTAATACATGTGAATCTCCTGTATGTGAATTAAGGCAACAGGTTTCTGGAGATGTTTCTTTTTTTATTACAATCTCAAGCTTTCAGGTATAACCGCCCTTCTACCAGGAGTACAAAAATGAACAATAATGATACGCTGTAAGATACTGTATCTAACATTAAATTGACTAGTTCTATTATATGTATGTTCCATATGTAAATACCTGTTTTATTTCTTTTTTCCAAATCCATATTCCTATTTTCCATAGGATTATTCAAATAATTAATCTGTATATATTTACCATATGTATATAATCTTTCTCCATTTTTACCCCTTTGTATATTTCCAACTTTCATGGGTTTCTCCGTCTTGTAACCCCAAGGAGAATCCTCTGTAAGACCTGTGTGTCTTAATAAAGGTTTGTGTGTGTGTGTATCTAACATTATTATTCATTGTTGTACTCCTGTAGTAGAGCGGCAATGCCCGAAATCTTGGAGAGATTACAATAAAAATGAAAAGAAATTCACATCTCCAGAAACTTGGCTTATTTAATTAAGTCCTATCTGTCTGACAGCAGGCATTCTAAGATGTCAATCGTTATCAGAAAGAAAGATGATGTCAACAGTCGATCGGGTCTTACAGTCTACGGACCTTCAAACGAACTCCACAACTGTATCGATATAATAAACATCCAAGTATATCATTTCACAACTTTCAGAGATGCCGTCTCAAATACCTTACCCAATTGGGAGAATCTGTATAGGGCAAGTCCCTAATAAAGTCTTTTGTGTGTTTATTTATTGAAGAGGTACCAGCTTGGCGAGAGCTCTTCGGACAATTACGTCCTTCAACAGGCTGTAATACCCGAGTTTATTAACGAGGTGAAGCCTACAACAAGTATTTGCTAAGAAGAGACCAAAGGTGAAACCGACGAGTTTCTTTATTCAGCTATACATCGATGTATCGAGAATACTATTTACAGTCTTCAAAAAAACCACATTCTGACGTTTGAGGCCAAAAACTTAATATGTACACTGTGTGACAAGGAAATTACTGAAGAAGAACTCTCCCATTACCTTGCTTAATTGTACAACCATTGATGCAGAGAGGAAGGCTCTATATCAACAAATTAAATGTACCAACATTTCACCCTACGTATTGCTTTCAAAAATATCAGCAAGCAAGTAGTTGTGTTAAAAGTTGATGATTACAAGAAGAAAATGTCTGATATCCTTTCAGACTCCGATACCTTCCAAGAGATTTCACCTGAACGTGTTTGTGCTATTTCTGGTGCCTACAAATCATCACTCAGATTGCTCAGAAGAAACGAATGCATTACTCCCGATCCGTTCCAGCAGTTTACCTCCAATCTTTCCAGGGTTCCATATATATATGGCCTACCAAAAACCCATAAGCCCAGTGTCCCCCTTAGACCCATAGTTGCTTGCCATCTGTCACCCGCCTTACCGCTAGCCAAATACCTTTCTAGCCTTCTAAAACCCCTGGTCAAAAACTCATAATCTTTACTCGGTACAAGATCCATCTGAATTTTTTACAAGATTAAAGAATGTCCCCCAACCTCGTGGTCTCACCATGTCGACTTTTGACGTGACATCACTCTTTCTGTGCCTCCCGCATTCTCTGATCATAGATGGCCTAGAGCAACTTCTTTCTTCTTCCTCTCTTCCTAGTAATGATCAAAAAACCATCTTGGATCTATTCACCATCTGCCTTGACATGAATGCTTTAGAATTCAATGGCTGTTTCTTTGTACAGATGAGAGGCTCCCCTATGGGCAGCCCTCTTTCCACAATAGCAGCTGAGATTGTTATGTCTAATCTGGACCGGTGGTTAGTTTCCCATAATCATTTGGGGATCGAGATGTGGTCGAGGTACGCTGACGACATTTTTTGCCTCCATCGTGATACCGACCATCTCCCCATACTCACGGTTTTAAACTCATACCATCATGATCTCCGTTTTACTCACAACCCATCCTGTTTTAATTGCATCCCGTTTTTAGACGTTTTAGTCATCAACACTAATGGCACTTTTCAGACCACCGTATTTCGCAAGCCTAACTTCACTCCCTCCTATTTACACTTTTTATCACATGCCCCGGTTTCTCACAAAATCACCACGGTAAAAACTCTCTCCAAACGGGTATATACTCATTGTTCCCTTGCCTTATTTAGAACGATCGAGAAGCGTACCGTTTACACCCATCTTTTATCCGCCGGTTACCCTCATAATTTTATTGACCGCCATTTTTACGTTCCGAACCACAAAAAAGTTACACCTCCGCTGTATAAAAACGTCTGTGTCCTTCCTTTTTCGACCACGAACTCTGATATTGCGTTATTTTTTCAAAAATTCACCTTCCCTAGAAGCATCCTTACGGCACCCCATAACAAAAAGCTCCATCAAACTTAACCCTCTATCCCTCAATAACGGCATCTATAAAATATCATGCAACGATTGTGAGCTACATTGGTGAAACTGGTCGAACCATCGCCACTAGAATCCGCGAACACAACCGTAATATACGTTCCAAAGATCGAAAATCTCTCATCTTTCAACACATGGCAGATTTCGACCATTCCTTTAATTTAGACGATACGATTTCTGTATACAGGGATATTGGAAACAAGTACCAACGCTTGGTTCTGGAAGCACTGGTGTCCAACTGTACTCCCAGTTTTAACCGGAAGATTGATCTCCCACCGCAATATACAATATTTTACGGCCTCACTCGCTGATATGTTTCTGGGTTTTATTGTTATTTACGGTTTAATTTTTATCTCCGTGTTTTGCCTTCAGGTTTAATTTTTATCTCCGTTTTTTTTTTTTTTGCCTCTATTTCTCACACAGAGTTTGTTTTATTTTTATTTGTAAATATGCAAATTCCCCTTTCCAATCTTCAGTATGTAAAATTCCTTGCGCGTATATATGTAAATATTTTCGCTTATAAATATGGCACTTCTTTGTCTACACTTGTATAAGAACTGAAGAAGGGCAGTTGCTGCCTGAAAGCCCGTCGTGTTCTATTAAAGAATCTTACCACGTTACCCTGTTTTTCCTTTGAATCTTACAGCGTGGCGATATGATGTCTAATGCAATAGCTTACTATACATTTTTTTTAGATCATCATTATGTAAGGACCAGTCAACAAGTGAATGACTTTGAGACGAAGAGTAAAGCTAGTTCAATTTCTATGTAAATAACACAAGATGATTATTACCTTACCCAATTAGGAGAATCTGTATTACGTCCTTCAACAGGCTGTGATAATGCCTGTGTTTATTTAACGAGGTGAAGCCTCCATTTCTAGGCGCCTCTCGTAACTTCAAATGTCGTGAGGCAACGTTAAGCGATGCGAGTGAACTTACTAGATAGGTGTGTGGAGGCAAAGAAATGTATTCCCGTCTTGACAATGTCAAACCCGCCAGCTAGCTTGACTCCATTCGTTTATAGTAAATATCTCTCTTAGTAAAGGTAAGTTTAATGGTAAAACTATATCGGAATTTCCCATTTTTCGGGGAAAATGGATTTCCAAAAGTATTTTAATAAATATACACCACTCATGGACAAAACTTAAGGAAGCTGTAGGATCATCCGCAACTACACTCATGGACAAAAGGAAGTTGTACCTTTTAGCATGTAATATCAGGATTGGGACAATAACTCTGAAAGTTATTACAGTGAGTTTTATTGAAGACACGCGAGATAACCAAAGTGTGAACAAAATTGCTTCTGTTTCCTTAAAAAAAAAAAAAAAAAAGACAGGAGACATTAAAATATGAAATTCCTTAAGTTTTTTCCATGAATGTATTTCCAACGAGTTAAATTAATTTCGCGCGTGCCTTTTCCTAAAATCTCAAATTTCAACAATGATTGAATAGAGAAGGTTAGGATAACTTAGCGACATCAAAGACATTCCACTTCCTTACGTTTCGTCCCTGAGTGTATTTTAAAAAAAGAAATCCCTACATAATGCTGATACAGAGAGAAGACACTAGACCCTACAAGAAAAAGAAAGCCAAAGGTTGATTGATAGAGTTATTTAAAAGACAAGGTCCCAGAAAAACCACAGCTAAAGAACACAACAACATTGCTGAAATTCCGTGCAAAAAAATCCACTTGACAAAGTTATGACAAATGTCCTCCAAAGAGAGCTACTAGCCCATCTGGGGGAAGCTGAAAATGGACATCATTTATTTGATATGATTTTTGTATAGACCATTTTATTTCCCCATTTGTGTATTTTCAATTGCTCAGAAACTTTGTGTCACCAGTTTTTAGAATAATTTAAAGAAAATACAATTAAAAAAAGTTTCGCACTTTCTGGCTCACTTTATATTATGAAAAAAGGCACCTCCTTATCGTGCAGCTGATGGCTTGCGCCATCTATCGGAATAAATATCAACTATTCTCGTTGATTTTTAATTATTCTAGAATTGGCCAAATACCCAAATAAAATACTGGGTATTTGGCCAATTCTGGAATAATTAAAAATCAACGAGAATAGTTGATATTTATTCCGATAGATGGCGCAAGCCATCAGCAACTTTCAGTTGCACGATAAGGAGATGCCTTTTTTCATAATTTATGCACCTTATCCCAGTACAATATCACATTTGTACTATTTTTTCTCACTTTATATTAGAGTTAGTAAAACGAGTTAATCATAACAAAAGTTTCGATAAAAAGCTTTGGCGGAACTAAAAAACGTGTGTGTAAGGTATTAGTTATAATAGAGAATGACCCAAGTTTATTGAATTCTAAATATTGATAGATACAAAGCTTTAAAATCCACGTACGATCAATGTTGTATTTTATTTCAATTTAAAGCGCTATGTCCCCCTAGGAACACTTGCGCTGTCATACATGTATGTCTTTGTCTATACATGTGTATATATATATATATATATATATATATATATGGAAATTTTGCCGGGAGGATATTGATTTAAAGAGACAAAGGTCGCCTCTCCCGTCAAAATAGACGTCAAAACTAGACGCCATCTATTAACCGTCACCGCAAACTAGCGGTCTCGGGTCGGTGACAAAGCCACAACACCAGCTTTGGCAAACTGAGAGGCGTCCACCTTCTAGGAAACCACGGTTTCGGGCTAATGGCCCTCGTCAGTCTAGGGCGGACTAGTTTTGACGTCTATTTTGACGGGAGAGGCGACCTTTGTCTCTTTAAATCAATATCCTCCCGGCAAAATTTCCATCTATATTATAGCCATAGATTTGGCCCAGCCACTTTGCCAGCTAAACACCTCTTTGGCAGATTGTCAAGATTCCATTAGATCCCGTGTGGATCTCATGGAATAAAGTCCGCCCTAGACTGACGAGGGCCATTAGCCCGAAACCATGGTCTCTAGGTGGACGCTTTTCAGTTTGCCAAAGCTGGTGTTGTGGCTTTGTCACCGACCCGAGACCGCTAGTTTGCGGTGACGGTTAATAGATGGCGTCTAGTTTTGACATCTATTTTGACGGGAAAGGCGACCTTTGTCTCTTTAAATACATATATATATTAAAAATAAAGAAGGCATCTCCTGACCACGAGCACATGTGCTTTTTAGATGGCTGAGCGCCATCTAGTGGAGCAAGAATAAACTAAACGTTTATTTAGCTTGCTCCGTGATATTTGGCCAACCCAATTTCTTGATAAATCAAGAAAAGCCATCCACGAACGCGTTTCGCGCTGTTGGCGCTCGTCAGCGTGGAGTAGGCTGTAACCACTGCGACCAAAAAGATTTTTTGGTCCCAATGGCTTCCCGAGAAATCAAGAAATGGGTATTTAAGGCCAAATTTGCGTAAACGCGTTCGTGGATGGCTTTTCTTGATTTATCAAGAAATTGGGTTGGCCAAATATCACGGAGCAAGCTAAATAAACGTTTAGTTTATTCTTGCTCCACTAGATGGCGCTCTGCCATCTAAAAAGCACATGTGCTCGTGGTCAGGAGATGCCTTCTTTATTTTTAATATCAACACCTGACCCACTTATCTTTTATTTTTTTCTATTGTTTTTTACATATATATATATATATATATATACAATAATTTTAGGCAGTGAATAGGAATGTTGTATTGTTGACGGTTATTTGTTGAGAGAGACTCAAGTGTACCAAGATGTAGGACGAGGGTGTCCCTACTTCCACAACACTTTATTTTACCCTGTTTTTTGGTGAAATGCTTCTATACGGAGGGTTTAGACCACGTGGTATACGTACTTGAAGCATATGTCTCGGTCCTCTAAGAATGCCCGCTTTAAGAGACAATAGGATTTTGGCTCTGCCGTAGTTGTCATTACAACAACCGTTTTAATAAAATAGACGACTATCCATGGACTTATCGATCCATTGTTATATACAACAGGATGGCGGCTGTACCTTTGACTGGAGCCTCGATGTCAATCTTCTCTTCGCCAACAATTTATTGAATTCTGCTTTTGGTGAATTGCTTCTAAATGGGGGGGTTGAAATCTCGTGGTATACGTACTTGAAGCATATGTCGGTCCCCTAAGAGTATCTACTTAAGAGACAGTAGGATTTAGGCTTTCGATAGTTGCCATATGGCATTCATTGTACATAGTATCATGCATATATATGTTGTAATATATTCCAATATATATCTATGTCTCCATGTGTTGTATAGTTACAATGTAATTGCCAAAGTGACAAATAAAATTTCGAGTGAGTGACAGTCGGCGCCAGAAGGAGGAAAGAGGTCCGAAAAACAAGTCGGGTTCCCAAGTGTGCCCCTTTCTTACTCAAACAGATTAGTTCGCTTGGAGACACGAGGATTGACAAACCGCTCTAGACAGATCTCTCCCCGACCGGTGTCGGATACACTCACTCTCTCGCCATCTCCGTGGTGACATCTACCATGTATCGTTCTTTGGTGCAATACATTCACGCCTGAACCCACTCTAACATTGAGACCACAACGACTGCATTTGACCAACACACTACAGTCATCCTACAGGATCGACTACCTTACTACATATATATAATTATCTTTTTAAAATAGTACAGACTGTGCACTTTTGCGTGTATTGACAAGATGTCAATAAAATTATTTTAATTGTTAATTGTCTATAGTTGCCTTACGACAACCGTAAAAAAAAAAAAGGACAACTAAGCATGGCCTTATCGCTCCATTAAATGAGCTAGAAGACGTGCTATTGGGTGATGGACCGTACCTGTGACTGGAGCCTCTATGTCAATCATGGTCTTCTCTTGCCGAAGAATGGCTGCTCCCTCATTGATGATCCTCAACGCCGCGGATTCTTCTATCCGCCCTTCCACGATGAAGTGCTGCTTCAGGGTCTCTGTGCGAGGCTTGCCCGTCTTCGGGTCAAACACCTCGCTGATGGTCAGCTTGTGGCTGGGTGGGAAGGGCACGCCTGCACACGCAACATTTCATATAGTCCCCGACGGCTTCATTTATTAAATATCACAATAAAGTGAAAACATGGCAACCAAGACACTAGAGTACCCGCCTATGTGAAATTTGAATCTAGCCCACAACTATACATAAGTATAGACATAAAAAAATAAAAATAAATAAAGGCATATCCTGACCATAAGGACATTGAGCTTTTTAGATGGCAGAGAGCGCCATCCAGTGGAACAGAAATCAACTAAACGTTGATTTAGCCTTTTCCCTGATATTTGGCCAACCCATTTTCTTGATTTATCAATCGGTGACTACGCTGACGAGTGCAAACAGCCCAAAACGCGTTCGTGGTTGGCTTTTTTTCTTGATTTATCAAGAAAATGGGTTGGCCAAATATCAGTGAACAGGTTAAATCAACGTTTAGTTGATTTCTTTTCCACTATATGGCGCTCTCTCTCTGCCATCTAAAAAAAAGCTCATATGCTCGTGATCGGGGTATGCTTTTTTTTTAACATAATAAGTCGGTGGACGAGTGGGTAACTCCCTCGATTCAAGACAGTCGTGAACCGGGATTGAATCCCGCGTTAAAATTTTGTTTAATATGTGAATAACCTTCACATATTATTCACTGTTTCAATTATCATGAACTAGGTTGCTCTTGCTGAGCGGTACCTATTAATGTGATTTTGGACCGAAGCGATGCTTTTTTTTATATTTTAAGTATAGATATGTGTATTGTGGTATATTTAGATTGAAAAAAAAGGGGGAACAAAAGAGGAAGAGAGAAAGGATGGGGCATCGCAGCAAGGCGTCGAAATAATGCCGCATCGAAAACATCTTGTTGCGATCAATACATCGACTGGCACAGATAACTTGCTTCCCGCAGTGCCGCCGCCAAATGGAATTACGGCTGGAAGGAAGGATTCAATACAGAAGCTTTTGTATCTCAGCGGCCCTCTCCACAACTCATCTACATTATCAGGACCTAGCATTAAGAGAATAGTAGGTTTTACTTCTACCTAGCTGCACTGAGAACTACAGGGGTCCTGTACAATGGAGGAGTTGTGTACCAACATGCTTTGTTGGCTATGGTACCCAACCAGCTTGTGGGAATTGCCAGGCGTTACTATGAAGCAATAGAAACCATCAAGAACCCAAATACAATCAACAAAAGTATACAACTACCGCAACATCCACAACTCATCTAGAGACCTAGAATTAAGAAACCGGTAGGCTTTACTTCTACCTAGCTACTCGGAGAACTATAGGGTCCTGTACAAAGGAGGAGCTATGGTATCCAACTAGCTTGTGGGAATCGCTAGGCGTTACTATGAAACAATAGAAACTACCAAGAACTCAATAAACAAAAGTATACAACTACCATCGCAATATGTTCCTCTTCTATCTTAATACTTACTCGTTTAATATATAAGTGTATGGATATACATATCTATAACAATAATCTGTCCATTTCTCTATTTATTAAGTTCATCAACCTTTTCATAGTTTGTTCTTCAGAAATTATCATTTATGTAAATTCCTAAATTCTTAATGTCTTATATTTGTAATAGATATACTGTTAAACTTGTCTATAGAGCCCCCTTTAAATAGCGACTTCCTCTCTATAGCGTCCGATTTTAAATACGTAGTACGATGTGATTTACATTAAAAGTGACCTGTTTACAGCACCCCCTCTCTATAGGCACCCTATTTTGGTGAATCCCTAGAGGAGGCATTATAGACAGGTTTAACTGTAACTTTAAAATTCTATATAATCTCTCTCCATTACCTTTTTTCTATGTTTTAGTTTGCTGAGGAAGAAGAGCTTGCCTGAAAGATACATTATACAATTAATATAAAGAGAGTTGAAGTGTCTTATACCTTCTTTGTAATTTATCGCAATCGGCAAACCGTTATACTGAACAGGATGTCTCACTAAGATACTTTTTTTTTACGGGAGAGACCTCGAACTTATCTCCAAGAATTAAAACAATAAAAAGTACAAGATTTTCACATATATAAACATTATGAAGACGATTTGATACTGTAGAACCTCCATGAGGGTACACCTCTATTCACAAGAGACAGTTTTCATGTTGACTTTGCTTAGAATTATTAATGAAACTAATTCCAATAATTATTAATTAAACATTTAAATTAATTAAACAATTAAACATTATATTTATTGATTTTTTTTTTTACAAGAGAGATAACAAAATATAAAAAGGGAAACTAATATTAAACAAAGGAACTTTTTTTTGTTTCGGTTAGCGCCTATTTTACCTGTGAGCTTACACACACTCTGTGGAACAATTAATTAATATATATACAACATTTCATCACCAAAATGATCAATATTTGCCAATTAGCTGATCTCCAGTAAAATGGCACCTTTCTCTTTAAAGAACACTTTTGATTCTGTGAAAAGGTGTTCTTTAGAAAGATTATATTTAGAAGTACGAGAACACTTAGAGGAGCTCCAACTTATCTCCAAGTATTAAAACAATAAAAAGTACAATATTTGATATTGTAGAACCTCCATGAGGGTACAGTTCTATTCACAAAGGACAGTTTTCATCACCAAAATGACCAATTAGTTGCTCTCCGGTAAGATGACACCTTTCTCTCTAAAGAACACATGATGATTTGATATTGTAGAACCTCCACAGTTCTATTCACAAAGGACAGTTTTCATCACCAAAATGACCAATTAGTTGCTCTCTGGTAAGATGACACCTTTCTCTCTAAAGAACACATGATGATTTGATATTGTAGAACCTCCACAGTTCTATTCACAAAGGACAGTTTTCATCACCAAAATGACCAATTAGTTGCTCTCCGGTAAGATGACACCTTTCTCTCTAAAGAACACATGATGATTTGATACTGTAGAACCTCCACAGTTCTATTCACAAAGGACAGTTTTCATCACCAAAATGACCAATTAGTTGCTCTCCGGTAAGATGACACCTTTCTCTCTAAAGAACACATGATGATTTGATACTGTAGAACCTCCACAGTTCTATTCACAAAGGACAGTTTTCATCACCAAAATGACCAATTAGTTGCTCTCCGGTAAGATGACACCTTTCTCTCTAAAGAACACATGATGATTTGATATTGTAGAACCTCCACAGTTCTATTCACAAAGGACAGTTTTCATCACCAAAATGACCAATTAGTTGCTCTCCGGTAAGATGACACCTTTCTCTCTAAAGAACACATGATGATTTGATACTGTAGAACCTCCACAGTTCTATTCACAAAGGACAGTTTTCATCACCAAAATGACCAATTAGTTGCTCTCCGGTAAGATGACACCTTTCTCTCTAAAGAACACATGATGATTTGATACTGTAGAACCTCCATGATATTCTGTTGAAGGACTGACAAGTCCGAAATCTTGAAAATAAAAAGTTGCACAAGAAACTTAACCATGGAAGCTTCATTTATATATTGTCAAGTAGCTCTACAACTCCGGTCACAAGAGGACCCATGGGACGCCGGTCAATCATAACTGGACTCCGGGGGTGGTGGCCACAGGTGTGAGGGGTTCTCGGAATCTGGTCGGCGGGGTGGCTGACGCCGTTCATTAGGATTATCTTTAACTTGGGGTAAGTTGTACTCTCTCTCTCTCCCTATAAATACCCACCTTATAATAAATTAATTATTCCCAAACTTGTCCTTGCTTTATTTATCTCCGCGACAATATTTTAAAATAAATTCGAGCTATAAATAGTTTCAACTTGAGAAATTACCGATCAAAAAGTCAGCAGCCATTTTCCTCAATTTTTTTAGGGAAGGGAAACTATAACGTTTAAGGTAAATATCTCACCATCGTTTTCAAATAAACATGGCGTGAGGAGTATTGTGAAATCTATATAGCTGTGGGTTCTTGTCTTCAACTTGATCACACAACAATAGATAATTTTCCAATTATTGGGGAGAGAGATAGCAATGTCTTATTTTGAAATTTTCCTCTCGATAGATTCTCCATTTTATTGACGTTGTTGAACGAAGCTCAGCGCAAATTTGGTTGGGAAGAACACGTTCAGAACATATGATCATATTCATAGAATGGATACGGGCGGCAATTGAGAGTTCAGATAGGAAAGAGGTTTCTGTCAACTTAGCTGGTGACGTCGTTTTTAGTAAATCGCTGAGGATACTGAGTTGTTATCGAGTAGTTCATTATCCCAGCACATTTTTAGTTGGGTGAAACTCTTTTAAGGGGACATGGACGTTGAATTGCTTTATTGATCGAGATTAGGCATTTTTGGTGTATTGAAGTATGAAATTTTTGGTACACTTGCTCAAACCCGATGACAATGCAAGTTTTAATATACCTACAGAGTCCCCCTTGAAGTCTGAAATTTTTGGTACACTTGCTCAAACCCGATGACAATGCAAGTTTAATATACCTACAGAGTCCACCTTGAAGTCTGAAATTTTTGGTACACTTGCTTAAACCCGATGACAATGCAAGTTTTATCATATACTTCCAGACCACATAGAAGAGTGAGTATACTCACTCAATTCAACTAATAATGTAAATCTGCAACATTTAAGCCTTCTGGTTGGTCGTAATTGTAATCTGGAATAGACTATAGAATATAATTTGTTTATAATGGAATGGTGTGTTCGTAAC
>CP092863.1:81409852-81472951 GCA_030710605.1 Cordylochernes scorpioides | reverse complement strand
TCTTCATAATGTTTATATATGTGAAAATCTTGTACTTTTTATTGTTTTAATTCTTGGAGATAAGTTCGAGGTCTCTCCCGTAAGTATCTTAGTGAGACATCCTGTTCAGTATAACGGTTTGCCGATTGCGATAAATTACAAAGAAGGTATAAGACACTTCAACTCTCTTTATATTAATTGTATAATGTATCTTTCAGGCAAGCTCTTCTTCCTCAGCAAACTAAAACATAGAAAAAAGGTAATGGAGAGAGATTATATAGAATTTTAAAGTTACAGTTAAACCTGTCTATAATGCCTCCTCTAGGGATTCACCAAAATAGGGTGCCTATAGAGAGGGGGTGCTGTAAACAGGTCACTTTTAATGTAAATCACATCGTACTACGTATTTAAAATCGGACGCTATAGAGAGGAAGTCGCTATTTAAAGGAGGCTCTATAGACAAGTTTAACAGTATATCTATTACAAATATAAGACATTAAGAATTTAGGAATTTACATAATTGATAATTTATGAAGAACAAACTATGAAAAGGTTTATGAACTTAATAAATAGAGAAATGGACAGATTATTGTTATAGATATGTATATCCATACACTTATATATTAAACGAGTAAGTATTAAGATAGAAGAGGGACATATTGCGATGGTAGTTGTATACTTTTGTTTATTGAGTTCTTGGTAGTTTCTATTGTTTCATAGTAATGCTTAGCGATTCCCACAAGCCGGTTGGGTACCATAGCCAACAAAGCCTGTTGACACCCAACTCCTCCTTTGCAGGACCCTGTAGTTCTCCGCGTAGCTAGGTAGAAGTAACACCTACCGGTTTCTTAATTCTAGGTCTCTAGATGAGTTGTGGATGTTGCGGTAGTTGTATACTTTTGTTTATTGGGTTCTTGATGGTTTCTATTGTTTCATAGTAACGCCTAGCGATTCCCACAAGCTAGTTGGATACCATAGCTCCTCCTTTGTACAGGACCCTATAGTTCTCCGCGTAGCTAGGTAGAAGTAACACCTACCGGTTTCTTAATTCTAGGTCTCTAGATGAGTTGTGGATGCTGCGGTAGTTGTATACTTTTGTTTATTGGGTTCTTGATGGTTTCTATTGTTTCATAGTAACGCCTAGCGATTCCCACAAGCTAGTTGGATACCATAGCTCCTCCTTTGTACAGGACCCTATAGTTCTCCGCGTAGCTAGGTAGAAGTAACACCTACCGGTTTCTTAATTCTAGGTCTCTAGATGAGTTGTGGATGTTGCGGTAGTTGTATACTTTTGTTTATTGGGTTCTTGATGGTTTCTATTGTTTCATAGTAACGCCTAGCGATTCCCACAAGCTAGTTGGATACCATAGCTCCTCCTTTGTACAGGACCCTATAGTTCTCCGCGTAGCTAGGTAGAAGTAAAGCCTACCGGTTTCTTAATTCTAGGTCTCTAGATGAGTTGTGGATGTTGCGGTAGTTGTATACTTTTGTTTATTGGGTTCTTGATGGTTTCTATTGTTTCATAGTAACGCCTAGCGATTCCCACAAGCTAGTTGGATACCATAGCTCCTCCTTTGTACAGGACCCTATAGTTCTCCGCGTAGCTAGGTAGAAGTAACACCTACCGGTTTCTTAATTCTAGGTCTCTAGATGTGGATGTTGCGGTAGTTGTATACTTTGTTGATTGTGTTCTTGGTGGTTTCTATTGCTTCATAGTAACTCCTAGCAATTCCCACAAGCAGGTTGGTACCATAGCCTGTTGGCACACCACTCCTCCTTTTTACAGGACCCCTGTAGTTCTCCGTGCAGCTAGGTAGAAGTAAAACCTACCGGTTTCTTAATGCTAGGTCTCTAGGTGAGTTGTGGATGTTGCGATGGTATTGTATACTTTTGTTAATTGTTAAAAGTAACGCCTAGCGATTCCCACAAGCCAGTTGGGTACCATAGCCAAATGCCTGTTGGTACTCAACTCCTCCTTTGTACAGGACCCCTGTAGTTCTCCGTGCAGCTAGTTAGAAGTAAAACCTACCGGTCTCTTAATGCTAGGTCTCTAGATGAGTTGTGGATGTTGCGGTAGTTGTATATTTTTGTTGATTGTTTTTGGGTTCTTGATGGTTTCTATTGCTTCATAGTAACGCCTGGCAATTCCCACAAGCTGGTTGGGTACCATAGCCAACAAAGCATGTTGGTACACAACTCCTCCTTTGTACAGGACCCCTGTAGTTCTCAGTGCAGCTAGGTAGAAGTAAAACCTACTATTCTCTTAATGCTAGGTCCTGATAATGTAGATGAGTTGTGGAGAGGGCCGCTGAGATACAAAAGCTTCTGTATTGAATCCTTCCTTCCAGCCGTAATTCCATTTGGCGGCGGCACTGCGGGAAGCAAGTTATCTGTGCCAGTCGATGTATTGATCGCAACAAGATGTTTTCGATGCGGCATTATTTCGACGCCTTGCTGCGATCCCCATCCTTTCTCTCTTCCTCTTTTGTTCCCCCTTTTTTTTCAATCTAAATATATCACAATACACATATCTATACTTAAAATATAAAAAAAAAAGCATCGCTTCGGTCCAAAATCACATTAATAGGTACCGCTCAGCAAGAGCAACCTAGTTCATGATAATTGAAACAGTGAATAATATGTGAAGGTTATTCACATATTAAACAAAATTTTAACGCGGGATTCAATCCCGGTTCACGACTGTCTTGAATCGAGGGAGTTACCCACTCGTCCACCGACTTATTATGTTAAAAAAAAAAAAGCATACCCTGATCACGAGCATATGAGCTTTTTTTAGATGGCAGAGAGAGCGCCATATAGTGGAAAAGAAATCAACTAAACGTTGATTTAACCTGTTCACTGATATTTGGCCAACCCATTTTCTTGATAAATCAAGAAAAAAAGCCAACCACGAACGCGTTTTGGGCTGTTTGCACTCGTCAGCGTAGTCACCGATTGATAAATCAAGAAAATGGGTTGGCCAAATATCAGGGAAAAGGCTAAATCAACGTTTAGTTGATTTCTGTTCCACTGGATGGCGCTCTCTGCCATCTAAAAAGCTCAATGTCCTTATGGTCGGGATATGCCTTTATTTATTTTCATTTTTTTTTATGTCTATACTTATGTATAGTTGTGGGCTAGATTCAAATTTCACATAGGCGGGTACTCTAGTGTCTTGGTTGCCATGTTTTCACTTTATTGTGATATTTAATAAATGAAGCCGTCGGGGACTATATGAAATGTTGCGTGTGCAGGCGTGCCCTTCCCACCCAGCCACAAGCTGACCATCAGCGAGGTGTTTGACCCGAAGACGGGCAAGCCTCGCACAGAGACCCTGAAGCAGCACTTCATCGTGGAAGGGCGGATAGAAGAATCCGCGGCGTTGAGGATCATCAATGAGGGAGCAGCCATTCTCCGGCAAGAGAAGACCATGATCGACATAGAGGCTCCAGTCACAGGTACGGTCCATCACCCAATAGCACGTCTTCTAGCTCATTTAATGGAGCGATAAGGCCATGCTTAGTTGTCCTTTTTTTTAACGATTGTCGTAAGGCAACTATAGACAATTAACAATTAAAATAATTTTATTGACATCTTGTCAATACACGCAAAAGTGCACAGTCTGTACTATTTTAAAAAGATAATTATATATATGTAGTAAGGTAGTCGATCCTGTAGGATGACTGTAGTGTGTTGGTTAAATGCAGTCGTGGTGGCCTCAATGTTAGAGTGGGTTCAGGCGTGAATGTATTGCACCAAAGACATGGTAGATGTCACCACGGAGATGGCGAGAGAGTGAGTGTAGCCGGCACCGGTCGGGGAGAGATCTGTCTAGAGCGGTTTGTCAATCCTTGTGTCTCCAAGCGAACTAATCTGTTTGAGTAAGAAAGGGGCACACTTGGGAACCCGACTTGTTTTTCGGACCTCTTTCCTCCTTCTGGCGCCGACTGTCACTCACTCGAAATTTTATTTGTCACTTTGGCAATTACATTGTAACTATACAACACATGGAGACATAGATATATATTGGAATATATTACAACATATATATGCATGATACTATGTACAATGAATGCCATATGGCAACTATAGAAAGCCTAAATCCTACTGTCTCTTAAGTAGATACTCTTAGGGGACCGACATATGCTTCAAGTACGTATACCACGAGATTTCAACCCCCCCCCCCCATTTAGAAGCAATTCACCAAAAGCAGAATTCAATAAATTGTTGGCGAAGAGAAGATTGACATCGAGGCTCCAGTCAAAGGTACAGCCGCCATCCTGTTGTATATAACAATGGATCGATAAGTCCATGGATAGTCGTCTATTTTATTAAAACGGTTGTTGTAATGACAACTACGGCAGAGCCAAAATCCTATTGTCTCTTAAAGCGGGCATTCTTAGAGGACCGAGACATATGCTTCAAGTACGTATACCACGTGGTCTCAACCCTCCGTATAGAAGCATTTCACCAAAAAACAGGGTAAAATAAAGTGTTGTGGAAGTAGGGACACCCTCGTCCTACATCTTGGTACACTTGAGTCTCTCTCAACAAATAAAACCGTCAACAATACAACATTCCTATTCACGGCCTAAAATTATTGTATATATATGTAAAAAACAATAGAAAAAAATAAAAGATAAGTGGGTCAGGTGTTGATATTAAAAATAAAGAAGGCATCTCCTGACCACGAGCACATGTGCTTTTTAGATGGCAGAGCGCCATCTAGTGGAGCAAGAATAAACTAAACGTTTATTTAGCTTGCTCCGTGATATTTGGCCAACCCAATTTCTTGATAGATCAAGAAAAGCCATCCACGAACGCGTTTACGCAAATTTGGCCTTAAATACCCATTTCTTGATTTCTCGGGAAGCCATTGGGACCAAAAAATCTTTTTGGTCGCAGTGGTTACAGCCTACTCCACGCTGACGAGCGCCAACAGCGCGAAACGCGTTCGTGGATGGCTTTTCTTGATTTATCAAGAAATTGGGTTGGCCAATTATCACGGAGCAAGCTAAATAAACGTTTAGTTTATTCTTGCTCCACTAGATGGCGCTCTGCCATCTAAAAAGCACATGTGCTCGTGGTCAGGAGATGCCTTCTTTATTTTTCATATATATATGTATTTAAAGAGACAAAGGTCGCCTTTCCCGTCAAAATAGATGTCAAAACTAGACGCCATCTATTAACCGTCACCGCAAACTAGCGGTCTCGGGTCGGTGACAAAGCCACAACACCAGCTTTGGCAAACTGAAAAGCGTCCATCTAGAGACCATGGTTTCGGGCTAATGGCCCTCGTCAGTCTAGGGGGGACTTTATTCCATGAGATCCACACGTGATCTAATGGAATCTTGACAATCTGCCAAAGAGGTGTTTAGCTGGCAAAGTGGCTGGGCCAAATCTATGGCTAAAATATAGATGGAAATTTTGCCGGGAGGATATTGATTTAAAGAGACAAAGGTCGCCTCTCCCGTCAAAATAGACGTCAAAACTAGTCCGCCCTAGACTGACGAGGGCCATTAGCCCGAAACCGTGGTCTCTAGGTGGACGCCTCTCAGTTTGCCAAAGCTGGTGTTGTGGCTTTGTCACCGACCCGAGACCGCTAGTTTGCGGTGACGGTCAATAGATGGCGTCTAGTTTTGACGCCTATTTTGACGGGAGAGACGACCTTTGTCTCTTTAAATCAATATACTCCCGGCAAAATTTCCATATATATATATTAAGAAAAAGGCATCTCCTTATCGTGCAACTGAAAGTTGCTGATGGCTGGCGCTATCTATCGGAATAAATATCAACTATTCTCGTTGATTTTTAATTATTCCAGAATTGGCCAAATACCCATTCTTGATTAATCAAGAAAAGCTAACCACGGACGCGTTTCGGGCTATTTATTCCGATAGATGGCGCCAGCCATCAGCAACTTTCAGTTGCACGATAAGGAGATGCCTTTTTCTTAATTTATGCACCTTATCCCAGTACAATGTTACATTTGTACTATTTTTTCACATATATATATATGTATAGACAAATGTAAAGACATACATGTATGACAGCGCAAGTGTCCCTAGGAGGACATAGCGCTTTAAATTGAAATAAAATACAACATTGATCGTACGTGGATTTTAAAGCTTTGTATCTATCAATATTTAGAATTCAATAAACTTGGGTCATTCTCTATTATAACTAATACCTTACACACACGTTTTTTAGTTCCGCCAAAGCTTTTTATCGAAACTTTTGTTATGATTAACTCTTTTTATCAACTAATATAAAGTGGGCCAGAAAGTGCGAAACTTTTTAAATTGTATTTTCTTTAAATTATTCTAAAAACTGGTGACCCAAAGTTTCTAAGCAATTGAAAATACACAAATGGGGAAATAAAATGGCCTATACAGAAATAATATCAAATAAATGATGTCCATTTTCAGCTTCCCCCAGATGGGCTAGTAGCTCTATCTGGAGGACATTTGTCATAACTTTGTCAAGTGAACTTTTTGCACGGAATTTCAGCAATGTTGTTGTGTTCTTTAGCTGTGTTTTTTTTTTTTGGGACCTTGTCTTTTAAATAACTCTATCAATCAACCTTTGGCTTTCTTTTTCTTGTAGGGTCTAGTGTCTTCTCTCTGTATCAGCATTATGTAGGGATTTCTTTTTTTAAAATACACTCATAGACGAAACTTAAGGAAGTGGAATGTCTTTGATGTCTCTAAGTTATCCTAACCTTCTCTATTCAATCATTGTTGAAATTTGAGATTTTAGGAAAAGGCACGCGCGAAATTAATTTAACTCGTTGGAAATACATTCATGGACAAAAGGAATTTCATATTTTAATGTCATTTTAGAGTTATTGTCTCAATCCCGATATACATGCTAAAAAGTAGAACTTCCTTAAGTTTTGTCCATGAGTGTATCTTTCAGAGTTATTGTCTGAATCCCAATATACATGCTAAAAGGTACAACTTCCTTAAGTATTGTCCATGAGTGTATCTTTCAGAGTTATTGTCTGAATCCCAATATACATGCTAAAAGGTACAACTTCCTTTTGTCCATGAGTGTAGTTGCGGATGATCCTACAGCTTCCTTAAGTTTTGTCCATGAGTATTGTATATTTATTAAAATACTTTTGGAAATCCATTTTCCAAGAAAAAAAAAATTCCGATATAGGTTTACCATTAAACTTACCTTTACTACGAGGGATATTTACTATATATACACTGCGTGACATTGAAAATGGAACACCAAGAAATAGTGGCCAGAAAATTATGCAAATTTCAGGGTATACGCGCCTAACCGAGTTATGCAAATGATGTAAAATGCGCAGCTCTCGTACGCACATGGAGTGAGATATAAGGGAAGGAACTTGTAGAAAGGACAGTATTCGTGTCGTTATTTCTTCAAGGAAAATCATTGTAGAAATTTTGTTCTTGTGTCAAAAGACACGTGTAATAACAGAGAATGCCAGGTCATCGTAAACGGAGGCAATTCAAGCAGACAGACGCTTTTACGAGGGGCATGGTGATCGGACTGAAAAGGGCAGGTTGGTCCATACGTCAAATCGCAGCTGATACACACCTTGGTGCGTCCACGGTGCACCGACTGTGGAGAAGATTGTTGGAACAAGGAAATGTGGAAATTTATAGGAATGTCGGTGCAACCAGAGTGACTTCAGCACGTGTGGATCGGCGTATCCTTCGACAAGCAGTGGCGGCCCCACAAGCCACTTGTACCGCCATCCTGCAACATGTGAAAGACACCCTAGATCATTCCATCTCGACCAGAACCATTTCCCGTCGATTGGTTGATAATGGCTTGCACTCATGCCGTCCGCTAAGAAGATTGCCATTGACCCCACCGAATAGGCGCCAACGTTTGGAATGGTGCCGGGCTAGATCGACGTGGATGACGGAATGGCACAGGGTCGTGTTCTCAGATGAGTCGCGTTTCTGCTTGTCCAGTGATAGTCGCCGTGTACGCGTGTGGCGTCGACGTGGAGAAAGGTCCAATCCGGCAGCAATTGTGGAACGCCCCACAGTGCGACAACGTGGAATCATGATTTGGGGCGCAATCGCGTATGATTCCAGGTCACATTTACTTCGTATTCAGGGCACTATGACGGCCCAATGATACGTTGATGATGTGCTGCGACCGGTGACACTCCCCTACCTTCAGGGGGTACCCAATGCCCTTTATCAGCAGGATAACGCCCGACCGCACACTGCTCGCATTAGCCAACAAGCTCTGCAAGATGTACAGATGCTTCCCTGGCCACCGTACTCTCCTGATCTCTCACCAATCGAGCACGTCTGGGACATCATTGGACGCCGTTTGCATGCCTTGCCACAGCCGCGTTCAGAAGACGAACTGTGGCAAATGGTTGAGAGGGAATTGAGAGCCATCCCTCAGGACGCCATCCGTACTCTGATTGACTCTCTACCTAGACGTGATGCTGCGTGCATCGCCGTCCGCGGTGGTCCTACTTGCTACTAAGCCGACGCCGTTCTCGCTCTGTATTATGACTATCATTTTGAAATAAATATCACTTATTGTTCGTCCCTGTCTCTCTCTGTCTGCCGAGTTTCATCACTTTCTGGCCACTATTTCTTGGTGTTCCATTTTCAATGTCACGCAGTGTATAAAAATGAATGAATGTTTGTATGTTTGTTTGTATGTCCGGTATACAAATTCGCAGTAGTTCACTAATTCAAACCAAAATTTCCATACATAGGTAAAAAATACGGGGGAGACTATAGGCTATTTAAAAAAATATCTAAATCAATTATTAAAACTATATATTCAAATTATTCTACCTAGCTCGCGAGCAGCGCCTCTAGCGGTGAAGATGGGAGGTAATATCAGCTGACCTAATGTACATGTAAAGTTTGGAGCGGGACGTTTCACAAGAGTGACATCCACGGCGCCAATTTATAATTGTAACGAATAGTGTTTGAATAAAACATTTAATCGGGTAAACCCGGGCGTTGCCCGGGTCATTCGTCTAGTTTACTATAAACGGATGGAATCAAGGCTAGCTGGCGGAATGGACATTGTCAAGACTGGAATACATTTCTTTGCCTCCACACACCTATCTAGTAAGTTCACTCGCATCGCTTAACGTTGCCTCACGACATTTGAAGTTACGAGAGACGTCTAGAAATGGAGGCTTCACCTCGTTAATAAACTCGGGCATTACAGCCTGTTGAAGGACGTTATTGTCCGAAGACAGCTAGTACCTCTTCAATAAAGAAACACACACAAGCCTTTATTATTCAGAAAAAAGTGCTCAATGCGGGAATCGAACCCGGCTCGTAGCGGTCGAAAAACAATGGTTTAGACCATCCTTCCACTGACCCCCGGTCTTATTTTCTTGTTGCTATAATCTAAATTGTGCTTTATCAGGATATATGTGGAGGTATAGTAGAGAGTCCCATGAGAGACCACAGCCTAAAAACATGGCTAAGTCTCTCCTGGAGGTGGTTTCTCATCTGGGTGAGATAGTGTGAGAGAGTTTACTGAGTATGGAGATCCAACAACAGCAGCAGCAAGTCTATAGAACAGACTTACACACACAAAAGCCTTTATTAGGGACATGTCCCATACAGATTCTCCCAATTGGGTAAGGTAATAAACATCTTGTGTTATTTACATAGATAGTGAAATAGAACTGGCTTTACTCTTCGTCTCAAAGTCATTCATTTGTTGACTGGTCCTTACATAATGATGATCTAAAAAAAATGTATAGTAAGCTATTGCGTTAGATTTGCTTGCTGATATTTTTGAAAGCAATACGTAGGATGAAATGTTTGGTACATTTAATTTGTTGATATAGGGCCTTCCTCTCTGCATCAAGGGTTGTACAATTAAGCAAGGTAATGGGAGAGTTCTTCTTCAGTAATTTCCTTGTCACACAGTGTACATATTAAGTTTTTGGCCTCAAACGTCAGAACGTGGTTTTTTTGAAGACTGTAAATAGTATTCTCGATACATCGATGTATAGCTCAATAAAGAAACTCGTCGGTTTCACCTTTGGTCTCTTCTTAGCAAATACTTGTTGTAGGCTTCACCTCGTTAATAAACTCGGGCATTACAGCCTGTTGAAGGACTCATTGTCCGAAGAGCTCTCGCCAAGCTGGTACTTCTTCAATAAATAAACACACAAAAGCCTTTATTAGGGACTTGCCCCATACAGATTCTCCCAATTGGGTAAGGTATTTGAGACGGCATCTCTGAAAGTTGTGAAATGATATACTTGGATGTTTATTATATCGATGCAGTTGTGGAGTTCGTTTGAAGGTCCGTAGACTGTAAGAACCGATCGATTGTTGACAACATCTTTCTTTCTGATAACGATTGACATCTTAGAATGCCCTGCTGTCAGACAGATAGGACTTAATTAAATAAGCCAAGTTTCTGGGGATGTGAATTTCTTTTCATTTTCATTGTAATCTCTCCAAGATTTCGGGCATTGCCGCTCTTCTACAGGAGTACAGCAATGAAGAATAATGTTAGATACACACACACAAACCTTTATTAAGACACACAGGTCTTACAGAGGATTCTCCTTGGGGTTACAAGACGGAGAAACCCATGAAAGTGGGAAATATACAAAGGGGTAAAAATGGAGAAAGATTATATACACACTGTAAATATATACAGATTAATTATATTTGAATAATCCTATGGAAAATATGGATTTGGAAAAAAGAAGATTTTTTTTTTTTTGGAAATATGGGTGGGAGAAGTGGAGAGCGAAAAGAGGAAAGAAAACAGGTATTTACATATGGAACATACATATAATAGAACAAGTCAATTTAATGTTAGATACAGTATCTTACAGCGTATCATTATTGTTCATTTTTGTACTCCTGGTAGAAGGGCGGTTATACCCGAAAGCTTGAGATTGTAATAAAAAAAGAAGAATCTCCAGAAACCTGTTGCCTTAATTCACATACAGGAGATTCACATGTATTGCATCGATAGGACTCTCTCGACATCGGCTTCGTCAGTACTGCACGGCCGTTAGTTCCCTGGGGCACATAACATACAAGATGGAATCTTGGAATTCGCGGAAGAGCAATAATTAAAAACGTAGGCACTTTTATCACCAATTTGGCGGTGTAAAGACCCTAGAGAAGTGGCCGGCAATATGTTGGACTGTGAGTGTGGAAGGGCCACCGTCCACCTGATAGACATAAAAAAAATGTGATAAAGGCTCGTAGAAGGAAGGCCTGTGTTCCGTATTAGAATATCAGAAACTAAATCCTTCTAACGTAAAAGCTGACCCAATACGGTTAACAGAAACAAATGATTTGTTGATCATCTTGAGGCTGAGACCATCTTACGAGGCGGCTAGTGGTGGTGGTTGTATCCGACTAGACGCAGGTAAAAGGTTTGTCTTTAGTGACACACACGTATTTGAGGAGGTTGACAAAGGCAGGAGACATTGTGTTCCTTTACTTGATCAGTGGTTTACCAAATATATTAACTGAACCATAGGTCTTGAAGCACCAGGCCCACACTTCAGCAGTTACATACACCTCTCAATAGCGAAAATACACCCATACATTTCCCACTACCAACCTTACGATATGAAATTCCTTCCCACAGCGCAAACAAGATCTACAATCCCTTTTTCAACATCAGAAAGCTTAAGCAACTTGTGCGTATGGAAAGGTGTGGTTAGTTGGTACAGGTTTCAGGGATGTCTTGGTGCGCATGAAATCTTCCATCTATGGCTCTGTGGGAATTCTTGCGAAGGTAGAATTGCCGTTGTGGAATGGATGTCTTTCTTAAAGAAACAATAAGTGAGGAAGTATTAAGGACAAGCTAGGATAATCGTGGCCGTTTGCGACGGGGTGGAAGGGTGGGTAATGGTGTGATGTGGTTGGTGCCAAAGAGACTTGTGATTCCGTTGAAGAAAGATAACTGCCATCTTTGATTGTAAATTCCTATGGCACGGCGAAAGGAAAACGTTCGCTACCGTTTTGGCAGTGGTATGAGGAGTATGGCATCTGTTAGATTTATCGACACAAGTGAGGGAAATTTTCACTTAGCTGGATGGTCCAACGTTGTGATGTAGACGTAGCAAATCTTTCATCATATTGGGTTCAAAATATTGAATGGGCTTTTGTGTCTTAGAGGAATGCTATGGCAAGACTGCCTATATAATCGCCGGTCTTGACTTTGCATTGGCCATAATTTCGCCTGTTGTCTTGGAAACGTGATGGAGGCCCAAGTTTTGCCTGACTACCACCATACCAAATGGGTGGTGACGGTACAAAGGAGAAAATGATGTGACGACAGGATGTAGATGTCTGGGCGTAGATACGCCGCTGTACAAGGTAGCTTCCTATCTTGGGATTTGGATCTTTCCAGATGCACAAGTTGCTTAGACTTTCTGATGTTGAAAAAGGGATTGTAGATCTTGTTTGCACCACGGAAAAGAATTTCATATCGTAAGATTGGTAGTGGGAAATGTGTATGGGTGTATTTTCGCTGTTGAGAGGTGCTGAAGTGGGCCTGGTGCTGCAAGACTCATGGTTCAGTTGATATTTTGGTAAACCACTGATCAAGTAAAGCAGCAAAATGTCTAATGCCTGTGTCAACCTCCTCGATGCTCACTTCTCCCGGAAACGCAACGAGGGTGCGGCTAATTCTGGAAGCTGTATGCCGTTGGTGATTCGCTAGATGTTTCAGGCTGCGTTTCAAAGGACATAACGGGGCTACATGGAAATGAAAGCTATATTTGAGATATCTCCAAGAGCGCGGTATGCACTAATAAGGTCCGATGGTGGAGTAGATTGCCTTCTAGGTGAGAAGACTGGTCCACGTTGGATTTGGATGGGCGAAAGATGCCGCGATCTGTCATTAAGACGATTTTTTTTCCCTTGGATACAACAAATTTGTTTGCGGGAGCTTTTGTGACTCGGAGAGTCATGGAGTGCCGAGGGTTGTATGGTTTTGTCGGAGAACCGTGCAGGAAATCTTGGAGTATCGGGAGTTGCCAAGTGGATAGCAGTACATTCGGCCGATGAGTCAGTCAATCAGGCGCTGGTGGTACTTCAGGTCGACCGTTAGGCCTTGGAGGAGGCGTCGGCTCCGATAAGGAAACTCCGGCGTCGGCTACGATGAAAGGCCGTTGAAATATGCGACGTTAAGTATGGGTGATAGCTTCGCTTAGGGCACATGGCTTGTTGTTCTTAACTGTTGGCTTCGATGTCGACCAGAAACCTTTTGGCACAAAGAGTCCGTCCTACAGCAGGCGAGTCTATTTCCCTGGAAAGTCTCAATGTTGGGTGTACCACCCTGGCTATGGTATTCCAAACTTCAGTGGTACCATCAAGTTCGAGCACCCTCCCGCAATGTTGCTGTTTTGGTATTAATTAGAACTGCGATGATTAAGGGTGCTCTTGCTCTGGTTTAAAGGTATCTTTGGATCTCTTCAATCGACGTTTGAAGGAATCTGATATATGTCTTGTCCATTGTTGGAAAGATTCCATGGTCTCTTGTTGATCTATCTTTGAAATAGTTGACCATGTGGCTTCCTATATATGGTTCTGCCAATTTATACAAATTAGGTTTTTGGAAGACAAAAAGGGCGATGTGTGTGGACTGTGACAAGGTGGTACGTCCAGATTTCTTAGAAATTGTCGCTCTTCTGGAGTCACATTTGGACCAAGAATGTCGAAGGATTCTTCATGGACATTCCTTCCAATACACAGGGTATTCCGTAGCAAAGTCGGCTGGCCGAATTGTAATATTAAAAGAAAATTTTCATTAGAAAGTCGAAATGAGGAATTCTACATTTTGATTTTCGAGGGTAGCATACACTTGCAGGTGTAAGTTGTTCCTCACCAAGTTTACACATTAAACATAAGAGTTTACACATCTCGGATTATTTCATTTTTCGACCGGCGATCGGCACCGTATTAAGAACCAGATTATAGTTTTAAGCTTCCGGAGGGTTATATCTCATAGTTTAGTAAAATTGCCCCCCTATATATACCATGTGTACAAGGTACACCTGTAGTGCTGCAACGACATCTCTCAAACTTGGAAGAATTAATTAAAGCTAAGAAAACATTGTCGCTAATTGGATGAGAGTTGCGAAATTAGAACAAGGTTCTGGTGTTTTTCCCACCCTTCTGTGTTTTCCCACTCTTCTGTACGTTTGTCACTTTTTTGTTTCTTCTAAAGATTGAAGCAGGAAAATTTATAAAGGTAAAGTAAATTATATGTTTATTCAAATAAAAGACACTTCGGCCAGTAAGTCAACCGCGTGAGAACGCCCTTGCAGCCTTAGAATAATTTCTAACGCTTTGCCAAATGTTTTAATTTTTGTTCGCTCCTGACGAGGACAAAAGATTTTTGTCGAAACGTCGAGACAATAAAAAGACTTACTGGCCGAAGTGTCTTATATTTGAAGAAATATGAATGCCAGGCCAGGCAGCCTCTATCTTTACGATAAATTATATGTAGTAATACCTTACCTCTTTTTCTCTCTAAAGGTTGTTGCCTATCTTTCCAATCGTAGTACTCTTCGGTGTATCTTGAAACATTCCTTCTAAGGATCCTTCTTGCGTTTATTGTGGAGAATCTCTTCGAGAACCGTGCATCCGTTCGGGCTGATAGGTTTGTAGAAAATGTATCGTAATGTATTTGGTGTTGAGACGACGGAAGAATCGATGTTGTGTGGGCGGTGTAGCGGCAAACTCTCCCCCCCCCCCCCCCCTCTACTTGGCCGTGGTCCACCATTTCTTTGTTGTTAAGTCTTCTTCCAATTACGTGTCTTTATTTTAAAGATCTTCGAAAAAATGTTGCCTCTTTTTCCTACACAGATATGTGGATCTCGGACAAGTAGCAAGATCTTGTAAAATATCTTCGAACGCGCCGTAGTCTTGTCTAGAAGTCAGGAATTCTGGGGAATCTTGTCTTTGATGGGCATATGCCTCTTTTTTGGGGGGCTTCTTGTTCCACCCTTCCGAATGGCCATAGGATGGGGGCCTAATAACTGACGACAGACATGTGGGACTTGGTCAAGTAGCAAGATCTTGTAAAATATCTTCAAACGCGCCGTAGTCTTGTCTAGAAGTCAGGAATCCTGGGGAATCTTGTCCTTGATGGGCATATGCCTCTTTTTTTGGAGGGCTTCTTGTCACGCCCTTCCGAATGGCCATAGGATGGGGGCCGTTATCCCAAGATCAAACACCTAAGAACTGACGACAGATATGTGGGACTAGGCCAAGTATCAAGATCATGTAAAATATCTTCGAACGCGTCGTAGCCTAGTTGACAATTTTGACAATTAGAACACTTTTATTGACTTATTAGTCAATATTTAAATGAAAAAGATCAAGAGAACTATATACAATCAACCAGGTCCCCACCGTGATAGTGTCCTCCTCCAGGTGATGACGGGGTCCTCGATGGCCTGGGCCAGTCCGACCTGGATGTAGTACCGGTTGATTCTTGATTTCGCCGATGCGAGGATGGCAAGATAAGAAGCCTAGTTGAGTAGTCAGGAACATTGAGGAATCTTGTCTTTGATGGACATATGCCTCTTTTTTGGGGGGCTTCTTGTCCCGCCCTTCCGAATGACCCACAAGATGGGAGCCGTTATCCAAAATCAAACATCTAAGAACTGACGATAGATCTTGACGATGGCCGACATCCCCTCCTGGTCGATTCGTTATGTGGAGTTCTCTTCCGAGAAAACCTAAAAATTCTGTTTTTGTCGAGCTTTCTGTCAGATACTGTATGGTGCTTGGTATTCAAGCGGCGAAGTACGCGATCTACGTATGCTTCGTAGATTGCAAAATACGTGGTGTCGCTGGAGACCCGCTGGCAATTCTTCACCAAACTCTGCAGCGGTGGCAGAGGCGTCATTGTACATAGTGTATATAATGCATATTATCTTTTTTAAATAGTACAGACTGTGCTCTTTGAATGTATTGACAAGATGTCAATACAATTATTTTAATTGTCAATTGTCTAGGGTTTCAATAAGGCATCCTTCCCAACAACAAATGCTTCGACCATCTTCCACAATCGCTCTCCAGTTAATTCCTTGGACATCAACTTCCGAAATGCACGATTCGGACATCTCGGATAGAAATTCTTGAAACACGTTGATATTTAGCGTATTTTGAATTTATTCCGTTTACATAGGAAAGCTATCGCTGCCTCAATGAATCGTAAATTTCAGAGCGCTCAGAATATTCGTGATTTTCTTTACTCAGCTGCTCTTGCTAACAGCCAGAACTGTGCTGGATGAATAAATATGGTTGTCCCAAAAGTTGATGTTTTTCTTAAAACGTTGTTTTTTTCTTATTACTTGGCGAATAATATTATTACGGCAAATACATTACAATACAATTATTTTATACATAATACAAAGACATCTATGGACAATGACTTTCCAGAATGGTTGCAAGGTTTTCCCACTATGTACTAAGTGCAATTCTCAGCCTTCAACCCCAAGACACATTATTGACTGTATTGACTCATCCATTGATGAGCTCTGCTCTTCCCCGGTAGACACCATCAAAAGTCCCAAGCCTTACAAGCTTGATACCTTAGTGTGATTGAGTGGAGATAAGAAAGAAAAAGACAAAGACATTATATATAACGGCGAATAATATTGGTATTTCAATATTTTTTGCAAGTATTTACGAACTTTTGGGACAACCTTGTATTTTAACAAAAAAGCGATGCTAGAAATGAACGCGAGTGGTGTAAAGGAATGAACGGGCTGTGTTAGTTGCCCAAGCGGACAGCTGCGGTCGTTTACAGCTGGCCATCCCAACACACAACCTTCCTCCTATCGCAGATTTATGCTGGTTTGTGTTCTTTCCGCCAAATAACACAAGTCGAAATCTCGCTTGTGTTTGCTTAAGGGTTAAAAAAAAAACATGTATTAGCTTAACTTTGTGAGGTTCTCTCGTCTTTTCGACATTTAATTTAATTTATTATATTGTGTATTATAAGTTACTTTATGTATTATTTATGAACGGGAAAATACGTCCAGGGTAGCCTAGTGGACATGGCATCTCCCCGGTAAGCGGAACATTGTGGGTTCGATTCCCATCCCTGGACACTTTTATTTTTCCGTTCATCATTACTCTTCATAATTCACCCTTTCATACCTCATCCAAAAAGGTTAGAAATAGTCAATATTTCACCTTGAAATAAATTTTGATTTTTCATTGAAAAGAAACTCATGCGGTGTAACTCCAAGTGTTGTTTTACAATCACAAGCCGCAGTGTATTATATTTAATTTAATGTAGCTCTCTCTTTTTAAAGCTTAAAGTCCGGGAAATCGCAGCCTTCAACGATTCAACCTCGGTTTAGATTTGGTATATAATATAAACAAGATGTATAAGAGTGCCATCTGTTATTAGAAATCTCAACTATTATGACGCATATGCTTCTTTTAAATAAAAACAATTTTCTACTGTCCTTACTACAATGATGAAAATATGGTAGGTTAAACAGGCGAAGCCGCTGGAAAGATTTACCACTGATGAGCAAGGCCCTCCCATTATTTATTAATCATTGCAGTAAGGAGAGTAGAAAATGTTTTTTTTTTTTTGCAAGGAACATCGGCGTCAAAAATAGATCTGGTTCAAGTTGTTCTTCCGTTCTCAACTTGTACTGCAGATCTCATCTGCCCTACGGTTGGGCCATTCTCTCTTCTCGAGCTGGTCTGAGGTGCATCCTGTTCTTGTTCAACCTTCGTCTGTAATTTTCACGCACATGTTTATTCCGTGTCAGACCTTGTAAACTGCGGCTCCCGCAAAGCTGAAGAATTCAATTCATTCAACCGCCGTTAATGGCCTTGTGGATATGATCATCGCCTGTAATGCCATAAGGTGGAAAGCGTATAGCATCTACATCAGATAAAGAATTTAGGAATGTTTTTTTAAAGAAACTGTGTAATAGGTGGTCAAATATCGTTCCCGTATTTAACTGACCCATCTCGTTTATTCTTAATGTTGATGCTGTTGGATTGATTGAACATGCAGCACCAGCACTGTACGGATAGCAATTCCTTTTGTTTCCTCTCTTTCACCCATAATGGCCGCTCGCTCACTCGTAAATGACGCTAGGTGAAGAATAAAGGCGCTGGTTGATAATCGTGGGGAGTTTGGGCACGCACCGGACCAAATAATCAGGTCGGATCAGCTATCCTGACTTGCTGATGTTGAAGCAATGGGATCTATCAATTCACAACGCATTCACTTTTACCCCAATGCTTCCAGTATTTGAAGACAGCACCTGTACGGAATGCTGGGTCATCCACAGGGGCGTTCTGCAAGCTGGCTAATTATACGTCGGTGGCGTTTGTTTTTCCACGAACTCCGGCTGCCTGGCCGAGACACTTTAGTGCTCCCTTTTTTTACATAATAGTTACATTTTTTTACATAATATATACCTCTTTCTCTTTCTAACTTGACAATCGGCAATGCCTGCTAATCTTAGTACCAAGTCAAATCTTCCAATTCGATATAGGGAAAAACGCGTGTGTTATACACTTGAATTCTTTTCACTGAAAGGAACTCACAATTGTCGTGCCCAAGAAGGCCTAAATCTAGAGCCTATTTTAAATACAAATCTAAAGAGAACGTGAAATCACGTCATGGTCAGTCATAAAGCATCCATGTTTTAGGTACGCCAGATATCGCCAATTGTTGGAATTTTAAAAATAAAAAAAAAAATGGTTGCGCTTTTGCTATCACATTGAGAACGGCCAAGAAATTCGCTATATTTATCGCTTGGATCGAATTTAAAATATCGTAGGACAGTTTGGTGAGTATACGTCTCCTGTATGTGGGTCTAACCAGCTGTGTGCAGTATGCGGCGATATCCACGGCCAGTTCTACGATCTGATGAAGCTGTTCGAGGTGGGAGGGCCCCCTGCCACCACCAAGTACCTCTTCCTGGGGGACTACGTGGACCGGGGCTACTTCAGCATAGAGGTAGGTGGCCCCTTAACTTTGGAAACACTCTTTTTTTCTTTAATTTCCACCCGCGATCAATCTTAAACTCGCTTAAAACCTAAGTTTTACCTTAAACCGAGCTATTGTGAGGCCTCTTGCCCTGTTTGAACACATTTAAATCAAAAGAAGCCTTTATTTCTGCTAGCAAAATACATTCAACTTGTACAGTTATATTTCTTACATGGTCTAGCAATATAAACTTGAGGTTAGATAAAAATAAATACGTTTTTGTTTTTTTTTTTTCTAATAAGAGAATAGGAATATTTGTGTTGGTGGTAGTTTATTCATAGAATTAAACGCGACCATACATCTCTCTGCGCATTCCTTTTCCTCTAGACAAAACAGATGATATCATTTCAGACTGTAAATGCAGAGGATTCCTTGGCACAGTCTCGTTTGAAATGAAAGAGGAATTTCTGGCCTCGGGTGACTTCTATTCCCCAGATAGAAGTTGCCTTCCTGGAACGATGCCATTTTGAGACAAGTCAAAATACCAAGCGACATCAAGGCACCTGTATCAAGGAATCTTTTGAAATTAACATTCTTTCAAAGTACAAAATGGGGAGGCTAAAAGTTTCTTGTACTTTTTTTTTTTTTTACCTTTCTGAAAACGGGTTTCCAACTGGATCTTTTTAATTCGGAATAACTGGAAGGTATAAAGTCTTACTTTTTTTACAGCGGAGGTTAAATTGGAGATATGGTATCTTCATTTGGCTAGCTGAATGGGATATTTTGGTTAGGATTAATATCTTGTGACGTTCGAGGAATTCCAAATTTGGATCCATAAGTTGGACAATCTTCTGGAAGCAATATATTATCAAGAAACATATCAAGCTTATGAACATTCTTTTCCCCCAAAACTTTCTTTGGAGACCTATGGAACACAGCCAGTAATGGTCTAAAACTTCTAGAAAGTTCCACAATGCTTATTTCAGAGCCCATTCTTTAACGTATCAAGGATGACTGTCAATCCTTTGTTTTTCCCAATATTATTCTTAGAGATAGTAATCTTCTGTCTCCCCTTTGATATTTTGTTCCATGTAATAAAAACACGCAAAGCTTTGCTCAGAAGCGATATCGTAGCCAATTAGGATCTTCCGAGACGTGATTATTGCTAGTTGAAAACTTTACCCACACACACAAAGCCTTTAAGACACCAGTCTTATACAGATTCTCCTATCTCATTGCCGACTTACAACGATATCCTCACGGTGATCAATCACCATCATGTAGTGGAGGAGACAACGATGAATCTAGGATCTTCCAAGACGTGATTATTGCTAATTAAAAACTTTACCCACACACACAAAGCCTTTATTAAGACATCAGTCTTATACAGATTCTCCTCTCTCATTGCCGACTTACAACGATATCCTCACGATGATCAATCACCATCATGTAATGGAGGCGCAAACGTTGAATTTAGGATCTTCCGAGGCGCGCTATTATTGCTAGTTGAAAACTACCCAACACACACAAAGCCTTTAAGACACCAGTCTTATACAGATTCTCCTATCTCATTGCCGACTTACAACGATATCCTCACGATGATCAATCACCATCATGTAGTGGAGGAGAAAACGATGAATCTAAGTTCTTTTTCTCTGTTTACTGCTTTGTAAAAGTTATATAGGGACAGAGCAACCATTCAACTTGATATAGCGCTGGTTAAAATACTTTGCACTGAGGTAAGTTGGCTGTCGTTTACTTTAGAGAAGAATAATAAGGAACAAACACTAAATATAATGCAGCATTTTTTTTTTCAGACGTTCGCGCCGTGTTTCAGCACAAAATCTATATCGAATTCCCGCCTCCTTACCTTCCATAAAAAAAAAAAAAAAAAAAAACAACGTTCCCCTCAATTAATAATTAATTATCCTGGTCCATCCTTATTAATAAAACAAAAAGTTAGTGGATGCCTGCCTCCTCAATTAGTTGCTGATCTTAATTATAAAGGCAGCCCCAGTCAGATATGGTAATTAACGCCGCGCTTCTCTTCTACCTGGGATGATCACCCTGCTTACTTGCTGGTGGGCTGCAGCCATTGTACTTCCAAGATTTGCTCGAAAGAGCATAAATTCGTTTCAAATGATCGATTTTGCATCGAAGGTAAAGGGAAAACAGGGCATTGCAAGACGTTGCATTCAGGCAGTCTAAGTAAAGAAGGAGCTTCTATTGATTTATGAGAGAGAGCCAAGGAAGGGTTGGATGGACTGCCACCATTGTACTTCCAAGATTTGCTCGAAAGTGCAGAAATTCGTTTCAAATGGCCGATTTTGCACTGAAGGTAAAGGGGAAAGCAGGGCTTTGCAAAACGATAGATTCAGGTAGTCTACGTGAAGAAGGGTCTTCTATTGGTTGAAGAGACAAAGTGCTTGTACTTCTAAGATTTGCTCGAAAGTGCAGAAATTCGTTTAAGATGATCGATTTTGCATCGAAGGTAAAGGAGAAACAGGGCATTGCTAAACGTTATATTCAAGTAGTCCAACTGAAGAAGGGGCTTCTATTTGTTGGAGAGACCAAGGTTGAGTGGGCTGCCGCCATTGTACTTCCAAGATTCACTCGAAAGTGCATAAATTCGTTTAAGATGATCGATTTTGCATCGAAGGTAAAGGAGAAACAGGGCATTGCTAAACGTTATATTCAAGTAGTCCAACTGAAGAAGGGGCTTCTATTTGTTGGAGAGACCAAGGTTGAGTGGGCTGCCGCCATTGTACTTCCAAGATGCGCTCGAAAGTGCAGAAATTCGTTTCAAACGACCGATCTTGCACCGAAGGTAAATGGTAAACGGAATTGCAAGACGTCATATTCAGGCAGTCTGAGTGAAGAAGGGGCTTCTATTGGTTGGAGAGAGTGAGAGACAAGGAAGGGTTGGCTGGGGAAGATATGGCCGGATGCCCACTTTGCCGCCTATGGCAGCTCATTGATCGGCTCAAGGTTTGCCTTAATTGGATTCCTATTGAACAAGAATTACCAACTGTGAAATGGATACAATAATGGCGGGTTTTTTAGGTTTTCCGTGTAATGGCTTTCTGACTGGGCTGTATCACAGTTGTTTTGGAACACAGAGAGAGCTGCTGAAACACATTTTATTGTCGTTAGGGTGTTGTACTAGTTTTTCTATTCTCATGTAGAATTTTGGAGCTCCAAGTATTTTTTTTACAGCCACAATAATTAATATATATATAAAATAAAAGGATTTAAAAGCACGAATGTTTCTTTTATACATAATACAAACTTCTACTGTCCTTACTGTGATGGAAAAATATTGGCTTGGCTCAGCGGTTTTTGCCAATTTAATCCACCAGACCGCTTCTCAGAGCTCTACTACTGTATTGGACGATTCTCCTTATATATACGCAGCACTGAAGGATGGAATCTCAGAAATGGTTTTCAAGAAGACTATGGACATAAGCCTATTGTTGACTATAATTAATGTTTGTGAATGATAAGGTGTGTAATATTTGGATTACAGATTTATTCTTCAAGTATTGCCTTATTCAAATAAAGTTAATAAGTATTGTTTCCCTCCACATCTCCAGTTTCCACATATTCTTTTGAAGTCTAGTTTTCGTTTTGAACCTGTCATGCAAACCATTGCTGTCTTTAAAATCATCGTTGTTTATGGTATAAAAAATAACCTTTTGGTTGCATCAAAAGCCCATTTATTTGGACCTTTTTTTTTCTGCCTACGTTAAACTAGCTCTTTCTCTCTCTAGATAGTGAACACTTCTGAAAGGGGATGCTGACGCATATAATCGCGGCAAAAGTTGGGATTGATTCCTCTTTGTAGTAATTTTTAATAGCTTTCTATATTTTTTATCTCGTATACTAGATAAGTTATATTTTCCTATTTTAACCTGTGTTCTGAAAGCTTTAATAATTTTTTTTTTTTTTGCTTATCCCTAGTATACGTGGTACAGGCCATGATAATCATGGTGGGTAGAGGTAGGCGACTGCTTTTACTGTAAGTACATCACATGTCTACACATGTGAAAAGCAGTTCGACTTTTGCACTTACAAATATACCAGAGCACCGTTTGATTACTTGCACTCGCTGGTGGGGTTGGACTTTTTCTCAAGAATCGGGGGCCATTGGAGCATTTTTTTTTTTTTAATCATAAAAAAAAGTGCTCAATGCTTTAATAATGATTTTTTTCTAGTAATAAAAGTCGTTTGTTATATTAAAAACGCCTTTTATTTCCTTTTTTTTTTTCTCTATCTTGGAAAAGTCTCTCTTTTATGTATTTAACCTTATATAATCTTATATGGACGTTATAAAAAATCAGTTTCAATCTCAATCTCTCTCTCTATTTTGGAAAAGTCATTTGCATTTTTTTTTTTTTTTTCCAGTTTAAAATTCGACTACATTTCACAAAAATTGAATATAAAGATAATCTATTTTAATATATAAAGAGTATAATGTATAAATTTATATGACCTATGTGTGGCAGCAGAAATAGAAAGTTATGACAATTAGAACACTTTTATTGACTTCCTAGTCAATATTTACAATAAAAATATCAAGAGAACTATATACAATCAGCTAGGTCCCCGCCGTGTCCTCCTCCAGGACGGGGTCCTCGAAAAATAGAAAGTAGTGGTAAACAAACAATGCTGCTAAATTTATTCTTTTGAAATCGCGAATTTTGCCCTTTTTTTTTTTTTCAATCTTAACATTAAAATATTAAGTTCGTTATAATCCTTAACATTTTAATTTGAATGTATTATTTTTTTGGGACACTTGAAATGAAATTTATTACATATATTTTTATTATAAAATAAATGAAGCTTCCAGGGTTAAGTTTCTTTTGCAACTTTTTATTTTTCAAGCTTTCGGACTTGTCAGTCCTTCAACAGGATTATCACGTTAAAAATTTAATAATAAATACAACATTTTTATATACACATTATTTCAGTTTGAAAAACAAAATTTTTTGAAAACATACGTGCGTGGTGGATGATATGTGCTGGTTGAACGATGTCTCGAGACTTCAAATTAAATTTGATAAATTCGTGAACTAATTGTGTTATATATAGAAGAGTGCCTACATCTATTTTTATATTTATATTTTTAAAATAACAATGGTATTTTTAATTGAATGGAATTTGGGGATTACCTTAGATTCGTTATAAGGGAAGGTTTCACTATATCCTGAGTGTTCGTTTTTTATTTAGCTGGGTTTTACTGTAAACACTTAATATGCAAAAAGGTACACACACACACACATAACCACATGCATCTTATTTTTAATAAATCCAATTTCACCTTTGTAGAATTTTTATTTTATTATCCCTAATATTGTAGAGGTCATGATAATCATGGTGTCAGTTGGTGACTGCTTTTACTGTGAGTACACCCCATGTCTACATATGTGAAAAGCAGTTCGACATTTGCACTTACAAATGTGCCAGAACCCCCGTTTGTTTACTTACACTTGCTGGTGGGTTTTATTCCCATTTTTAATGTAAATTATTGACAAGAAGCCAATAAAATTTGTTTCAACTGTCAATTGTGACTTGCTGGTGGGGTTGGACTTTTGAAAGAATCGGGCCATTGGAGCTCTTTTTTTTTTTTTAATTAGAAAAAAAGTGCCCAATGTGGGATTTAATCCTAGGCCGTAGTGGTCAAAAACCAACAGTTTAGACCACCTTTCTACCGAATCCCCCCATTTTGTAGAATAAGGTGGGGAAATAAGCCACTTTACCAATTGTCTCAACCGTAGTTATCTAACGACCTGTGTTGTGATGTTGCAGTGTGTCCTATACCTGTGGGCCCTAAAAATCTGTTTCCCCACCACACTCTATTTATTAAGGGGCAATCACGAGTGTAGGCATCTCACAGAATACTTCACCTTCAAGACAGAGTGTAAGTTGACTTCATTTTCAAACCTATCCATATCAACACGAAGAGCTTTTAAAACTTCCTAATACGACTCAAGGTAATAAGACCAAATCCAAATAAATAGTGTGTGATGTTTCAGCGTTGTTGTTATCATCTTCAGACAAAAGTACTGAATGAGAAATTTTGGAAATATCTTTATTTACGGGGCTGCTAACCAAAATAAAATGATTTTTGAGCCCCTAAATGAGAAAATTTTTCCCACAGCATAGTTTAAATAGTTACTGTTATCAAGTGTGTAAACAAGATAGCAGATAAGAAGAACACTTGATAACAGTAACTATTTAAAACATGATGTTGTAAAATTTCTCATTCAGTACTTTTGTCTGAAGATGGTAACAACGCTGTTACCGAAACGTCACACGATATTTATTTATTTGGATTTGGTCTTATTACCTTATGTTTATAATCCAAATTGTACCTTATCATTCCTGAAAAGACAATGTTATTCTAAAATATGAATATGATAAAGCACAATTTGGATTATAGATTATAATTAAAAGAAAATAAGACCTAATAATTTATTAGTGTGTGACATTTCCAAGATGCACTCGAAAGCGCAGAAATTTATTTCAAATGACCCATCTTGCACCGAAGGAAAACAGGACATTGCAAGACGATATGTTCAGGTAGTCTACGTGAAGAAGGGGCTTCTATTGGTTGAAGAGACAAAGCGCTTTTACTTCCAGGTTTTATTTTCCATAGGTGTTATTTTCTTTTATTAAAATATGAATAATTCAGATCTTTCTAATAAGGTTTGGGGATTAAGGCATCTGAAACCGACCCTCCCCCTTCCCACACTTTTTGATGGACATCCCCATTGTTGTTATTGTCTATCCCTCACCCCCTACTGGGCTGCCGCCGACTTATTAAAATGGCAATAATAATTTACTGGGCTGATGGGGATTAGGCCTTCATCTGCTCATCCATTTCTCTATTAAATTGCCCATCCATTTCTTTGTTAAATTGTGACTTATAAACACAAGGTATTCAGCATGCTGTGGTAAAATTTCTCATTTAGTACTTTTGTCTGAAGATGGTAACAATGCTGTTACCGAAACGTCACACACTATTTATTTATTTATTTGGTCTTATTACCTTGTGTTTATAATCTATAATCCAAATTGTACGTTATCATTAAATTGTGACTTCTTTGTTTCCCTAACTTGCTCCTCTGTGGGCGTAGGCAAGATCAAGTACTCTGAGAGGGTGTATGAGGCTTGCATGGAGGCCTTTGATTGCCTCCCTCTGGCTGCCCTCATGAACCAGCAGTTCCTCTGTGTGCACGGAGGACTGTCTCCTGAGATCCACACCTTAGATGATATTAAGAAGGTCTGTTCATGTTTCTTGGGGTGTACAGTAACACTTATCTACATAAATAATAACATTATGATTGTAGAACGACATTTAAAAATTATCCCGCATGTGTCTCTTTTGAGCAAAAAATCGAAATTTATTTAACCCTTAATTACTCGCGCTGGGTGTATTACACCCAGTAAGATACTAAACTGTAAATAATAAATATAGCAGCTTGAGTGTCTCGCTAGCTTAATTATTTGTGGTGAAGCATAGATTGGCCTAATGAATTATAAAAATATACATTTAACTTTTTGGTAATCAGATAAGCTGGGTGGTTTACACCCAGTGCGAGTGTTTACGTAACACTAGTTACGTCTCGAAATTGAGCGCGAGTAACTAAGGGTTAAAGGAGGAATTCGCGATTATTTCTAACCTTGGGGATGAAGTATGAAAGGATGAATTGTGAAGAGTAATGATAAACGGTAAAAGTGTCCAGGGATGGAAATCGAACCCACAGTGTTCCGCTTACCGGGCAGATGCCATATCCACTAGGCTATCCTGGACTTCACACACACACACAAGCCTTTATTAAAACGTTCCATCTTATACAGACCATTCTCCTATGAGAAATGGATACAAAAAGAAATGAGAAGCAGGGGGAAGAAATGGAATCCTCACTCAGAAAAAAGAAAAAGGCTGAGGGAGATTTTAAATAGAAAAAGAAAAACAGGGAATGAATATCTATGTACAAAAGTTGAGAATAAATATACAATAATATTATGAACAATATATTTTATAAAGAAATGTACCAACAGTAAAACCTTGCTTTATCAACTTTCCTTGGGGACATTTACAAGGTGCCAGAGTCCCATTTGGTTGCTATTACCTGTTGGTTTGGTTGAACAACAATTTTGAGAAAGAGAACTAGAGATGAAAAAAATATATACTTCTTGCAGGATTTGTTCCTGGGTCATGGTGGTTGAATATTGGCTGTGTGGATTCCACCAACACCTCACATTCAGTGATTGTTGAGTGAGTCTGGCATTTCTTGTTACAAAGCTGCTCATCACTTGGTCAATGATTATTTGGGTCACTGAGGAAGGTGGTCAATGATTATTTGGGTCACTTGGGAAGATGGTCAATGATTATTTGGGTCACTGAGGAAGATGGTCAATGATTATTTGGGTCACTGAGGAAGATGGTCAATGATTATTTGGGTCACTGAGGAAGATGGTCAATGATTATTTGGGTCACTGAGGAAGATGGTCAATGATTATTTGGGTCACTGAGGAAGATGGTCAATGATTAATTGGGTCACTGAGGAAGATGGTCAATGATTATTTGGGTCACTTGGGAAGATGGTCAATGATTATTTGGGTCACTGAGGAAGATGGTCAATGATTATTTGGGTCACTGAGGAAGATGGTCAATGATTATTTGGGTCACTGAGGAAGATGGTCAATGATTATTTGGGTCACTGAGGAAGATGGTCAATGATTATTTGGGTCACTGAGGAAGATGGTCAATGATTATTTGGGTCACTGAGGAAGATGGTCAATGATTATTTGGGTCACTTGGGAAGATGGTCAATGATTATTTGGGTCACTGAGGAAGATGGTCAATGATTATTTGGGTCACTGAGGAAGATGGTCAATGATTATTTGGGTCACTGAGGGAGATGGTCAATGATTATTTGGGTCACTGAGGAAGGTGGTCAATGATTATTTGGGTCACTGAGGAAGGTGGTCAATGAATATTTGGGTCACTGAGGAAGATGGTCAATGATTATTTGGGTCACTGAGGAAGATGGTCAATGATTATTTGGGTCACTGAGGAAGATGGTCAATGATTATTTGGGTCACTGGGGAAGATGGTCAATGATTAATTGGGTCACTGAGGAAGATGGTCAATGATTATTTGGGTCACTGGGGAAGATGGTCAATGATTATTTGGGTCACTGAGGAAGATGGTCAATGATTATTTGGGTCACTGAGGAAGATGGTCAATGATTATTTGGGTCACTGAGGAAGATTGTCAATGATTATTTGGGTCACTGAGGAAGATGGTCAATGATTATTTGGGTCACTGAGGAAGATTGTCAATGATTATTTGGGTCACTGAGGAAGATTGTCAATGATTATTTGGGTCACTGAGGAAGATTGTCAATGATTATTTGGGTCACTGAGGAAGATGGTCAATGATTATTTGGGTCACTGAGGAAGATGGTCAATGATTATTTGGGTCACTGAGGAAGATGGTCAATGATTATTTGGGTCACTGAGGAAGATGATCACTCATCACTTGGGTCACTTGGGGAGATGTTTGCTCATTACTTAGGTCACTTGGGAAGATGGTCAATGATTATTTGGGTCACTGAGGAAGATGATCACTCATCTCTTGGGTTACTTGGGGAGATGTTTGCTCATCAGTTGTCCATTCAGGGAGAGGGTCTGTCATCATTTGAGTTACTCAGGGAGATGGTCACTGATCAGATGGGGTCACTCTGGAAGGTTTTACTGTATGCATATACAGTAAAACCACCCTGTAGAGGACAACACCTAATTGCAAAGCCAAAGTGTCTTTTAGGGTGAGGTGTCCTCCTACCGGAGAGTTACTAAATAGTAAAAATAGTAATTTTGACAATAAAAAAACTGTCCATTATAGAGAGGTAACCTCTAGCGTGAGTGTCCTCTCATGGAGGTTGTTCTACTGTATATAAATATTAAAATTAATAATCAGTTAATAAAATAATACAGTAGAACCTCCCTGTAAAGGACAACACCTAATTACAAAGCCAAAGTGTCCTCTAGGGAGAGGTGTTCTCTTACTGGAGAGTTACTAAATTGTAAATACAGTAGTTTTGACAATACTTTACTTGACTGTACTTTATAGAGAGGTGACCTTTAGTGGGGTGTCTGTTAAAGAGAGGTTCTACTGTATTTTGAACTAATGTTTCTTTTTAATTTTTATTTCAAAGTTATGTCCCCTCCAAAGTTTGCTTCAGTTTATAAGAAATATTGTTGTTGTTGTTTCTTATCCCCTTGTGTAAAGATTACACGAATTCCATGAGTTCATGCTCCTCGAGCTGTTTTATGATGAGCAGCGGCCTCTCCCAAAGGTCCTGTTTAGTACATCTAATGCAAACCAAAATGTGTTCTGGAGCTGCAGGTACCAAACTACATTATTATTTACTTTCCTCTGACATGTATCTATACAGAGAGTGTGATGTTGTGTGCAGCTGGAGAGATTCAAGGAGCCGCCAGCCTTCGGCCCCATGTGTGACCTGCTGTGGTCTGACCCCCTGGAGGACTTTGGCAGCGAGAAGAACTCTGAGCATTTCAGTCACAACAGTGTCAGGGGCTGCTCCTACTTCTACAGGTGGGCATCTCGAGACTTGTCTGACTATAGTTGGACCAACATTGTGACTGTCACCAGAATCCCTATAAGTGTCTCTAATGTCACCCAACTCTTGCTTATTTTATACACTATAATTACATCCATGTAAAGGACACCTAGTTGCAGAGACAAAATGTCTTTTAGGGAGAGGTGTCCTCTTACCAGAGAGTTGCTAAATATTAAAAAATGGTATTTTTGGCGATGGAAACTGTCCTTTATAGAGAGGTGTCCTCTAGCGTGAGTGTCCTCTCATGGAGTATGTTCTACTGTATTGGCGATGGAAACTGTCCTTTATAGAGAGGTGTCCTCTAGCGTGAGTGTCCTCTCATGGAGTATGTTCTACTGTATTGGTGATGGAAACTGTCCTTTATAGAGAGATGTCCTCTAGCGTGAGTGTCCTCTCATGGAGTATGTTCTACTGTATTGGCGATGGAAACTGTCCTTTATAGAGAGGTGTCCTCTAGCGTGAGTGTCCTCTCATGGAGTATGTTCTACTGTATTGGTGATGGAAACTGTCCTTTATAGAGAGATGTCCTCTAGCGTGAGTGTCCTCTCATGGAGTATGTTCTACTGTATTGGTGATGGAAACTGTCCTTTATAGAGAGATGTCCTCTAGCGTGAGTGTCCTCTCATGGAGTATGTTCTACTGTATTGGCGATGGAAACTGTCCTTTATAGAGAGGTGTCCTCTAGCGTGAGTGTCCTCTCATGGAGTATGTTCTACTGTATTGGTGATGGAAACTGTCCTTTATAGAGAGATGTCCTCTAGCGTGAGTGTCCTCTCATGGAGTATGTTCTACTGTATTGGTGATGGAAACTGTCCTTTATAGAAAGATGTCCTCTAGCGTGAGTGTCCTCTCATGGAGTATGTTCTACTGTATTGGTGATGGAAACTGTCCTTTATAGAGAGATGTCCTCTAGTGGGAGTGTCCTCTCATGGAGTATGTTCTACTGTATTGGTGATGGAAACTGTCCTTTATAGAAAGATGTCCTCTAGCGTGAGTGTCCTCTCATGGAGTATGTTCTACTGTATTGGTGATGGAAACTGTCCTTTATAGAGAGGTGTCCTCTAGCATGAGTGTCCTCTCATGGGGGTTCTACTGTATTGGTGATGGAAACTGTCCTTTATAGAGAGGTGTCCTCTCATGGGGGTTCTACTGTATTGGTGATGGAAACTGTCCTTTATAGAGAGGTGTCCTCTAGCATGAGTGTCCTCTCATGGGGGTTCTACTGTATTGGTGATGGAAACTGTCCTTTATAGAGAGGTGTCCTCTAGCATGAGTGTCCTCTCATGGGGGTTCTACTGTATTGGTGATGGAAACTGTCCTTTATAGAGAGGTGTCCTCTAGCATGAGTGTCCTCTCATGGGGGTTCTACTGTATTGGTGATGGAAACTGTCCTTTATAGAGAGGTGTCCTCTAGCATGAGTGTCCTCTCATGGGGGTTCTACTGTATTGGTGATGGAAACTGTCCTTTATAGAGAGGTGTCCTCTAGCATGAGTGTCCTCTCATGGGGGTTCTACTGTATTGGTGATGGAAACTGTCCTTTATAGAGAGGTGTCCTCTAGCATGAGTGTCCTCTCATGGGGGTTCTACTGTATTGGTGATGGAAACTGTCCTTTATAGAGAGGTGTCCTCTAGCATGAGTGTCCTCTCATGGGGGTTCTACTGTATTGGTGATGGAAACTGTCCTTTATAGAGAGGTGTCCTCTAGCGTGAGTGTCCTCTCATGGGGGTTCTACTGTATTGGTGATGGAAACTGTCCTTTGTAGAGAGGTGTCCTCTAGCGTGAGTGTCCTCTCATGGGGGTTCTACTGTATTGGTGATGGAAACTGTCCTTTGTAGAGAGGTGTCCTCTAGCGTGAGTGTCCTCTCATGGAGTATGTTCTACTGTATTGGTGATGGAAACTGTCCTTTGTAGAGAGGTGTCCTCTAGTCCATAAGAGTCTCCATGATGGGGAGCTGCTGTTGTTGGTTGGCTATCCACCACATGGACAATCAGACTTTGCTCCCCCATCTTATGTTTAAAAGTAGCCAACCTGAGCAAAACTTACCTCTCTTTACATTTCTGATGTTCTTTAAAGTGTTTTTGCCAAAACACAAGGTAACAACCCCAAATAAATTAATAGTGTGTGATGCTTCAGTAACAAAGCAGTTACCATCATCAGATAAAAGAATAGGGGGTCGGTGAAAGGATGGTCTAAACCGTTAGTTTTCGACTGCTACGACCCGGGTTCGATTCCCGCATTGGGCACTTTTTTCTGATATAAAAAAAAAAGAAATGTTCCAAAGGCCCCCGATTCTTGCAAAATTCCAACCCCACCAGCGAGTGCAAGTAACCAAACGGGGCTCTGGCATATTTGTAAGTGCAAAGTCGAACTGATTTTCACATGTGTAGACATGTGGTGCACTTACAGTAAAAGCAGTCGCCTACTTCTACCTACCATGATTATCATGGCCTGTACCACGTGTACTAGGAATAAGAAAAAAAAAATTGTCCAATGCAGGATTCGAACCTGGGTCATGGCTGTTGAAAATCAATGGTTTTTACCACATCTCCACCATTTCCCTTTTGTTTTATGATGGTAACAACGCTGTTACCGAAATGTCACACACTATTTATTTATTTGGTGTCTTATTACCTTGTAATCCCACTATTTTTTTGTTGTCTCATGTTTTATAATTTTCATCCAAAATTAGGCTATATTTGATTTAAAACTTTTGTGGAAGCTAAACACAAGGTAATAAGACCAAATCCAAATATATAAATAGTGTGTGACGTTTCATTAACAGCGTTGTTACCATCTTCACATAAAAGTACTGAATGAGTATTGAGTGTTCAATACTTTTGTGTGAAGTTGGTAACACCGCTTATACTGAAACGTCACACACTATTTATTGATTTGGTGTCTTATTACCTTGTGTTTATAATCTATAATCCAAATTGTGCCTTATCAATTTTGTGGAAGCTTTTTTTTTTTTTCAAACCGCAAAGAGGAGCGAGTGAGGCAAGGTTATCTCTTCAACCTCTACACTGAACATATCTTGAGATTGGCTGATCTCGATAAAAAGAGATAATAACTGCTGTACTCAGTGGTGGAATGAAAATAAACAATCTTTGCTCTACCAATGCCACCACACTGCTAGCAGAATAAACAAAGATTTAGAAGAGATTATTGAAAAAGTTGAAGAAGAAAGTGAAAAAAATATATATATACAGTTAAACCTGTCTATAGCGCCCACTCTAAATAGCGCCTCTTTCTCTATATCGCTCGATTTTAAATAGTAGTACGATGCGATTTACATTAAAAGTGACCTGTCTATAGCATCCTATTTTGGTGAGTCCCAAGAGGGGGAGCTATAGACAGGTTTAAATGTATATTTCTGGTTTAAAATTAAATACAGTATAACCTCCCTCTAAAGGAGACTCAATTGCAGAGTCAAAGTATCTTTTAGGGAGAAACATCCTCTTATCGGAGAGTTGCTAAATAGTAAAAATGGTAATTTTGTGGTGATGAAAACTTTCCTTTATAGAGAGATGTCCTCTAGCAGGAGTGTCCTCTCATGGAGTATGTTCTACTGTATTGGTGATGGAAACTGTCCTTTATAGAGATGCCCTCTAGCAAGAGTGTCCTCTAATGGAGTATGTTCTACTGTATTGGTGATGGAAACTGTCCTTTGTATAGAGATGTCCTCTAGCAAGAGTGTCCTCTCATGGAGTATGTTCTACTGTATTGGTGATGGAAACTGTCCTTTGTATAGAGATGTCCTCTAGCAAGAGTGTCCTCTAATGGAGTATGTTCTACTGTATTGGTGATGGAAACTGTCCTTTGTAGAGAGATGTCCTCTAGCATGAGTGTCCTCTCATGGAGTTTGTTCTACTGTATTGGTGATGGAAACTGTCCTTTATAGAGATGTCCTCTAGCAAGAGTGTCCTCTAATGGAGTATGTTCTACTGTATTGGTGATGGAAACTGTCCTTTGTAGAGAGGTGTCCTCTAGCAAGAGTGTCCTCTCATGGAGTATGTTCTACTGTATTGGTGATGGAAACTGTCCTTTCTAGAGAGATGTCCTCTAGCATGAGTGTCCTCTCATGGAGTATGTTCTACTGTATTGGTGATGGAAACTGTCCTTTGTATAGAGATGTCCTCTAGCAAGAGTGTCCTCTAATGGAGTATGTTCTACTGTATTGGTGATGGAAACTGTCCTTTGTAGAGAGATGTCCTCTAGCATGAGTGTCCTCTCATGGAGTTTGTTCTACTGTATTGGTGATGGAAACTGTCCTTTGTATAGAGATGTCCTCTAGCAAGAGTGTCCTCTAATGGAGTATGTTCTACTGTATTGGTGATGGAAACTGTCCTTTATAGAGATGTGTCCTCTAGCAGGAGTGAACTCTCATGGAGTATGTTCTACTGTATTGGTGATGGAAACTGTCCTTGGTAGAGAGATGTCCTCTAGCATGAGTGTCCTCTCATGGAGTATGTTCTACTGTATTGGTGATGAAAACTGTCCTTTATAGAGAGGTGTCCTCTAGCAAGAGTGTCCTCTCATGGAGTATGTTCTACTGTATTGGTGATGGAAACTGTCCTTTATAGAGATGTGTCCTCTAGCAGGAGTGAACTCTCATGGAGTATGTTCTACTGTATTGGTGATGGAAACTGTCCTTTGTAGAGAGATGTCCTCTAGTATGAGTGTCCTCTCATGGAGTATGTTCTACTGTATTGGTGATGGAAACTGTCCTTTATAGAGATGTGTCCTCTAGCAAGAGTGTCCTCTCATGGAGTATGTTCTACTGTATTGGTGATGGAAACTGTCCTTTATAGAGAGGTGTCCTCTAGCAAGAGTGTCCTCTCATGGAGTATGTTCTACTGTATTGGTGATGGAAACTGTCCTTTATAGAGATGTGTCCTCTAGCAAGAGTGTCCTCTCATGGAGTATGTTCTACTGTATTGGTGATGGAAACTGTCCTTTGTAGAGAGATGTCCTCTAGCAAGAGTGTCCTCTCATGGAGTATGTTCTACTGTATTGGTGATGGAAACTGTCCTTTATAGAGAGGTGTCCTCTAGCAAGAGTGTCCTCTCATGGAGTATGTTCTACTGTATTGGTGATGGAAACTGTCCTTTATAGAGAGGTGTCCTCTAGCAAGAGTGTCCTCTCATGGAGTATGTTCTACTGTATTGGTGATGGAAACTGTCCTTTGTAGAGAGATGTCCTCTAGCATGAGTGTCCTCTCATGGAGTATGTTCTACTGTATTGGTGATGGAAACTGTCCTTTGTAGAGAGATGTCCTCTAGCATGAGTGTCCTCTCATGGAGTATGTTCTACTGTATTGGTGATGAAAACTGTCCTTTATAGAGAGATGTCCTCTAGCATGAGTGTCCTCTCATGGAGTATGTTCTACTGTATTGGTGATGAAAACTGTCCTTTATAGAGAGATGTCCTCTAGCATGAGTGTCCTCTCATGGAGTATGTTCTACTGTATTGGTGATGGAAACTGTCCTTTATAGAGATGTGTCCTCTAGCAAGAGTGTCCTCTCATGGAGTATGTTCTACTGTATTGGTGATGGAAACTGTCCTTTATAGAGAGGTGTACTCTAGCAAGAGTGTCCTCTCATGGAGTATGTTCTACTGTATTGGTGATGGAAACTGTCCTTTATAGAGATGTGTCCTCTAGCAAGAGTGTCCTCTCATGGAGTATGTTCTACTGTATTGGTGATGGAAACTGTCCTTTGTAGAGAGATGTCCTCTAGCATGAGTGTCCTCTCATGGAGTATGTTCTACTGTATTGGTGATGGAAACTGTCCTTTGTAGAGAGATGTCCTCTAGCATGAGTGTCCTCTCATGGAGTATGTTCTACTGTATTGGTGATGAAAACTGTCCTTTATAGAGAGATGTCCTCTAGCATGAGTGTCCTCTCATGGAGTATGTTCTACTGTATTGGTGATGGAAACTGTCCTTTGTAGAGAGATGTCCTCTAGCAAGAGTGTCCTCTCATGGAGTATGTTCTACTGTATTGGTGAAGGAAACTGTCCTTTATAGAGAGGTGTCCTCTAGCAAGAGTGTCCTCTCATGGAGTATGTTCTACTGTATTGGTGATGGAAACTGTCCTTTATAGAGAGGTGTCCACTAGCGTGAGTGTCCTCTCATGGAGTATGTTCTACTGTATTGGTGATGGAAACTGTCCTTTGTGGAGAGATGTCCTCTAGCTGAAGTGTCCTCTCATGGAGTATGTTCTACTGTATTGGTGATGGAAACTGTCCTTTGTAGAGAGGTCTCCTCTAGCATGAGTGTCCTCTCATGGAGTATGTTCTACTGTATTGGTGATGGAAACTGTCCTTTATAGAGATGTGTCCTCTAGCAAGAGTGTCCTCTCATGGAGTATGTTCTACTGTATTGGTGATGGAAACTGTCCTTTATAGAGATGTGTCCTCTAGCAAGAGTGTCCTCTCATGGAGTATGTTCTACTGTATTGGTGATGAAAACTGTCCTTTATAGAGAGGTGTCCTCTAGCAAGAGTGTCCTCTCATGGAGTATGTTCTACTGTATTGGTGATGGAAACTGTCCTTTGTAGAGAGATGTCCTCTAGCATGAGTGTCCTCTCATGGAGTATGTTCTACTGTATTGGTGATGGAAACTGTCCTTTATAGAGATGTGTCCTCTAGCAAGAGTGTCCTCTCATGGAGTATGTTCTACTGTATTGGTGATGGAAACTGTCCTTTATAGAGATGTGTCCTCTAGCAAGAGTGTCCTCTCATGGAGTATGTTCTACTGTATTGGTGATGAAAACTGTCCTTTATAGAGAGGTGTCCTCTAGCAAGAGTGTCCTCTCATGGAGTATGTTCTACTGTATTGGTGATGGAAACTGTCCTTTATAGAGATGTGTCCTCTAGCAAGAGTGTCCTCTCATGGAGTATGTTCTACTGTATTGGTGATGGAAACTGTCCTTTATAGAGATGTGTCCTCTAGCAAGAGTGTCCTCTCATGGAGTATGTTCTACTGTATTGGTGATGGAAACTGTCCTTTGTAGAGAGATGTCCTCTAGCATGAGTGTCCTCTCATGGAGTATGTTCTACTGTATTGGTGATGGAAACTGTCCTTTGTAGAGAGATGTCCTCTAGCATGAGTGTCCTCTCATGGAGTATGTCCTACTGTATTGGTGATGAAAACTGTCCTTTATAGAGAGATGTCCTCTAGCATGAGTGTCCTCTCATTGAGTATGTTCTACTGTATTGGTGATGGAAACTGTCCTTTGTAGAGAGATGTCCTCTAGCAAAAGTGTCCTCTCATGGAGTATGTTCTACTGTATTGGTGAAGGAAACTGTCCTTTATAGAGAGGTGTCCTCTAGCTAGAGTGTCCCCTCATGGAGTATGTTCTACTGTATTGGTGATGGAAACTGTCCTTTATAGAGAGGTGTCCTCTAGCGTGAGTGTCCTCTCATGGAGTATGTTCTACTGTATTGGTGATGGAAACTGTCCTTTGTGGAGAGATGTCCTCTAGCTGAAGTGTCCTCTCATGGAGTATGTTCTACTGTATTGGTGATGGAAACTGTCCTTTGTAGAGAGATGTCCTCTAGCTGGAGTGTCCTCTCATGAAGTATGTTCTACTGTATTGGTGATGGAAACTGTCCTTTGTAGAGAGATGTCCTCTAGCATGAGTGTCCTCTCATGGAGTATGTTCTACTGTATTGGTGATGGAAACTGTCCTTTATAGAGAGGTGTCCTCTAGCGTGAGTGTCCTCTCATGGAGTATGTTCTACTGTATTGGTGATGGAAACTGTCCTTTATAGAGAGATGTCCTCTAGCACGAGTGTCCTCTCATGGAGTATGTTCTACTGTATTGGTGATGGAAACTGTCTTTTATAGAGAGGTGTCCTCTAGCGTGAGTGTCCTCTCATGGAGTATGTTCTACTGTATTGGTGATGGAAACTGTCCTTTGTAGAGAGATGTCCTCTAGCATGAGTGTCCTCTCATGGAGTATGTTCTACTGTATTGGTGATGGAAACTGTCCTTTATAGAGAGATGTCCTCTAGCACGAGTGTCCTCTCATGGAGTATGTTCTACTGTATTGGTGATGGAAACTGTCCTTTATAGAGAGGTGTCCTCTAGCGTGAGTGTCCTCTCATGGAGTATGTTCTACTGTATTGGTATGGAAACTGTCCTTTGTAGAGAGATGTCCTCTAGCATGAGTGTCCTCTCATGGAGTATGTTCTACTGTATTGGTGATGGAAACTGTCCTTTGTGGAGAGATGTCCTCTAGCTGAAGTGTCCTCTCATGGAGTATGTTCTACTGTATTGGTGATGGAAACTGTCCTTCGTAGAGAGATGTCCTCTAGCAAGAAGTTCTACTGTATCAGAAAAACAGAAATTATGATTACCCTGAATATAAATTGCCTTGAAATCCTTCCAAAAAAAAAAAAATTGATGAAGTTGATTACCTCATTTTCTTAGGGTACAGTATTGATAAGATGGTCAATTGTCAATTAGGTTTTAAAAAATAAATGAAGAATAATGGGAATATTTACAATGAATTATGAGTGAGGGAGACTCCACCATCTTGATAGGGTCCTCCTCCAGACCACCAGAGGGCCTTTTTGGACCACCCGTAACTACAGGGTCAGGAAGTGCCTATATATACGCGCCTTTGCAGACACAAGGATGTTCTGTACTCCAGGCCATGCCCGAAGATCCAGCTCTGCAGGTCAGGGTCGCTGGATGATGAAGGCCTCCAGGATGACAGGCCTGATCCGCCTACAGGTCCAGTAGCAGTGGGCCAGTTACAGGTCTCCACAGGCGATAAGATGGGAGGTTGTATAGAAGAAGTAAAAAGTAGAATGGCATTAGAAAGAGACACGATGATGAAATTAAACAAGATTATGAAAGTTGATGAGGCACAATTTGGATTGTAGATTATAAACACAAGGTAATAAGACCAAATCCAAATAAATAAATAGTGTGTGACGTTTCGGTAACAGCGTTGTTACCATCTTCAGACAAAAGTCTGAAGATGGTAGCAACGCTGTTACCGAAACGTCACACACTATTTATTTATTTGGATTTGGTCTTATTACCTTGTGTTTAAGATTATGAAAGATAAAGGCTTTTAATTCAAGATCAAGAAGAGAATTGTAGAGTCATTGGTATTCCCTGTGGTCACTTATGGAGCTCTGGACTCTCAGAAAAGAAGAAAGATTTGAGGCTTTGAAAATGTGGACATGGAGAAACCTACTCAGAGTGCCATGGACAGAACAAATGTTTCAAACTTATATGAAATTAATCCTGGCACATTTCTTGAATTCCAAAATATATGGAAACAAAGACTAACCTACTTGAGACAAGTAATGAGAACAAATGGTTAGAAAAGATGTTAGAAAACACCTGGAATGAGCTGGCTAGTCAAGAAAACTACCAGAAGGTTACTAGATGAGCTGTGACTGAGGCTCACCAACAGATCAAATTAAGGAATGATAAAGGACAATGAATGGAATTAAGAAATGATAGAGCACATATGTCCATGATAGGTACAATTTGGATTATTCTATATACAGTTACGAGCGTCATCAATTCTTTTTCATCTCTGTCACAGTTTGCTTTTTTTTTTGAATGGCGCTCTCCTATTGGTTGGCTACGATCACGCCACCTTTGCCCCCCCCCCCACTCGCTTTGTTGTTTTTGTAACTATTGTGTTGGAGCGGGTCGCTCCTTAAATAAATGCATATATTAGTTAATAACTAAATGGAATCCTCCCTTTCTTTTACCCAGTAAGAGACGCCTACGGAAGCCAACAGTACATAGACAGATAAAGCACATAGGCTATAGTTATTAACTAATATATGCATTTATTTAAGGCGCCAATTTATAATTGTAACAAATAGTATTTGAATAAAAACATTCAATCGGGTAAAACACGGGCGTTGCCTGGGTCATTCGGCTAGTAGATTATAAACACAAGGTAATAAAACCAATTCCAGGATGGATTTGGTCTTATTACCTTGGAATATTTGTCCATATAGTCAACACAAGTCAAACTTAACTTGTACACTAGCAACAGGTTTCTCTGATATAGAATCTAACCTTATAGCATCCTTTCTATAGCTATCTCTGGGACAGGAGGGATTGAAGATGATGGAGGAGACAGTAGCTTCTGACCAAACATACTCATAGCAAAGCTCTGGACTGATTGAAGCATGGGAGGCAACATATTCATGGACAAAACTTAAGGAAGTTGTACCTTTCACCATGTATATCGGGATTCAGACAATAACTCTGAATGATATTACAGTGACCTTTATTGAAAACCCGAGATAACCAAGTGTGAACAACCTCTATCTCCTTAAAAAAAAATGGACACTGGCGATTTAAAAGACTTTGCACTTCCTTAAGTTTTGTCCATGAGTGTATTTCCTCACATATAGGCTTTTTTTTACACTCTCTAGCTCTATTTTACACTATCTAGCACTTGTTTTGTGCTCTCTCCCTACAAGACATATGTACCAATGGTGGGGGTGTTGCAGCTATGCTGCATGCTGCGAGTTTCTCCAGACCAACAGCCTTCTCTCCATCATCCGAGCCCATGAGGCCCAGGATGCCGGGTAGGTTGGCTCAGCACTCACAGCTGCCCATCCAGTCTCACTCACTCACCCCACATGTCTAGGTACCGGATGTACAGGAAGAGCCAAACCACAGGCTTCCCTTCCCTCATCACCATCTTCTCTGCCCCCAACTACCTCGACGTCTACAACAACAAGGGTGGGGACCCCTCTAGTCTTATCTACTGGAAACCTCTGTGTTTTCAAACCTGGGTAGCTGTGCTGACACCTTCTTCTTTCTTATCTCCACTCAATCATATTAAGGTATCAAGCTTGTAAAGCTTGTTGATGGTGTCTGCTGGGAATGAGTAGAGATCATCAATGAATGAGTCAATACAGTCAATAAATGTGTCTTGGGGTTGCAAGTTGACACTTAGTACATAGTACCTAAGAACCATTCTGGAAAGTCATTGTCCGTAGACTTAAGTCTGTAAATCAAAGATTGGGAAGACAGAGCCAGCACTGATACCACTTACTGACAGTACCATGAGAATGGTACTCTAAAAATCCTGAGTTGAACTGACCCGGTACTCCAGGAATACGGAAGAGTTGCGTCTGTACTTCCATGTTAGGAACGGCCTTAAACTACAGGCAAAGTCAGACTTTCACCAAAGTGTGCCTGGATCATGGTGCCATGATCAAAGAAAGCTGCACCCCTACACCCCATTCCATGAGATCATGAACTCATGGAATTTGTGTAATCTTTACACAAGGGGATAAGAAACAACAACACCATGAGAATCTTTCCAGAATGGTTGCAAGGTTTTCCACTATGTACTAAGTACATCAAATAAGCTATAGAATTACAATGTTACAGAGTACTCTGTTATAAAGAGATCTCACACATTGTACATCTTGAAGCAATTGACGGAGGTCCGTGGAAGGATGGTCTAAACCATTGGTTTTCGACCGCTACAACCCAGATTTAATTCCCTCTTTAGCAAGGTAATAGCCTACAGCACCCGGTGTTCCCAGGTGGTCACCCTCCCAAGTACTGACCAGGCCCGACATTGCTTAACTTCAGTGATCGGACGAGAACCGGTGTTTTCAATGCGGTATGGCCGTAGGCTATTACCAGCCCTCTTTAGCAACTTTTTCTCTTTAAAAAAAATGCTCCAATGGCCCCCAATTCTTGTAAAAGTCCAACCCCACCAGCGAGTACAAGTAACCAAACGAGGCTCTGGCATATTTGTAAGTGCAAAGTCGGAACTGCTTTTCACATGTATAGACATTTGATGCACTTACAGTAAAAGCAGTTGCTTACTTCTACCCACCATGATTATCATGGCTGCGTGTTGTTGTTGTTTCTTATCTCCTTGTGTAAAGATTACACCAATTCCACAAGTTCATGATTTTATGGAATGGGGTATAGGGGTGCAGCTTTCGTTGATCATGGCACTATGATCCAGGCACACTTTGGTGAAAGTCTGATTTTGCCTATGGCCACGTGTACTAGGGATAAGCAAAAAAAAGCAATTGACTTTGAAATTCCACTGTCAAATGTAACTGTTGGAGTAACATCACGGCTGGATGTGTGCAGCGGCCGTTCTGAAGTACGAGAACAATGTAATGAACATTCGACAGTTCAACTGTTCCCCACATCCCTACTGGCTCCCTAACTTTATGGATGTCTTCACCTGGTCCCTGCCCTTCGTAGGAGAGAAAGGTAGGACTGGGTGGCAATACCTAATGGGTCTTAACAAAGTAACACCACAATGTTTCTTATTAAAAGAAATTATAGAAAGGCATTCTGGAAACCTTTAAGTCACAGCTCTCTTCTTTCTTATCTCCACTCAATCATATTAGGGTATCAAGCTTGTAGAGATCATGACTCGGTGAAGTAGAATGCCTTTGTCATTAAGACTGGGAGCACTACTCAGTGGCAGGCCGACTTATCTCCAAAAGAAATGGCCACCTCTGACATGAGGAACAGATGCCATGTGCAGCCGCTCCTAACATGGAGTACAAATGCTGCTCATCCTGTATCCCTGGATTAGGAGCCCTTACAGGGTACTATCAGCTGGGCCAGCTGAACCCAGGTTTTTTAGTGAGCTTGTTACTGCTCCCCCTCCTCCTTTTTCATCCGGGCTTGGGAACGGCAAAGGCGGAGTTAGCTCCCAATGTACCAAATGGAATTACAGTAAAAAACCCTAATTCTATAAAATACTCCAAATGAAACTGTGGTTCACTATAGCCATGGTGTATTATAGTTCACTGTGTTATAACTACAAGGTAATAAGACCAAATCCAAATAAATTAATAGTGTGTGAGTAAAAAGTAACTCCGCAATGTGTTTCTCATTAAAAGAAATCATAGAGAAGCATTCTGGAAACCCTTTAGTCTCGGCTCTCAATGTACCAAATAGAATTCCAGTAAAACTCCTTTATAGCAAAATCCAAATTGAGACTGAACTTTTGGTTCATAATAGCCATGATTCACTGTATTATGATTTCAAGATAATAAGACCAAATCCAAATAAATTTATAGTGTGTGAGTAAAAAGTAACTCTGCAATGTGAACTCCACAATGTGTTTCTCATTAAAAGAAATTATAGAGAAGCCTTCTGGAAACTCTTTAATCTCAGCTCTCAATGTACCAAATAGAATTCCAGTAAAATTCCTCTATAGCATACTTCAAATGAGACTGAATCTGTAGCTCACTATAACCATGGTTCATTATAGCTATAGTTTACTGTATTATAATTACAAGATAATAAGACCAAATCCAAATAAATTAATAGTGTGTGAGTAAAAAGTAACTCTGCAATGTGTTTCTCATTAAAAGAAATCATAGAGAAGCATTCTGGAAACCCTTTAGTCTCGGCTCTCAATGTACCAAATAGAATTCCAGTAAAACTCCTTTATAGCAAAATCCAAATTGAGACTGAACTTTTGGTTCATAATAGCCATGATTCACTGTATTATGATTTCAAGATAATAAGACCAAATCCAAATAAATTAATAGTGTGTGAGTAAAAAGTAACTCTGCAATGTGAACTCCACAATGTGTTTCTCATTAAAAGAAATTATAGAGAAGCCTTCTGGAAACTCTTTAATCTCAGCCTTCAATGTACCAAATAGAATTCCAGTAAAACTCCTCTATAGCATACTTCAAATGAGACTGAATCTGTAGTTCACTATAACCATGGTTCATTATAGCTATAGTTTACTGTATTATAATTACAAGATAATAAGACCAAATCCAAATAAATTGATAGTGTGTGAGTAAAAAGTAACTCTGCAATGTGTTTCTCATTAAAAGAAATCATAGAGAAGCATTCTGGAAACCCTTTAGTCTCGGCTCTCAATGTACCAAATAGAATTCCAGTAAAACTCCTTTATAGCAAAATCCAAATTGAGACTGAACTTTTGGTTCATAATAGCCATGATTCACTGTATTATGATTTCAAGATAATAAGACCAAATCCAAATAAATTAATAGTGTGTGAGTAAAAAGTAACTCTGCAATGTGAACTCCACAATGTGTTTCTCATTAAAAGAAATTATAGAGAAGCCTTCTGGAAACTCTTTAATCTCAGCCCTCAATGTACCAAATAGAATTCCAGTAAAACTCCTCTATAGCATACTTCAAATGAGACTGAATCTGTAGTTCACTATAACCATGGTTCATTATAGCTATAGTTTACTGTATTATAATTACAAGATAATAAGACCAAATCCAAATAAATTGATAGTGTGTAACGTTTCACTAACAGGATTGTTACCATCATCAGACAAAATAATAAATGGAACTTAAATAACATTTATTCTTTTGTCTGATTATGGTAACAATGCTGTTATCGAAACGTCACACACTATCAATTTATTTTGAATCAGTCTTATTACCTTGTAATTCTAATCTATAATCCAAATTGTATCTTATAAATTCAGTGGTAATAATTTTTTTTTTTAAGATGGGGATTTTTTTAGGTTTGTTATAGGGGAAGGTTTGCTATATCCTAGGTTGGTTTTAGCAGGGTTTTACTGTATTTAGTAAATGTTTTGATACATTTATTCAATAAAATCATTGATTGAAAGACAACAAATATACAAAAAATAAGGTAATAATACCACAAATCCAAATAAATAGTGTGACATTTCAGTAACAGCATTGTTACCATCTCCAGATTCAGTATTTTTGTCTGATGATGGTAACAAAGCTGTTACCGAAACATCACTCACTATTTATTTATTAGGATTTGTGGTCTTATTACCTATCACAAGCAGAATAGCTGAGTGTGTGTTCTCAAAGTTGATATTCACTCATGGCCAAGACTTAAGGAGATGGAAAGTCTCCGGTTGATCTTATTGCCTTGTATTTCTAATCTATAATCCAAAGTGTACCTTATCATTGGAGATTTGGTCTATTGCCTATTTGGCTTATTGCCTTGTATTTCTAATCTATAATCCAAAGTGTACCTTATCATTGGAGATTTGGCCTATTGCCTATTTGGCTTATTGCCTTGTATTTCTAATCTATAATCCAAAGTGTACCTTATCATTGGAGATTTGGCCTATTGCCTATTTGGCTTATTGCCTTGTATTTCTAATCTATAATCCAAAGTGTACCTTATCATTGGAGATTTGGTCTATTGCCTATTTGGCTTATTGCCTTGTATTTCTAATCTATAATCCAAAGTGTACCTTATCATTGGAGATTTGGCCTATTGCCTATTTGGCTTATTGCCTTGTATTTCTAATCTATAATCCAAAGTGTACCTTATCATTGGAGATTTGGCCTATTGCCTATTTGGCTTATTGCCTTGTATTTCTAATCTATAATCCAAAGTGTACCTTATCATTGGAGATTTGGTCTATTGCCTATTTGGCTTATTGCCTTGTATTTCTAATCTATAATCCAAAGTGTACCTTATCATTGGAGATTTGGTCTATTGCCTATTTGGCTTATTGCCTTGTATTTCTAATCTATAATCCAAAGTGTACCTTATCATTGGAGATTTGGTCTATTGCCTATTTGGCTTATTGCCTTGTATTTCTAATCTATAATCCAAATTGTACCTTATCATTGGAGATTTGGCCTATTGCCTATTTGGCTTATTGCCTTGTATTTCTAATCTATAATCTAAATTGTGCTTTATCAACAAAGCCTGTTTAGGGCCAAACTTGCTTCACAAGAAGTTTAGCATTTTACAATGTGTTCTCAATATAGACAAGGTAAGGAAAGCTTCTTTCCAATCACTTTCAAGTCACAAGGATGTAATTTCTGACCCCCCAAATTTGGATTTGTGGTCTTCCTACCTTGTGTTTTGTTTATTTGTTGTCTTTTACTCTAAGCAGAAGAGCTGAGTGTGTGTTTAAAGGTTGATATTCACTCATGGACAAAATTTAAGGAAATGGAAAGTCTTTGATTTCTTTGGTTGGTCTTATTACCTTTTGTTTATAATCTATAATCCAAATTGTGCCTTATCAACAAAGCCTGTTTAGGGGCAAAAATTGCTTTACAAAAAGTTTATCACTTTACAATGTGTTCTCAATTTAGACAACGAGAATATACAAATGTATGGTGAAAACTTCTTTTTCCAATTATGATAAAGCACAATTTGGATTATAGATTATTGACACAAGAAAATAAGACCTAATCCAAATAATTTAATAGTGTGTGACGTTTTATTAGGTCTTTATTTTCTTGTATTTATTTCAATTACTTTCAAGTCACAAAGATGTGTATAATATCTGACGCCCAAAGTTGTGTGGTTGCAGTGACAGAGATGCTAGTCAATGTCCTCAACATCTGCTCTGATGATGAACTGATGAATGAGGGAGAAGACAGCTTTGAAGGTTGGAGTATTCTCTCTGGCATGGTGGCATGTGTGCACCTCTAACTGGCATGGCAGCGGCCCAAACTGTGGCACCTTCAGGATAGGAGGCTAATCGTTGATTTCTTTAATTATTCCAGAATTGGCCAAAAATACCCTTTCTTGATTAATCAAGAAGATTTAACCATGTAAGCGTTTTGGGCTGTTGGCCCTCATTAGCGTGATGCAAGCTGTACCTCAATGACGTTGATTGGTCATCCTCATGGAGCCAGACCATAATGGCGGGCGCGAGGGGCCAAACAATGGCCTCTCGGTGCATGGAGAATGCATCATTCCTTTTGGTATGGTAGCCATATTAGCAGCATAGGTGCATGCAGGCTTGTGGACCTTCGAAGTCTGGGTGGCCACTACTCCTAGGATGTACCTCAATGACCCAAAAAAGCTGGTTGTTAGGACATCCTGAAAAAAATCATGAAACAGGTACCGTAAGTAAGTGAGAATGATAAACTATGTGATGTTGTTTTATCTAGATCCAGTTTGTCTCGATACAAGTTAAGATATATACAAAAGTATCCCTCTCTCACAGTCAGCAGTTGTAAAGGGAACAAAGGAGGTGTCAAATTACTTGGCAGTATATCTACCCTCCTTCAACCCTGCGAGTGTTCTATACAAGTGTTCCTCAACCTTTGTTTTTTTTTACCTGGCCATTGGACTGGTTAATTTGGGATTTTGCAGACTAATAGGGTCTTTGCTAAGCATTAAAGAACTACTAAATAAGTGTGAAAATTCTCATTTTTCATATAAATCTCCTTGAATTAAGACCTTCATATAAATTTTATTAGAAGAAGAAATACTACAAGTCTGAGAGAAAAGCTTCTTTTATTGTTGTTGTTGTTTCTTATCCCCTTGTGTAAAGATTACATGAATTCCACGAGTCCATGCTCCTCGAGCTGTTTATAGACAGTGTTGTTGTTGTTTCTTATCCCCTTGTGTAAAGATTACATGAATTTCATGAGTCCATGCTCCTCCAGCTGTTTATAGACAGTGTTGTTGTTGTTTCTTATCCCTTTGTGTAAAGATTACACAAATTTCATGAGTTCATGATCTCATGTAATGGGGTATAGGGGTGCAGCTTTCGTTGATCATGGCATCATGACCCAGGTACACTTTGGTGAAAGTCTCACTTTGCCTATAATTTGAGGCCGTTCCTAACATGGAAGCCTTTACTGCTGACTCTAACATGAGTACAGACACAGCTCCTCTGTATCCCTGGAGTGGGACCATTGCTGAGGTCCATCAACCGGGTCAGTTGAACTCAGGATTTTTAAAGAGAGAGTGTACCTCCTGGTTACAGCATCAAGTCTACTAGAACAAGACTTGATCATGTAGAGGGTTTACTGTACCTCACTTGATGGTGTCTGCTGGGGGAAGAGTAGAACTCATCAATGGATGAGTCAATACAGTCAATAATATGCAACAACAACAACAAAAAGCCTTTATTTAAGGTCACTGACCCTATACAGGATTCACCAGAGGTATGCATAAGAACAAAGCAGTGAGACAAAGGAAACAACAATATAGACAGAAGAAAAAAAAAAATAAGAAAGAGAAAGAGGGAAGCAAGAAAAACAACACAAAAAGAGTAGCAGTAAGAAAGTGAGTGTCACTTGGCCTTCTTCTGAGATATGGACTTGTGGAAACCATAAAACGCCGTAGCAATATACTTAGTCAATAATAGGAAGTGAGATAGGAAGTTGTCACAGTTTGGGTTGTTGCTGCTCTCACTCTAGCCAAGCATGACTAACACCCGGTTGGTTTGTTGTGTGGCCTCTCACCACCGGATCCTTCCTCCATGCCACGTAAGTTCGCCGCTGCTGTCTCGCTGAGGGATGGAAGCCTAGAACCACCTGGCTGCTGTGCACGGCTTTGGCACCGTAGGGCGCAGATTGTTGCTGCTTTGTTTTATTTTGGCTATCATCCCGGGGGGGTTCTCTTCTCTCTTTTGACCTCAAGACCGCTTGAGGGAGAGTGTCCGAACAAAGAAACTGATGCCAGTGCACACACTCTCTTTGTCTACACCTTGCAACCATTTTCTTTAATGCCACAACTAATTTGGTGTTGTTGTTTTTTTCCACATTCTGTGAATTTTTATCAAGAGGGGAAAAAAACTCATTGAAAATTTGATTTTGTGTCGACTTTTATCCCTATCTAGATTAAATTGCCCCCTTTCTTATAAATTTGAGGGTTTATGCACGCTTGGAAAGAGCTGTGTGTGGGGCTTATCTCTAGGTTCAATTCTTTTTAGCTGACCACTTTCTCTTTCTAGAGGGATCATTGTTATGGGGGCAGCAATGTGCAAACTAAGACAGCATCAGTGTTAAGTAAGGCCATGGTGAAGACCTTGCCTCCTTCGAGACAAAGAGATTGAAGAATCATTAGGTAATTGAACCAAAATCAAAGTAGTGTGTTAACAACTTTGTTGCCAAAAGGTTAACTATAATTTACTTTTTTAGAATTTGGTCTGTGAGGTTACCATGCGGTTTGTATCTCTAATCAAAATATTATACCGTAATGAGATTTGGGAATAAGTTTGTAAAAGAGGAATCCATGTATAATGCTTAGTTTTAAAATCTCAGCTTTGTGATACACAGCTGTCATTATTGTATTTGGAATATAAGTAACTACATCCATTCTCCGGAATATTAAATTAACAAGTTTGTCAAGTTTCTCTTGCCCCAAAAATGGTAAGGTCCCAATAGAGGACCTAGAGGGAAATGTCCCATATGTAGAACACACTTATAAAAAGTGTATTGTCTCTACTCAAGACAGCCTGTGGTTCAGGGCTTCCATCCCTTCCTTGTACCCTACTCTTGTACTCAACATGGTCAGGTCCCAACAGGGGACCTAGAAGTAAAGGTCCCACCTGTAGAACACAGAAAATATTATCTCCCCAAGACAGCCTGTGGTTCAAGGCTTCCATCCCTTCCTTGTACCCTACTCTTGTACTCAACATGGTCAGGTCCCAACAGGGGACCTAGAAGTAAAGGTCCCACCTGTAGAACACAGAAAATATTATCTCCCCAAGACAGCCTGTGGTTCAAGGCTTCCATCCCTTCCTTGTACCCTACTCTTGTACTCAACATGGTCAGGTCCCAACAGGGGACCTAGAAGTAAAGGTCCCACATGTAGAACACAGAAAATATTATCTCCCCAAGACAGCCTGTGGTTCAAGGCTTCCATCCCTTCCTTGTATCCTACTCTTGTACCCAACATGGTCAGGTCCCAACAGGGGACCTAGAAGTAAAGGTCCCACATGTAGAACATAGAGAAAATATTATCTCCCCAAGACAGCCTGTGGTTCAAGGCTTCCATCCCTTCCTTGTACCCCACTCTTGTACTCAACATGGTCAAGTCCCGACAGGGGACCAAGAAGTAAAGGTCCCACCTGTAGAACACAGAAAATATTATCTCCCCAAGACAGCCTGTGGTTCAAGGCTTCCATCCCTTCCTTGTACCCTACTCTTGTACCCAACATGGTCAGGTCCCAACAGGGGACATAGAAGTAAAGGTCCCACATGTAGAACATAGAGAAAATATTATCTCCCCAAGACAGCCTGTGGTTCAAGGCTTCCATCCCTTCCTTGTACCCCACTCTTGTACTCAACATGGTCAGGTCCCAACAGGGGACCTAGAAGTAAAGGTCCCACATGTAGAACACAGAGAAAATATTATCTCCCCAAGACAGCCTGTGGTTCAAGGCTTCCATCCCTTCCTTGTACTCAACATGGTCAGGTCCCAACAGGGGACCTAGAAGGAAAGGTCCCACATGTAGAGCACAGAAAATATTATCTCCCCAAGACAGCCTGTGGTTCAAGGCTTCCATCCCTTCCTTGTATCCTACTCTTGTACCCAACATGGTCAGGTCCCAACAGGGGACCTAGAAGTAAAGGTCCCACCTGTAGAACACACAGAGAAAATATTATCTCCCCAAGACAGCCTGTGGTTCAAGGCTTCCATCCCTTCCTTGTATCCTACTCTTGTACCCAACATGGTCAGGTCCCAACAGGGGACCTAGAAGGAAAGGTCCCACATGTAGAACACAGAGAAAATATTATCTCCCCAAGACAGCCTGTGGTTCAAGGCTTCCATCCCTTCCTTGTATCCTACTCTTGTACCCAACATGGTCAGGTCCCAACAGGGGACCTAGAAGTAAAGGTCCCACATGTAGAACACAGAGAAAATATTATCTCCCCAAGACAGCCTGTGGTTCAAGGCTTCCATCCCTTCCTTGTATCCTACTCTTGTACCCAACATGGTCAGGTCCCAACAGGGGACCTAGAAGTAAAGGTCCCACATGTAGAACACAGAGAAAATATTATCTCCCCAAGACAGCCTGTGGTTCAAGGCTTCCATCCCTTCCTTGTATCCTACTCTTGTACCCAACATGGTCAGGTCCCAACAGGGGACCTAGAAGTAAAGGTCCCACCTGTAGAACACAGAAAATATTATCTCCCCAAGACAGCCTGTGGTTCAAGGCTTCCATCCCTTCCTTGTACCCTACTCTTGTACTCAACATGGTCAGGTCCCAACAGGGGACCTAGAAGTAAAGGTCCCACCTGTAGAACACAGAAAATATTATCTCCCCAAGACAGCCTGTGGTTCAAGGCTTCCATCCCTTCCTTGTACCCTACTCTTGTACTCAACATGGTCAGGTCCCAACAAGGGACCTAGAAGTAAAGGTCCCACCTGTAGAACACTGAGAAAATATTATCTCCCCAAGACAGCCTGTGGTTCAAGGCTTCCATCCCTTCCTTGTACCCCACTCTTGTACTCAACATGGTCAGGTCCCAACAGGGGACCTAGAAGTAAAGGTCCCACCTGTAGAACAGAAAATATTATCTCCCCAAGACAGCCTGTGGTTCAAGGCTTCCATCCCTTCCTTGTACCCCACTCTTGTACCCAACATGGTCAGGTCCCAACAGGGGACCTAGAAGTAAAGGTCCCACCTGTGGAACACAGAGAAAATATTATCTCCCCAAGACAGCCTGTGGTTCAAGGCTTCCATCCCTTCCTTGTACCCTACTCTTGTACTCAACATGGTCAGGTCCCAACAGGGGACCTAGAAGTAAAGGTCCCACATGTAGAACACAGAGAAAATATTATCTCCCCAAGACAGCCTGTGGTTCAAGGCTTCCATCCCTTCCTTGTACCCCACTCTTGTACTCAACATGGTCAGGTCCCAACAGGGGACCTAGAAGTAAAGGTCCCACATGTAGAACACAGAGAAAATATTATCTCCCCAAGACAGCCTGTGGTTCAAGGCTTCCATCCCTTCCTTGTACTCAACATGGTCAGGTCCCAACAGGGGACCTAGAAGGAAAGGTCCCACATGTAGAACACAGAAAATATTATCTCCCCAAGACAGCCTGTGGTTCAAGGCTTCCATCCCTTCCTTGTACCCTACTCTTGTACTCAACATGGTCAGGTCCCGACAGGGGACCTAGAAGGAAAGGTCCCACATGTAGAACACACAGAGAAAATATTATCTCCCCAAGACAGCCTGTGATTAAGGGCTTCCATCCTTTCCTTGTACCCCACTCTACATGGGCCTATTTTGTGAATTGCAGGTGTTGTTGTAGTAGGGACCACATTCCTGATCTCTACTAAGAGATTTTGGTCATTTAAAAAAAGATTACTGATTTTATAGAGTATAATAAAAGAAAATAAAACCTAATCCAAATAATTTTTAGTGTGTGACGTTTCGGCAACAGCATTGTCACCATCATCAGACAAAATAATTATTTTTTTAAAATAATCTTTTTTTTTTTTTAATTCTTCTGTCTGATGATGGTGCAATGCAGTTGCCGAAACGTCACACACTAATAAATTATTTGGATTATTAAGTCTTATTTTCTTGTATTTATAATCTATACTCCAAATTGTGTTTTATCATGATTTAATAGAGTTTTAGGTTTATTCAACTTGCCATATTTTTTTCCTCTTTTACTTTAAACTTACTAATTTCAGGTGTATTTAGAAATCTGACACGTGTGTTGAGAATATATATAGAGGTATACCATGAGTGTATTTCTGTTGGAGAGCTATTTTTCTATTGTAACTCTGATAGCTCTCACTCCTTGATGAACCAGCTTTGTAGCAAGCTCCAGATGGTGAGTTTTATCAAGCCACAGACAGGTAGGGCTAACTGTGAGTGATTGAGTGATATTAACTCCAGTAACTGAAGTAGGATCCCACTAAGTACATTCCCTCCCTCAGCATGTAGTTTGGAGTTTTTGATGAATTGGAGTAAATCCAGTTAAATGACGGACACAGGAGTGAGTCTAACAGTTTCTGTCTGTTCTCCAGCTGGAACCACAACCGTACCTTCCACAGCCACTGCAAGAAAGGAGGTCATCAAAAACAAGATCCGGGCAATTGGCAAGATGGCTCGGGTATTCTCTGTACTGAGGTGGGTTTGCTTCTTTGTATGCTTGGAATAGTTAGTTAGCCAGGCACTCTTATCTTTCTTTCTATGATCACAAGGTAATAAGACCAAATCCAATTTTTCATTCAGTACTTTTGACTGAAGATGGTAACAATGCTGTTACCGAAATGTTACACACTATTTATTTATTTGGATTTGGTCTTATTACCTTGTGTTTATAATCTATAATCCAAATTGTACCTTATCATTTTATGTTTTTTTGTTTAAATTATTTTTAGTATCCCCTTATACACACAACAATTTCCCCCCCTACACAACAACAAGGTAATAATATCAAATCCAAATAAATTAATAGTGCGTGATGTTTCGGTAACAGCGTTGTTGCTGAAACCTCACATACTATTTATTTATTTGTATTTGGTCTTATTACCTTGTACAGTGGTACCTCGACATACGAGCGCCCCAACATACGAGTTTTTCGAGATACGAGCCGACGAGCAAGTGATTTTTTGCTTTTAGTTACGAGCGAAATTCGAGATAAGAGTTCGGTTCGGTAGTGTTGAAGATATTAATCTGTGATTTTAAATGTTTCTTTTTGACCAGTACTTTTGTTTTGTTTTTGCTTTTCCTAAAATGTTTCTTTCTTCTTCTTCATTATTATTTGTTCTATATGCAAAGCTTTGTTTTTTGAGACTTGAATAAACAAATTCAAGTTTATTATATTTTTGTGTGCTTTTAAAGTTAAAACACAACAGGTAGTAACACGCAGTCGCGCCATCACGATCAGTTAGCAGCGTGCTTCCGCTGTGATAAGTTGTGTTTTGTGTTCGCGTTTTGTGTTGCGTTTACATTTACAGTTTTAGTTCATTTATTTTTATAACCATGGATTGGAAGAAAGTTTGTAAAAAGTCAAGTGCTAAGAAAAAGATGATGAGTATTGAATTAAAATGTGAAATTATAGAAAACGTGAAACAAACCTCCTTGGACATGTTTTTTTCTAAACAGCCTACAGGTGAAAGCAAGAAAAATGTAGCGAAAAAGGCAAAGACCAGTGAGGATATCTAATTTATTTCTTTACATTCTCTTTTTTGTGCAATAAATATTTGATATTTATAAATACGTTTTTATTATTTAAAACCACGTAACAAAAATAACTGGGGTGACATTTTGGAGGTTGGAACGGATTAATGGTAGTTCAATTGTTTTGTATGGGGAAATTTGCTTCGAGATACGAGTAATTCAAGATACGAGCAAGGTTGCGGATCGAATTAAACTCGTATGTCGAGGTACCACTGTAGTTCTAATCTATAATCCAAATTTTGCCTTATCATTATCCCTAGTACACGTGGTAAAGGTCATGATGGTGGGTAGTAGGGGGTCGAGTGGATGAGTGGCCTAAACCGTTGGTTTCTGATTGCTATGACCCAGGATCAAATCTCACATTGGGTACTTTTTTCTAATTAAATAAAAAAATGCTCCAATGGGCCCCGATTCTTGCAAGACTTCAACCAACCAGCGATTGTAAGTAACCAAACAGGGCTCTGGCATATTTGGAAGTACGAAAGTTAAACTGTGCCAATTTCTACTCAGTAGTTGCCAATTTCTACGCATCATGATTATCATGGCTTGTACCACGTGTACTAGGGATAATAAAAATTAAAAAAAAGATGGGTAGGTAGCGACTGCTTTTACTGCAAGTATATATATACACACATATAGATAGCAGTTTTTTACTTGCAAATGTGTCAGAGTCCTGTTTGGTTACCTGTACTCACTTGGCATTCCCTGTCTTAGCAGTGTCCAATCATGTTCCAGGGAGGAGTGTGTCCTTGGTCCTTGTTGATGTTGCACAGTACTTGTGATGCAAGCTCTATATGTGACATGGAATGTCCTAGCAGTGTCCAATCATGTTCCAGGGAGGAGAGCGAGAGTGTCCTGTAAGCAAGTGTCCTTGGCCCTTGTTGATTTCATTAAATTGTAAAGTCAGAGATGAAGGTGTATTCTCTGATGTTGATGTTGCACAGTACTTGTGATGCAAGCTCTATATGTGACATGGAATGTCCTAGCAGTGTCCAATCATGTTCCAGGGAGGAGAGCGAGAGTGTCCTGTAAGCAAGTGTCCTTGGCCCTTGTTGATTTCATTAAATTGTAAAGTCAGGGATGGACATATATTCTCTGATGTTGATGTTGCACATTCCTTGTGATGCAAGCTCTATATGTGACATAGAATGTCTTAGCAGTGTCCAATCATGTTCCAGGGAGGAGAGCGAGAGTGTCCTGTAGCAAGTGTCCTTGGTCCTTGTTGATTTTATCAAATTGTATAGTCAGAGATGAACATGTATTCTCTGATGTTGATGTTGCACAGCACTTGTGATGCAAGCTCTATATGTGACATAGAATGTCCTAGCAGTGTCCAATCATGTTCCAGGGAGGAGAGCGAGAGTGTCCTGCAGCTGAAGGGCCTCACCCCCACTGGCACCCTACCCATTGGAACCCTCCAAGGAGGCCGGTCCTCTCTAAAGAATGGTGAGTAGCCATGGTGCCATAGGGGAGGTTCTGCTGACATCGGTGTCTGTCCCCTTGTATAGCTCTGGCTGGGTTCTCTCCCCACCACCGCATCTCCAGCTTCGAGGAGGCTAAAGGACTGGACAAGATCAATGAGCGCATGCCTCCGCGCAAGGACAACCCCTATGAGGAGAGGACTGCCCCCAACAATTCATCTTCTTGAGTCTCCCCAGCTCCTCTCTAACTCGGAAGTGCCACAGTCTCCTTCTTTCACCCTGAGTTTTGGCTTTGTGTTGTGGCTTCCTCCTTCCTGAGGTAAGGCCTCTCCCGCTCCAGCCCCCAGGCTGGCTGTGGTACAAGTGCCTTACTCAGTGGGAGGAGCCCCCGGGATTGTTGTTGTACCATAGTTTGGTTTGGTTTGGTTGGGTCCCCTCCCCCTTCTCTTCTCTCTCTCTCTCTATATCTTTACTTTTCACCTTTTTTTTCTTCTTTTCAATTGAATGAACTTCTTCCTCTAACTTGGCAGAATTCATGTAATTATATTACTGTATAGACAGATTGCTGCTGTACAGATAATGGCTATAATCTACCCCTCCTACCTTCTTCTTCACCTAAAACTACCACATATATATATATATATTTAATATATGCTATTATATTTATGAGGACACTTGTTGAGTCTAATTCCTCCTTTTATCCTCCTATCTTTTTCCTTGGCATCTCTCTAAAGGATATTGTGGCTTTTTACGTTTTTTTTTTTTGTTGTTTTTTTTCTCTCTCTCTCTGCCTGAGAGGAGCTGTTTTTTTTTTTTTTTTCTCTACAAGGGCACTTCATATCATGCACCAGCCATGACTAATTATATTTGTTGTTGATGGATATTTATCACTTTCCCGTCTTTTTTCCCTCCCCTGTTCCCCTTTATCTAAACACTTTCCCACATACACAAAAACACATACACACACATTATATATATATATCTATCTAATCTCTATGTTATTATTGTTTTTTTTTATTCTTGTTGTTCTCTTTTTGTTTATTCACACACCCCCTCTTCCCCCCCCAACTCTCCATTGATTTGAAGTTGTTTGCATGCTCTAATTGCAGTGCCATACCAAACAAATCACATATTATTATTATATATAAAAAAAGAAGAAAAAAAAAACTTCTTTGACAAAAAATAAATAAATAAAAAGAGAGACTATATATATATATATAATAATAAAAGTATTTTTTGACCAAAATATTTTTATTTTGCTATAATTTTAGTTGACCGGAGGAGTGTTTGTGGCTAACCCATGTTTTCTTGTCATCTTCCAAGCTCTCTCAACTTACTCTATACTTATACTCTATCTCTCTCTCTATCTCTAACTCTATAATATATCTCTTTAATCTATTAACTATCTCTCTCTCTATCTCTCTCTCTCTGTCTGTTGTGCCCTTGTTGTAAATGATTGTACAACTCTCTTTTCTTGTGTTTCAAAATAAAAATACTGACCTCAGCTTCCATTCTCTATCTCTCCTTTTTTTTCCCCTCTCTCCAAACTTGCTCTTTGTCTACACACATTACAATCATCCACCTATATATATATGTAGTATAGTTGAAGTTGATAGCAAAGAGGTGATGGATTTAAAAGGCCGTTGCATAGAGTTCAGGCGAGGCACTCTCTACGAAGTCCCGGATGAAGACACCTATACGTATATCAAGTTGGTTAACTTAAGTCAGGATCTCCTATTGGATATGTACGACACCAAGAAGGTTCTCGTGGTGATGGACAATCCTATGATGGAGCTGGCCATCGAGGACGAGCTAAACGGCCGGTTGACAGTGGAAGGAAGATCGTGGGATGATCAGGAACAAGAAGATCCTGACTGTAGGGAGATACGTCCAAAGAAAGCCATTGGAGCGGCAATTGAAGGACATCGCCATTATTATAAATAAATTTTCAGTCGTTGATGTTGATGATATATATATGCAGTAGAACTACCTCCCGGACTCATGTCTACTTCCATGTTAGGAATGGCCTCAAACTACAGGCAAAGTCAGACTTTCACCAAAGTGTGCCTGGATCATGGTGACCATGATCAACGAAAGCTGCATCCCTACACCCCATTCCTTGAGATCAGCTCGAGTAGCATGAACTCATGGAATTTGTGTAATCTTTACACAAGGAGATTAGAAACAACAACAACTACCTCCCTGTAAAGGACAACACCTAATTACAGAGTCAAAGTGTTCTTTAGAGAAAGATGTCCTCTTACCGGAGAGTTACTATATAGTCAAAATGTTAATTTTGCAAATGAAAACTGTCTTTTGTAGAGAGGTGGATGTCCTCTCATGGAGGTTGTTCTACTGTACATGCTACAAGGTACAACTTCCTTAAGTTTTGTCCATGAGTGTAAACTAATAGCTAACTTATTAACATATTTTATGACAGAAAAATGATGACATTAATATGTTATTGAATTTTTCACTAAGAAAAAAATACTAATAAACCTTAATTGTTGAAAATGTTAGGCAAACTTTGACTCTGGCAAAACCCGGGCGAAGTTGGGTATACGTTTGCTGGTATAATTATAATAATTAACAATAAGGCACAATTTGGATTATAGATTATAAACACAAGGTAATAAGACCAAATTCAAATAAATAAATAGTGTGTGATGTTTCAGTAGCAGCGTTGTTACCATCTTCAGACAAAAGTACTGAATGAGAAATTTACTGTTACTGAAACGTCATACACCATTCATCCATCTGGACCCGGCCCCACTATCCTTTGTCTACAATCTATAATCCAAATTGTGCTTTATCATCATTTGTAAATGAATTTAAAACTTTGATTTCTAAATTCATTTACAAATGATGATAAGGCACAATTTGGATTATAGATTGTAGACACAAGGTAATAAGACCAAATCCAAATTGATAAATAGCGTGTGATATTTCAGTAACAGCATTTTTACCGAAACATCACACACTATTTATGTATATGGATTTGGTCTTATTACCTTGTGTTTTACGTGAATGTTTTACAACAAGGACAATGTGTATATATCTTGTTCACGTGAGGTACAGATGGCTATCTAGATATAAATCAGACTTAGGATGATGCATCACACTAAGGTTTATTGACTACGTTAGGTTGGATCATTCAGGAACTCTTCTGTGGAACCCTGATGGCAACCAGCTTGGTCTCGAGGTATTCCTTCAAGCCATCTTCTCCCCTGGAAATACGACTTTAGTATGGTATATGGTCAGTTTGAAGTAAATACTTACAGCTCTCGTCCTTGCCCCGACATCTTGTAGCCTCCGAAGGGTGTCTGGGCTACTGTGTGATGATAGCAGTTGACCCACACCGACCCTGATTGGACCCCCTGGACGAACATGAGAGCCTGGTCGAGTGACTTGGTGACTACGCCGGCTCCAAGTCCATAGTGGCTGGCATTCGCCCGCTCCAGTACCTCATCCAGTGTCTTGAAAGAGAAGATCTGTTGGACTGGTCCAAAGATCTCCTCGCGGGCAATTCGCATGTCATCTTTGACATCTGCGAAGATGGTGGGTTCTACGAAATACCCGGATGTTCCGATTCTCTTACCGCCACATACTAGTTTTGCTTTTTGGTCTTTCCCTGATTTGATCATATCCAGGATTTTATCTAATTGCTCCTTACTGATTTGTGGTCCCTGTAAGGTATCTGGGTTGAAAGGATCCCCGACTTTTCTTTTCAGCGTTAGTTCTTTAGAACGTTTGACAAATTCTTCGTAGATGGGTTCCTGGACGAAAGTTCTTGTCCCGGCACAGCAGCATTGACCTGCATTCTCGAACACGGCTTGATGAGCGATCTCAACTGCTTCGTCTAGATCGGCGTCCGCAAACACCACCAGGGGGCTTTTCCCGCCTAGTTCAAGTGTCACACGCTTGGCGTTGGATTGTCCTGCCATCTCCAGGATCAGCTTGCCCACCTGGAACATACCAGAGTGACAAGTACCCTCTCTTGGGACTCACCAAAATAGGGTGCTATAAACAGGTCACTTTTAATGTAAATCACATTGTACCACGTATTTATAATCGGGCGCTATAGAGAGGGTGGTGCTATTTAGAGGGGGCGCTATAGACAGGTTTAACTGTATATATATGTCATAATATATACTCTTCCAGGAATAATAAAGCTAACCTACGGACAACCCAGAGAGAGACGGGAGGGTAAGGACCGGCCACTTGAGACACCAGCGACATTCCAAGGGGCGACCACTGGGGTCTCTCACTACTTTTACAACTGTTTCCTGGGATAGTTGGGAAATGCGAACAAATCGCCTTTCCAATCAGCATCTGCCATGCCTAGACAAGGGGTCAGCAAACTTTTGAATAGAAAGAGTCAAAAATTACAATTTACAAAATATCAAAGTTTTTAAAGAGTCACATAAATAATATTTACATATGGACCTATGAAAAAGCAATAGAAAAAAAATCAAAGAAAAATGGGTCAGGTGTTGATATTAAAAATAAAGAAGGCATCTCCTGACCACGAGCACATGTGCTTTTTAGATGGCAGAGCGCCATCTAGTGGAGCAAAAATAAACTAAACGTTTATTTAGCTTGCTCCGTGATATTTGGCCAACCCAATATTTTATTTTTTTTCTATTGTTTTTTTCATGTGTTAAGCGTCTTTACGCAAATTTGGCCATAAATACCCATTTCTTGATTTCTCAAGAAGCCTCTCGGACCAAAAAATCTTTTTGGTCGCAGTGGTTACAGCCTACTCCACGCTGACGAGCGCCAACAGCGCGAAACGCATTCGTGGATGGCTTTTCTTGATTTATCAAGAAATTGGGTTGGCCAAATATCATGGAGCAAGCTAAATAAATGTTTAGTTTATTTTTGCTCCACTAGATGGCGCACTGCGTGCTGACCCCTGTCCTAGACAATTAGATAAAAGTATAGGGAAAGAAAGAACTACAAGGCGAATCCAAAAATATCGAGACAATTTTTTTACAAGAAATTAAACCATTTTTCTTTTATATAAATAGACATCTATACTGTTATATATAATACTATAATATACACTCATGGACAAAACTTAAGGAAGTTGTACCTTTTAGCATGTATATCTGGATTCAGACAATAATTCTGAAAGATACACTCATGGACAAAACTTAAGGAAGTTGTACCTTTTAGCATGTATATCTGGATTCAGACAATAATTCTGAAAGATACACTCATGGACAAAACTTAAGGAAGTTGTACCTTTTAGCATGTATATCTGGATTCAGACAATTACTCTGAAAGATACACTCATGGACAAAACTTAAGGAAGTTGTACCTTTTAGCATGTATATCTGGATTCAGACAATAATTCTGAAAGATACACTCATGGACAAAACTTAAGGAAGTTGTACCTTTTAGCATGTATATCTGGATTCAGACAATAATTCTGAAAGATACACTCATGGACAAAACTTAAGGAAGTTGTACCTTTTAGCATGTATATCTGGATTCAGACAATAACTCTGAAAGATACACTCATGGACAAAACTTAAGGAACTTGTACCTTTTAGCATATATATCTGGATTCAGACAATTACTCTGAAAGATATTACAGTAACCTTTATTGAAGACACAAGATAACCAAATGTGAACAATCTCTTTCTCCTTAAAAAAAAAAAAGATGGTGACATCAAACTTTCAACTTCCTTAAGTTTTGTCTATGAGTTTATAATGTTATTTTCATTGCAGTAAGAACAGTAGAAAGCTGTTTTACTGGTGATGAGACTATATACATGATAGCTAGTGATGAGGAGGGTAAAGTCAACATAGCCGTACCTCTGTAGAACCGGTGAAGGCTACCTTGTCCACATCCATATGACGGGCCAATGCGGCACCTGCTGTTGGGCCGAAGCCAGGCAGTACAGCGACCACTCCTGGCGGGAACCCAGCTTCCAGTACCAAACTGGCGCAATACAGAGCTGACAGTGGTGTTTGTTCAGCCGGCTTTAGGATCACAGCATTCCCCGCAGCAAGAGCTGGTCCCCATTTCCAGCCAACCATTACCACGGGGTAGTTCCACTGCCACAACAAACCTTGCTAGGTTGAAGTCAGATCAGATCAGGGATTTGTTGCGCTAGCCATTGACAGTTGATTCTTAAAAATTGAAGATAATTTGGCCAGTAAATCTCTTAAAAATAATATATATATATGTGGTATAAAAGGTAGAGAAATAAACGCACCACAATTTGGAAGAGGAACCCAGGCAACCAGAGAGAGAGAGAGAGATGGGACTGGCACAGCCGGGCAGCCATTCGTATCGCACACAATCCCCAACAGTCTTAAAAGTCCCAAGGTGTTAACTGATGGACCCCAGTGGTCGCCCCTTGGAATGTCGCTGGTGTTTCAAGTGACCGGACTATACATTCCCTTCTCTCTCTGGGTTGACTGTAGGTTGGCTTTATTATTTCTGGAAGAGTATATATTATGACATATATATATATATATCCAGTTAAACCTTTCTATAGCGCCCCCTCTAAATAGCGCATTCCTCTCTATAGCGCCCGATTTTAAATACGTAGTACGATATATTGGGAGGGCTTGCTTCATCAGTGGTAAACCCTCCCAGCGATTTCACCAATTTAATCTACCAAAACGCTTTTTTAGAGCTCTAATACTGTATTGGACAATTCTGCTTTTATAAGCTACACTGGAAGGTGAAATCTTAAAAATGATATTCAAGCAAACTATGGACATAAATTTTTTTCATGGCAGTAAGGACAGTAGAAGTTTGATTTATGTGTAAAAGAAATATTTGTGCTTTTTAATGCTTCCATTTATGTTTAGATCGGTTCCAAAATCACTTTATTAGGTACCACTCAACAAGAGCAATCTAGTTTATGATATTTACAACAATGAATAATTGTGAAGGTTATTCACTTATTAAAACAAAGTGTACAATGCGGGAATAAATCCCGGTTCATGGCTGTCGGGAATCGAGGGTTTCAACGACTCGTCCACCGACTTTTACCTCAACAACCAAAACTAAGTTAGTCTTTGAGGCTTCCTGAAAAATCAAGGAACATGTATTATAAGGCAAAAAGTATAAAAAAACGCAAAACTTTATGAAAAAAGGGTGTAAAAGTGGAATTGTACTGGGATGTTTATAGAATGTTTATATCCTGAGTGTTCATTGGACCGCTACCCACCGGTGTGATTTGACCGCACACTCCAACGGGTTCCTTGCGGGTGAAAGTCAGAGCATCTCCATCTGGACAAGTTTCACTAATGTTAGCTGTTGTGTATTTGCATATTTACTCTGTGTATATTTGTTCTTTGTTGTAGCACAAGAGAGGGGGTGCTATAGACAGGTCACTTTTAATGTAAGTCTTGGTGTGCCACCTTTCTTTTGTAAGAACTCCTGGGGATGGTACAATCTGGATTATAGCCATTAACCAGACAAAGAAAGAAGTAGATAACAAACCTACATCCGAATGAATAGATTTTGAGTGAAGTTTTAGTAACATCGTTATTACCATCTTCAGATCCCTTGCCGGTCCCAAGCCCGGATAAAAAAGAAGGAGGGGGAGCAGTAACAAGCTCACTAAAAAACCTAGGTTCAACTGGCCATGCTGATAGTACCCTGTAAGGGCTCCTAATCCAGGGATACAGGATGAGCAGCGTTTGTACTCCCATGTTAGGAACGGCTGTACATGACGTCTGTTTCTCATGTCAGAGGCGGCCATTTCTTTTGGAGCTAAGTCGGCCTGCCACTGAGTAGTGCTCCCAGTCTTAATGACAAAGGCAGACACATTCTACTTCACCCAGTTATGATGGTTGTCAAACAGACACCATCAACAAGCTTTACAGGCTTGATACCCTAATATGATTGAGTGGAAATAAGAAAGAAGACTTTTAATGTAAATCGCATCTAACTACGTATTTAAAATTGGGCGCTATAGAGAGGGAGGTGCTATTTAGAGGGGGCGCTATAGACAAGTTTAACTGTATATTGTTAGAATTAACCACTAAATTAATGGGGGGGTATAAATATATATTTATTTTAAAATATAAAAAAACGATACTAATTAAAACTAGAATTTTAAATTCATTAGTGTAATTTAGGTCCATGGTAGTTGAAAGATTCTACAGAATTTATCAAATTTTCTATATTCTTCTTTACTGGAAACCATTTGGCTTAAACTGGAACTAATTCATGCACCTTATCCCAGTACAA
>CP092863.1:81395278-81409752 GCA_030710605.1 Cordylochernes scorpioides | reverse complement strand
GACATCTCTACAAAGGACAGTTTCCATCACCAATACAGTAGAACATACTTCATTAGAGGACACATCTCTACAAAGGACAGTTTCCATCACCAATACAGTAGAACATACTCCATTAGGGGACACTCACTCTAGAGGACATCTCTACAAAGGACAGTTTCCATCACCAATACAGTAGAACATACTCCATTAGAGGACACCTCTCTACAAAGGACAGTTTCCATCACCAATACAGTAGAACATACTCCATGAGAGGTCACTCACACTAGAGGACACCTTTCTACAAAGGACAGTTTCCATCACCAATACAGTAGAACATACTCCATTAGAGGACACTCATACTAGAGGACACCTCTCTACAAAGGACAGTTTCCATCACCAATACAGTAGAACATACTCCATTAGAGGACACTCATACTAGAGGACACCTCTCTACAAAGGACAGTTTCCATCACCAATACAGTAGAACATACTCCATTAGAGGACACTCATACTAGAGGACACCTCTCTACAAAGGACAGTTTCCATCACCAATACAGTAGAACATACTCCATGAGAGGACACTCATACTAGAGGACATCTCTACAAAGGACAGTTTCCATCACCAATACAGTAGAACATACTCCATTAGAGGACACTCATACTAGAGGACACCTCTCTACAAAGGACAGTTTCCATCACCAATACAGTAGAACATACTCCATGAGAGGACACTCATACTAGAGGACATCTCTACAAAGGACAGTTTCCATCACCAATACAGTAGAACATACTCCATTAGAGGACACTCATACTAGAGGACACCTCTCTACAAAGGACAGTTTCCATCACCAATACAGTAGAACATACTCCATGAGAGGACACTCATACTAGAGGACATCTCTACAAAGGACAGTTTCCATCACCAATACAGTAGAACATACTCCATTAGAGGACACTCATACTAGAGGACACCTCTCTACAAAGGACAGTTTCCATCACCAATACAGTAGAACATACTCCATGAGAGGACATCTCTACAAAGGACAGTTTCCATCACCAATACAGTAGAACATACTCCATGAGAGGACACTCACGCTAGAGGACACCTATCTATAAAGAACAGTTTCCATCACTAAAAATGCCATTTTTACTATTTAGCAAACTCTCCCTAAAGGACACTGGCTCTGCAACTAGGTGTCTTTTACAGAGAGGTAGTTCTACTGTAACTGTAAACAGATATCCATTCACTTTATAGGGTGACCCACAGCAGGGTATTTGGAACGCTGGTTCCATCCAACAAAGTTGCTAACAGTGCTGAGTTATTAGCATCAGAAACCATTTTGGCAACTTTCCAGAACTAAGGAACCGGGGGAGGAACATTGCTTCTTGGAGCCCAGTGGATCAATAAAGATTGTTTGGCATTTAGGTCCACTGCTGGCAGTGTTAACATCAGGAAGGTGGATAGACCATTTCATGGACAAAACTTAAGGAAGTTGTACCTTTTACCATGTATATCTGGATTCAGACAATAACTCTGAAAGATACACTCATGGACAAAACTTAAGGAAGTTGTACCTTTTACCATGTATATCTGGATTCAGACAATAACTCTGAAAGATACACTCATGGACAAAACTTAAGGAAGTTGTACCTTTTACCATGTATATCTGGATTCAGACAATAACTCTGAAAGATACACTCATGGACAAAACTTGAGGAAGTTGTACCTTTTACCATGTATATCTGGATTCAGACAATAACTCTGAAAGATACACTCATGGACAAAACTTGAGGAAGTTGTACCTTTTAACATGTATATCAGGATTCAGACAATAACTCTGAAAGATACACTCATGGACAAAACTTGAGGAAGTTGTACCTTTTAACATGTATATCAGGATTCAGACAATAACTCTGAAAGATACACTCATGGACAAAACTTGAGGAAGTTGTACCTTTTAGCATGTATATCTGGATTCAGACAATAACTCTGAAAGATACACTCATAGACAAAACTTAAGGAAGTTGTACCTTTTATCCTGTATATCTGGATTCAAAAATAACTCTGAAAGATACACTCATAGACAATACTTAAGTAAGTTGTACATTTTACCATGTATATCTGGATTCAGACAATAACTCTGAAAGATACACTCATGGACAAAACTTAAGGAAGTTGAACCTTTTACCATGTATATCTGGATTCAGACAATAACTCTGAAAGATACACTCATGGACAAAACTTAAAGGAAGTTGTACCTTTTAGCATGTATATCTCTGGATTCAGACAATAACTCTGAAAGATACACTCATGGACAAAACTTAAAGGAAGTTGTACCTTTTACCATGTATATCTGGATTCAGACATTAACTCTGAAAGATACACTCATGGACAAAACTTAAGGAAGTTGTGCCTTTTAACATGTATATCAGGATTCAGACAATAATTCTGAAAGATATTACAGTGATCTTTATTGAAGACTCACAAGATAACCAATATACACGCATGGACAAAACTTAAGGAAATTGTACCTTTTAACATGTATATCGGGATTCAGACAATAATTCTGAAAGGTATTTGATACACAGTGATCTTTATTGAAGACACACAAGATACCCAATATACACTCTTGGACAAAACTTAAGGAAATTGTACCTTTTAACATGTATATCGGGATTCAGGCAAAACTCTGGGAGATATTACAGTGACCTTTATTGAAGACACACGAGATAACCAAGTGTGAACAGCCTCTGTCTCCTTTAAAAGGATAAGACAACCAGTGACAGTAAACTGTGACATTTCGGTAACAACTTTGTTACCATCTTCAGACAAAAGTACTGAATCAAAAAGTACTTGATTCAGTACTTTTGTGACAACACTGTTATTGAAACATCACTTACCATTTATTTATTTAGATTTGGTCTTATTACCTTGTGTTTACCTTGTATTTATAATCTATAATCCAAATTGTGTCTTGTCAACAGTAATTGAAGTTGAGTGAATATTGAACAAGTATGTAAGAGTACGGTGATAAACAGAGTGTCTAAATATATTCTGTTACAACAGCCATATAGCAAACATGAGTCAGTTAAAGAACCAGAACATCAGCTTTATCAAGTTCAGAATGCTGCCTAGGCTGTTGGTGGAAGGATGGTCTAAACCATTGGTTTTCGACCGCTACAAACCCGAGATCAAATCCCACATTGGGCACTTTTTTCTGATTAAAAAAAAAAAATGCTTCAATGGCCCCCGATTCTTACAAAAGTCAACCCTACCAGCGAGTGCAAGTAACCAAACGGGGCTCTGGCATATTTGTAAGTGTAAAAGTCGAACTGCTTTTCACATGTGTAGACATGTGGTGTATTTACAGTAAAAGCTGTCGCTTAACTACCCACCATGATTATCATGGACTGTACCATGTAGCCTAGGAATAATAATAACTTCTATGACCAAAAATATGAGATAGAAATATTTACAGGAATAAAAATATCACATAAAACACTAATCGTAAAGATAGAGGCTCCCTGGCTGGCATTCATAGTTCTTCAAATTAAATATACTTTGGCCAATAATTTAAAATGGATAAAACAACTTTTAAATAAAACTCTGGATGCCATGAAATGATCTTTAAACCAGGATGATTTGTTCAGTGCTCACTTGATAACTTCTTTGTACTTTCTGGACTTATGGACTATTGTATTTATATGGACGTTTTCACTGGAATGAAGGGTGTGTATTTGTCCATTGTTTGAGCCATTCACTGAAGGCAGTAGATTTATAGTGATAAATGTTTTGTTGTTGTTTCTTATCTCCCTGTGTAAAGATTACACAAATTCTATGAGTCCATGTTCCTTGAGTTGTTTATAGACAGTGTTGTTGTTGTTTCTTATCCCCTTGTGTAAAGATTACACAAATTCTATGAGTCCATGCTCCTCAAGCTGTTTATAGACAGTGTTATTGTTGTTTCTTATTCCCTTGTGTAAAGATTACACAAATTCCATGAGTCCATGCTCCTCAAGCTGTTTATGGACAGTGTTGTTGTTTCTTATCCCCTTGTGTAAAGATTACACAAATTCCATGAGTCCATGCTCCTCTAGCTGTTTATAGACAGTGTTGTTGTTGTTTCTTATCCCCTTTTGTAAATATTACACAAATTCCATGAGTCCATGCTCTTCAAGCTGTTTATAGACAGTGTTGTTGTTGTTTCTTATCCCCTTGTATAAAGATTACACAAATTCCATGGGTCCATGCTCCTCCAGCTGTTTATAGACAGTGTTGTTGTTGTTTCTTATCCCCTTGTGTAAAGATTACATAAATTCCATGAGTCCATGCTCCTCCAGCTGTTTATAGACAGTGTTGTTGTTGTTTCTTATTCCCTTGTGTAAAGATTACACCAATTCCATGAGTCCGTTGATCATGGTACCATGATCCAGGCATACTTTGAGGAAAGTCTGAAGATTTTGTTGTTAGCTTTTCTGGCTGGTTTTTAAGATAGCCAGGCATTGGGGTACTATATTTCCGCAAGAACTCTTGCTGCCACCATACTCAGATGTCTGTGGTAGTGTTGAATTGGAGTAGATTTTTTAAAAATTTGATCAATTCTGCCCATATAACCTGTTGATGTTAAATTCTTATATTGAACATATTTTTTTGATCTTGCACAAACAATAGAAAGAAACAAAGTAATAAGACCAAATAAATAAATAGTGTGTATAATAATCTTATTATGTTGTGTTTCTAATCTATAATACAAATTGTAAACCTAAACACAATAGAGAAAAACACTTATTAATATACTTTATACAAAATTAAAAAGCTACTAATGTTTGCAAGGTTTTCCCACTATGTACTAAGTGTCAACCTGCAACTCCAAACTACATCATTAACTGTATTGGTTCATCCATTGATGAGCTCTACTCATCCCCAGCAGACATCATCAACAAGCTTTACAAACTTGATACCCTGATATGATTGAGTGGAGATAAGAAAGAAGACACATCCCCAGCAGACACCATAAACTAACTCTACAAGCTTGATACCCTAATATGATTGAGTGGAAATAAGAAAGAAGAAGACACATCCCCAGCAGACACCATCAACAAGCTCTATAAGCTTGATACCCTGATATGATTAAGTGGAGATAAGACACATCCCCAGCAGATACCATCAACAAGCTCTACAAGGAGTGATACACTAATATGATTGAGTAGAGATAAGAAAGAAGAAGAAATAACTACTGATACTAGATATTCTTAATTTTTTCTAGTAAGAACATGGCCTTCTGGAGATGGTTGACAGGAATGAAATTAACAAGTTGAACAACTAGGCCAAAACTCTCGAGTGGATAAAGGTATTTGCTGGAGGGTGTATGGAAGACGAACTAGGAAGCAAAAGGCGGAATGGAGTTTATGGACAATTTTTAGAGAAGACCATATGATATCAGAAATTAGCCACAAAGGAGTGGACAAGGATTCTGTCCACCCACAGGTCGAGGAGAAACACCAGTTGCTACCCAAAATTGTCTCGAGGCCTTTCCACAAACCCACGGCGCGACATTTCGGTAGAAATGGTGAGAATGAAGAGAATGCTGAGAGAGAATTAAATGGGCAAGGAAGGGTTTATATATAGAGTGTTGGGGACGTGGCCAGGAAAACAAAGGAGGCGTGGAAGGACCCCATCTATTTGATGTAGTTGAGGTATAACCGACGGACCCAAGATAGTTGGTTGCTCAACCCCCTCTTGGCCACAGTCAGCCATCGATGATAGTGTTGTAGGGCCGCCGTTAATGCCATTTTGGTGAAGAACAAATGACAATGGGCCTGGAATAGATCACTGCGCCATTACACGTGCCTGTCACTCCACCGTGTGTGTAGTGGGGAGGTCCGCCGGGCCTCAAAATAGCCGCTTGCCTCGTCCCTCCTCCCATGTAACAACCGGCAGCGAGATATTCTCGGTCGGTCGGTCTGGCGAGGGAGTTGACCTCGAGCTTTAGAACCTCGCGACGTTGATGGCTACTTCTTGTAGCGCGCGATGAACCGACACTTAAGTAGACTGGTTCAAAATCACATTAATAGGTACCGCTCAGCAAGAATAACCTAGTTCATGATAATTGAAACAGTGAATAATATGTGAAGGTTATTCAACAAATTTTAACGCGGGATTCAATCCCGGTTCATCACTGTCGGGAATCGAGCGTGTTACCCTCTCATCCACCAACTTATATCGGGAACCGAGCGTGTTACCCTCTCATCCACCGATACTTAAGTAGACGTTGAAAGGATTAACTTCTCTATTTCAGGAAATGTTGTATCACACATTAATCTTTTATTATTATTATCCTATTGTATAAGTATTACAAGGTCGTGGAGACCGAATTCATGGATTAAATTTATAATCTTGCTAATGTTGGAATATATCCTGTCTTAAGGTTCCCATGCATTCAATGGGGTGGTTTGGAGAGGCTTCTTTAGTCCTGTGGGTAGGTCTTTACATCATCCTGGAAGAGGAGCGGTCTAGTATGGCCCAGTTTTGATCCTGGAAATACAGATTGCTGTTTGTCGGTTCATCCCACATTCCAGAATAGCTCCACGCTTTTGATTCAGATACCAATGATGGGCTATTACGTGTGACTACAACCGGATTTTTTCTGTGAGCATCGTATCGAGAAATTTGAGGCCTCTTCACCTCCCCACGAATCTGTAACTCGACCTAGGATTGATGTTCAAGGGGTTACTTCCTTATTTGTTCCTTCCTAAGTCTTAGTCAAACTAGGCGAAATATCTTCCTGCCTTTTGTGCCCAGGACATTAAGCAAAATTGCCTTTACACATATTGTGCTTAGAATTTTAGTGATTACACCCCCCCCCCCCCCCTTTTTTTTCGGCGTTTTGTAGGTTTATCACTCAAAGTGCGACCTATCTAGATAGCTATGGTCAAGATTCTTGCTGAAGATTATTCTGTTTTCTCTGGAGATGCTAACCATCGTTAAGAAGCCACCCGTGCAGAGAAGAAGGGACAAAAGTTACTCTTTTACGTGTTTCAAACACAAACTGTGCAGAAAAGAAGTGACAAAAGTTATTCTTTTACGCGTTTCAAACACAAACTGTGCAGAAAAGAAGTGACAAAAGTTACTCTTTTACGCGTTTCAAACACAAACTGTGCAGAAAAGAAGTGACAAAAGTTACTCTTTTACGCGTTTCAAACACAAACTGTGCAGAAAAGAAGTGACAAAAGTTATTCTTTTACGTGTTTCAAACACAAACTGTGCAGAAAAGAAGTGACAAAAGTTATTCTTTTACGCGTTTCAAACACAAACTGTGCAGAAAAGAAGTGACAAAAGTTATTCTTTTACGCGTTTCAAACACAAACTGTGCAGAAAAGAAGTGACAAAAGTTATTCTTTTACGCGTTTCAAACACAAACTGTGCAGAAAAGAAGTGACAAAAGTTATTCTTTTACGCGTTTCAAACACAAACTGTGCAGAAAAGAAGTGACAAAAGTTATTCTTTTACGCGTTTCAAACACAAACTGTGCAGAAAAGAAGTGACAAAAGTTATTCTTTTACGCGTTTCAAACACAAACTGTGCAGAAAAGAAGTGACAAAAGTTATTCTTTTACGTGTTTCAAACACAAACTGTGCAGAAAAGAAGTGACAAAAGTTATTCTTTTACGTGTTTCAAACACAAACTAGGGCCAAAAGTAACTTAAAACACAGAAACGCGTATACTCAATAGTACAACAACAAAAAGGAAGAACGTAAATAATAATAATAAAAAAAAAACGATAAGTTATAACACAACCAGTATTTTTCTTTTATTCCAGCGTTGATTGGATTGGACCGGAGTTATACAGGAATGTGCGATATCACCAGACACAAACCAAGCACACAGAGAACGCTTTAAACGTTTCCACACAACAACTCCAGGGAAGCACGCATCACCTAGAATCCTTTTTATATACAAACATGGTCACATTCGTTCATTGAGAAGACATGGGAGATCAGTTCGCTAATCAAATACAAAAAAAAATTCGCAGCTAACCCCAATGCTCAAAATGTTCAATAATTTGATACAAGGTAGCATCCACTTGAATGGAATGGACTATTTAAATCCAGCTTGTCTTTAAAACAAGTCCCCCAATATATTTATATATAGCGAAGAGCGCACTCTCTGTCATACCATTTAAAAATATAATTGATGAAAAAAGTAGGAACTTGTTGAAAATCCCCGCAAGGCCACTGCGCTGGCAATCAATCCGCAGGACTGCGTCGCGACTGTCGGTTCAATATTGTCGAGCCAATACGCTAGGTGTTGCGCTTATGCAACTCCGCCTTCCAATAGCAAATCTGTAAGTTATTTCACTTGGAGTTCAAAAATACATTTATATTTGAGAGGTAGCCAACAACCTTGTGCGGTTGGTTGAGTTCTCAAGGATCTACAATGTTAGGAATAAGTCTGTTCTCTTAAATGGTAGATCTGCTCGTTCAGTTGTTGTTGTTGTCGTGTCCCAAGAGCCTCAGATGTCCTCGTGCATCTCTATAACAGCAGTCGCAATGTTCTCTATCTTTGGTGTGTAAAGCTGTTGTTCTGGGTCCATGTCAATTTTCTGTTGTTGTTGTCGTGTCCAATGAAGAGCCTTAGATGTCTCCATGCATCTCTATCACAGCAGTCGCAATGCTCTCTATCTTTGGTGCGTAAAGCTGTTGTTCTGGGTTCATGTCAATTTTATGTTTTTGTTGTCGTGTCCAATGAAGAGCCTCAGATGTCTCCATGCATCTCCATCACAGCAGCAGCAATACCCACTATCTTGGGTGTGTAAAGCTGCTGCTCTGGGTCTAAGTCAATTTTATGGAATAAGTCTGTTCTTCTAAATGGTAGATCTACTCGTTCAGTTGTCGTGTCCAAAGAAGAGTCTCAGATGTCTCCATGCATCTCCATCACAGCAGCAGCAGCAATATCCACTATCTTGGGTGTGTAAAGCTGCTGCTCTGGGTCTAAGGTTAAGATTCTAAGGTCTAATGTTAAGGAATAAGTGTGTTTTTCTAAATGGTAGATCTGCTCGTTCAGTGGACGGCCATTATCGCCCTCGGCTGGATATAAATATTTCCGGGTAGAGGTATTCTCTCCATCCCAGCCTTCCCTCTCGGCAATAGCTGCTGCTGCCGGGGCCAACTCTATAAATACCACGTACGGTCAGTCGCCTTCTCTCTGTGTGGACACAACCTTCCTCACATTACATACTTTTTATACAACAAATGAAAGCATTAATTGACAATTTAAACAGTTTTATTGATTCTTTTAATCCAATTTTACAAAGGTGGAAAAATAAAAGAGTAAAAGGATATATAAAATGTAGGGGAATATATATCTAGTTGTGTACAAATGTCTTCAGCAAGGAAGGCTTCCCCCCACCTTGAGAGAGTTCTCCTCCAGACAAGGTCTTCACTCCTCAGTTCAACGCCGAGGAATGAAGGCATTAAGACACGAATGCTTCCTTTTTTTCACAAATAAATTAAAATTCTATTGTCCTTACTGTGATGGCAAAAAAAAAAATATTAGGGAGGATTTGGTTCTCATCAGTGGTGAACTATCCTCAGTGGTTTTGCTAATTTAATCTACCAGACCGCTTCTTTAGAGCTCTAATACTGTATTTGATCATGATGCTTATATATATGTTACATTGAAGGATGTATAAAGGAAATAGGAATAACAATACATCCAGATGACACAAGAATCTATAGGACATGCAACAATTATCCTGGTGTGCAACTAACACCTACCTACATATTCTCATGTCCAGCAATGACCGCAGCCTTGCAGAAAATTGATATGGACCCAGAACAGCAGCTTTACACACCCAAGATAGAGGACATTGCGACTGTTGTTATAGAGATGCATGGAGACATCTGAGGCTCTTCATTGGACACGACAACAACAACATAAAATTGACATGGACCCAGAACAGCAGCTTTACACACCCAAGATAGAGAACATTGTGACTGCTGTGATAGAGATGTATGGAGACATCTGAGGCTCTTCATTGGACACGACAACAACAACATAAAATTGACATGGACCCAGAACAGCAGCTTTGCACACCCAAGATAGAGAACATTGCTGCTGTGATTGAGATGTATGGAGACATCTGAGGCTCTTCATTGGACAACAACAACAGAAAATTGACATGGACCCAGAACAACAGCTTTACACACCCAAGATAGTATACATTGTGACTGCTGTGATAGAGATGTATGGGGATATCTTAGGCTCTTCATTGGACACGACAACAACAACAGAAAATTGACATGGACCCAGAATAGCAGCTTTACACACCAAAGATAGAGAACATTGCGACTGCTCTGATCGAGATGTATGGAGACATCTTCATTGGAGACACGACAACAACAACTGAAGGGAGGAATCTCAGGAATGGTATTCAAGCAAACTGTGGACATTATCGATTTTATACCTTAAAGCAGAATTGAACAATTTTTTTTTTTCCGAATCGGAAAATTTCAGTACAACTTCGCTTAAGATTGCACTCTTAATATTGTCTCGTCAGATATTAACACGTGGTGGATTTGGTGACCTCGGCCCACTTAGACCACCCAGACAAAAAGGAATGATTCACTCCAAGAATGGCTTAATTAATCCCACTTGAGATGACAAGGACTTTTTTTTAAACACAATTTTTAATGTATGTGTGCCTCTCGACTGTTCGAGACCTGGATACACAAATGTTTCGTCTTTTCCACTTAGCTCCCGGCTTCCACGACTTCCTTAGTAGGACTTCCCGGACGTGGCTCCACTTCGCACCGAGCTCTTCTTTCCGACCGCCTGCATTATACATACATCATGTACATTCGGTCCTCCCAAGGGAACAACAGTCTTTGATTTCCAGATTTAAGTCTGGTTATCTACAGACAATGACAGAATAGTTGCAAGGTTTTCCCACTATGTACTAAGTGTCAACCTGCAACCCCAAACCACATTATTGACTGTATTGGATCATCCATTGATGAGCTCTTCTTTCCGACCGCCTGCATTATACATACATCATGTACATTCTGTCCTCCCAAGGGAACAACAGTCTTTGATTTCCAGACTTAAGTCTGGTTATCTACAGACAATGACTTTCCAGAATGGTTGCAAGGTTATCACACCATGTACTAAGTGTCAACCTGCAACCCCAAACTACATTATTGACTGTATTGGATCATCCATTGATGAGCTCTTCTTTCCGACGCCTCTCTTAAGAGTCAACCTGCAACCCCAAACTACATTATTGACTGTATTGGTTCATCTATTCATGAGCTCTACTCATCCCCAGCAGACACCATCAACAAGCTCTACAGGCTTGATACCCTGATATAATTGAGTGGAGATAAGAAAGAAGAAGACACATCCCCAGCAGACACCATCAACAAGCGCTACAGGATTGATACGTTAATAGGATTGAGTGGAGATAAGAAAGATGTGCACATATACTTGGATAGATCGATCTTTTGTCTGGAAAGGACGGGGATTCCCGGAATTATTAAGTCGACTGTTCTGAAAGGTTTAAAATGCCATAAAAAGTGTTGTCTGCAAGACGTTTGTTTAAACCAGGCATTCAGGTTGCATGTCATTTTAAACTTGTCTACCGCTGGGGTAGTCGACGACGACGTACTGGTGATCTACCACCGTAATGCGCAGTGGGCGGATCGATCGCTGCCACTTCCCCCGGCCTCCACCCATCCTGAATAAATGATTCTGTTTGGTCCGTGGTCTCTCTCCCTGGACAATAAATCCCACCAGGTACTGAGCAACCCATACAGGAGAGCCTAGAGGGTCATTGAGAAAACCGGCAGCGATAAACGCCTGCGCTTATCTATGGAGTGGGCAGCCCACTGCCTTCCTACGCTTTTTGACATTGCTTCAATCCATAGAAATGGTGGGGTGTCTTGTAGGTATTAGTGTGCGTGCATTGTTGGATTTCCTGTTTGTGTTCTAGTGGTGGTGAAGGAAGTTGAATCGTTACACTGAGGGGGTTTCCAAAGGGCATGCTGCGCACGCGAAAGTTGTGACGTAACGTGAGAGGGGGGGAGGTCAAGGTTTGACCGTCACAGTGGTGGTGGCGGCGATGAACGCTCCAACCAGCAGTCCTATCGATTGCAGAGACCTCGCCCTTTTCTGCCTCGTCGGCATACTAATCTCCTTCCTGCCCTGCGGCACTGCCCTGCCCTGCCGCAGCCTGTGGCGAGCGTCCCTGCCCAACCTCGCGGAAACCACAACGACTCGCAGCGTAGCTACTACCTGTATCCCCCGATATACCGACCGGTCTTCATGGCTCACCTGTTGACCACGGTCCTTTCCTATGCCAACCTTCCCGAGTTATAACTCTGGGAACCAAACTGTATACTTTTTTGGTGATCAATCTATTAAACCAAAGAATGTGGAAAATTTCTTGAACGGGGAGTACACATTAGACTTCATTTATTAAAGGAACGATTTTTTATCAAAGAGGTGGTATCCTTCGAAGGCTTATCTACCTACGAATGGTGTCGCCGAGGCGATGCTGGCTGATTGTGCCGGCTCTCCTAGCCTCCAGCTTCCTTCTCAAGGAGGAAAAACCAAACGGCGCGGAAGTTTTCCTAGTTAGGGCCTCCCAACAAACACGTTGGCCGATCTGCCACATCGATTTGTTTACTCGAAGAAACGGTGAAATTCGAACGACGAATATAGCACATATTTATAGCCAATTGGTCAATGATTATCTAGCGCATTTCAATCTTTAAATATGTTGTTGGCCTTATATAAGTCGCCGCGGAAATTTTGATAGAGAGCTCAAGGACATTGCGGCAGTGTATGCTTCTCAAAATAACGTATCAGGAGTAATTTCTGGGAAGCTTAGTAATTTGTGAAAACTAAATTATATTCAGAATTTTTTAAAAGTCAAAATCTGTATTTTTTTTGTATTCATTAAATATTTATTTTTGAATATTGATTTCAATCATTATTTAGCGCTCATTTCATAAAGTTACATAAATGGGTTGAATCAAACCCAACCCGTCCAATTACGTAAGAAAAATCCAACCGTCCAGCTAAGGGTTAAGAAAATGTAAAGACATGGGGTATGATCAAGGAAGATCAAACCCCCTACTGAAGCAAACATTTTTTAAATCGTGATTAGTGGGGAACATGACGGACACGTGTGAATTGGTCCTTTGTTGAGGAATGATTACTTAATCTGTTATATATTGGTGTTATATCTGCACAAATACTTTGCCAACTTTTATGATTTTTTGAAAAGTCACTTTTTCCCTTTTTTTGCGTATTGTTCGGAGTGTTCAAGGAGACCTTGTCTGGAGGAGAACTCTCTCAAGGTGAGGAAGCCTTCCTTGCTGAAGACATTTGTACATATACACAACTGTATATTGTAGCGTAGAAATCAAGTCTTTGTATATCTGAAGATGTGAAAGTATTTATTGATGACGTCACGGCGACAATTATTAACCAAACTATCTACAGCTAGAGAATATTGAACAAGCAAGCTAGGTAACTAAATGATGATTTAGAAAATGTAAAATTTTAAATCTGTCCCCAAATATTTTCATTGAATAATTAAATTAAATAATAAATTATTTCATATACAACTATATATATATATTCCCCATCTTTTTATCTACCCTTTATTTACTATTTTATTATATATATTTTTTATCTTTGTAAAAATTGATTAGAAGAATCAATATTTTGGTTTAAATTGTCGTCTTTTTGTGTATTTCACGTGTGAAACTCCCAGCTTTTCAATATTTTAATATTAATTTTTCCATTGCAGTAAGGGCAGTAGAAATTGTTTAATTTCAAAAAGAATCTTACGCGTCTAAAATAGTTTCTAATTTTCATATTACAACCTTCTTCCTGATTTGAAATTAAACGAAAAAACATGGTGAAGGAAGACGAGTTTCTTTTATTTAAGCATAGGTGCAAGCTTTCGGGTAAAAACGCTTCAATGTTCGCCTGTTGAAGGGTTTTTACCCGAAAGCTTGCAACTATGCATAAATAAAAGAAACTCGTCTTCCTTCACCATGTTTTGTCGTTTAATTAATATTACAACCTTATTTGATTTAAAGGCAATTAGAAGATTTAAGAGATTTCTGTTCCAACCGAAATACTACACCAATCTCATCTAGATGTATATATATACAATTTAAAGTTAATGTTGACATTAAGCAATTAAGTTTGCATATAACCTTAGAAGGTTTTTGTAATGCCATTGCAAAATTTACTTGCGCAAATTATTCTCCCATTGCAATCTTTAGTTTGAAATGGTATTGACACATGTATCAAATATCTTTCAGAGTTATTGTCTGAATTCCGATATACATGATGAAAGATACAAGTCTCTTAAGTTTTGTCCATTAGTGTATATACAGGATGCATAAAAACGTTCGCATGGTAATACGCTTGTGTTTATTTAGTTGAATCGTAGAAAAAATGATATATACTCGTATAC
>CP092863.1:81368637-81395178 GCA_030710605.1 Cordylochernes scorpioides | reverse complement strand
CGATTTGATACTGTAGAACCTCCATGAGGGTACACCTCTATTCACAAGAGACAGTTTTCATGTTGACTTTGCTTAGAATTATTAATGAAACTAATTCCAATAATTATTAATTAAACATTATATTTATAGATTTTTTTTACAAGAGAGATAACAAAATATAAAAAGGGAAACTAATATTAAACAAAGGAACTTTTTTTTTGTTTCGGTTAGCGCCTATTTTACCTGTGAGCTTACACACACTCTGTGGAACAATTAATTAATATATATACAACATTTCATCCCCAAAATGATCAATATTTGCCAATTAGCTGCTCTCCAGTAAAATGACACCTTTCTCTTTAAAGAACACTTTTGATTCTGTGAAAAGGTGTTCTTTAGAAAGATTATATTTGGAAGTACGAGAACACTTAGAGGAGCTTCAACTTATCTCCAAGTATTAAAACAATAAAAAGTACAAGATTTTCACATATATAAACATTATGAAGATGATTTGATATTGTAGAACCTCCATGAGGGTACAGTTGTATTCACAAAGGACAGTTTTCATCACCAAAATGACCAATTAGTTGCTCTCCGGTAAGATGATACCTTTCTCTCTAAAGAACACATGATGATTTGATACTGTAGAGCAGTGATTCTCAACCTTTTTTTTGTTGCGGCATTATTTTAAAGATTTGAAAATTTGGCGGCACAATTTTAGAATTTCGCGGCACACTTTTGCTAACTTGAATGCAAGAAAATTCAAATTATGTATCAATATTTCTATGCAAAATATAAGTAATATACATCTCTAACATTCAATTTGCTAATTTCGTTATTTTAAAAAGTAAAAAAAATGAAAAAGAAAAAAAGAAAAACCAATACAAACGTGAACATAATCATATGACTAAAATTCGGCGGCACATTTTTAGAATTTCGCGGCACACAAAATTACCGCGGCACATTGGTTGAGAATCACTGCTGTAGAGCCTCCAAGATATCCTGTTGAAGGGCTGACAAGTCCGAAATCTTGAAAATAAAAAGTTGCACAAGAAACTTAACCATGGAAGCTTCATTTATATATTGTCAAGTAGCTCTACAACTCCGGTCACAAGAGGCCCCATGGGACGCCGGTCAATCATAACTGGACTCCGGGGGTGGTGACCACAGATGTGAAGGGTTCTCGGAATCTGGTCGGCGGGGTGGCTGACGCCGTTCATTAGGATTATCTTTAACTTGGGGTAAGTTGTACTCTCTCTCTCTCCCTATAAATACCCCTTATAATAAGTTAATTATTCCCAAACTTGTCCTTGCTTTATTTATCTCCGCGACAATATTTTAAAATAAATTCGAGCTATAAATAGTTTCAACTTGAGAAATTACCGATCAAAAAGTCAGCAGCCATTTTCCTCAATTTTTTTAGGGAAGGGAAACTATAACGTTTAAGGTAAATATCTCACCATCGTTTTCAAATAAACATGGCGTGAGGAGTATTGTGAAATCTATATAGCTGTGGGTTCTTGTCTTCAACTTGATCACACAACAATAGATAATTTTCCAATTATTGGGGAGAGAGATAGCAATGTCTTATTTTGAAATTTTCCTCTCGATAGATTCTCCATTTTATTGACGTTGTTGAACGAAGCTCAGCGCAAATTTGGTTGGGAAAAACACGTTCAGAACATATGATCATATTCATAGAATGGATACGGGCGGCAATTGAGAGTTCAGATAGGAAAGAGGTTTCTGTCAACTTAGCTGGTGACGTCGTTTTTAGTAAATCGCTGAGGATACTGAGTTGTTAATCGAGTAGTTCATTATCCCAGCACATTTTTAGTTGGGTGAAACTCTTTTAAGGGGACATGGACGTTGAATTGCTTTATTGATCGAGATTAAGCATTTTTGGTGTATTGAAGTATGAAATTTTTGGTACACTTGCTCAAACCCGATGACAATGCAAGTTTTAATATACCTACAGAGTCCCCCTTGAAGTCTAAAATTTTTGGTACATTTGCTCAAACCCGATGACAATGCAAGTTTAATATACCTACAGAGTCCACCTTGAAGTCTGAAATTTTTGGTACACTTGCTTAAACCCGATGACAATGAAAGTTTTATCATATACTTCCAGACCACATAGAAGAGTGAGTATACAACTAATAATGTAAATCTGCAACATTTAGGCCTTCTGGTTGGTCGTAATTGTATTCTGGAATAGACTATAGAATATAATTTGTTTATAATGGAATGGTGTTTTCGTAACAAAGCTGACAAACAGAAGGCAATCGCGAAAAGATGGAAGTTCCGAGTTTTTGCTCAAGACAAACGACACATCAGCCACCCCCCTTCCCCCTTCTTCATTTTTAAACCTTGGGATAGATTGAAGGTAGCTCAACAAATAGATTGCTCGGCCATGATCCATTGACCACATTCAAACGGAACAACTAACCACATCTCCTTAAGGTTAGAATTACTTCTTTTTTTTTTTTTAATGAAACTTTTTTTTTTATTATTCTGGTCTAGCAACTCCAAAAACCACCTAGCAGTGACCTCACAAGGAAGGTCACACATCAGAGGAAAGAACAGAAACAAAGATACGTACATACCTGCCTATATCCAAGCCATTCTATAAAGCTATTGGGTGAAGAGACGGTCATGTTATTGTTGTCGTCCGGAAGAATCTGTTCTAGACAGGCGAATGGAGAGAGAAAGGCTTTTCCAATTAGTTCCTTTTAGCCATTTTATTCAGGGCAGTTGTCCTCGGGAACTCTCTGGAACTATGAGGTGGTGTTCTCTATCGGAAATGTGGGAAAATGAAGATGGCCAACACATATAATGGAAGATAATCCTTCCCCCAATCACAATCCGTCCTCAAAGAGCTGCACAATAGCCCCAGCGGAGGACATTTCGGGAATTACAAAGACTTTGGAAAAGTGAAAGAACGCTTTAACTGGACTGGATGCTGTTTCAGTGTCGAAAAAATGGATACGAAATGTAGTGAATGTGCTTAAAGAAAAGAACCAAAGACAAGATCGAGAGCCAAACTCAAGACTCAAAAAGTTGGAGCCCCGTTTGAGAGGATCGCTATCGACATCATGGCACCATCAGAGCGGTTGTGAGTCTTTTTTTTTTTTTTGAGGAAAAAACGTGTCTATTTTACTGATTGGAAAACGTCGGTCGACTAATTGGCTTGGTGCCACACATGTTACATGTGAACATTTATAACGCCTTCTCTATATATCATCCGTTTTTTCTGGTTACTTGGTTACAGGTACTGGAAACCTGTAGTTTCATCCAGCCTCTCTTTAGAGAGCGTTTCTCCATCTGTTAACTGAAGACATGACTCACCGGCCTGGGTATTTGGGGCAAAGACTAACTAAAGAAGATCTTGACACAATTAAAATAATTTTAATGACATATTGCCAATACATGCAAAAGTGCACAGTCTTCACATGCGGCAAAGTAGGATCATTTACGAGATATGATTATATATTCGATATCTCTTTTCGTAGGTTCTTTTTATATAAAAAAAAAGGAAGAATCTCTCTAACAGCTTGGCAGTATCTATTGTCTTGGCTCGCGCGGTATACAAAGATGTAGTCAAACAAGGCCCCGGGAGCAGACAGCTTCGTTCTGACATGAGGCAAAGTTAGACAAAGTAGGATCCTTTACGAGATTTGATTATATATTCTATCTCTCTTTTCGTAGGTTCGTTTTATCAAAAAAAAAAGGAAGAATCTCGCTAACAATTTGATACTATCTATTGTCTTGGAATTGGGCTCGCGCCGTGCGAGTATACAAAGATGGAAGTCAAACAAGGCCCAAGGAGCAGACAGCTCAGTCAACATGGACCCATTGAAGGCGAAGAAGCGCTGTAATTACGGCCGGCCGGCCAGCCGAGGCCAGGAATTCCGGGCGTTTAGAAAGATGGCGGGTGGATCGAACAATACTCCCCGGGGAAATCTATTTATTTATTTAGAGCACAAAGTTTTGTGTGCGGGGGATTATCGACGACCATTTAAATGGCCTCCGTTTGATGGATGGATGGATAAGACCGTTCTTCCTTCCTTCCCATATGGCCAAAAAACAACCACAATACCCACCCACTCCTCATCCACTTGGGGCATTGAAAAACATATCACCGTTTTATCAAACGAGTTGAAGATCCACAAGAACCAAGTCTTTCCTTTAACATTGGCAGGTTTTGAGAATCACTCTAAAGTTTGGAACCCCAGCCAAGTTGTTCAATTTAATTACCATTTCTTTCTTTTATACAGAAAAATACACGTTTATATTTTCAAATATTATTGAATATACACTAATAATAAACCTGTTTCATACATTTATTTTGGAGCTAAGTCGACCTGCCACTGAGTAGTGCTCCTAGTCTTAATGACAAAGGTAGACGCACTCTACTTCACCCAATCACTCTACAAGTCAACTCCGCCCTTGCCGGTCCCAAGCCCGGATGAAAAAGGAGGAGGGGGAGCAGTAACAAGCTCACTAAAAAACCTGGGCTCAGCTGGCCCGGCTGATAGTACTCTGTAAGGGCTCCTAATGCAGGGATACAGGATGAGCAGTGTTTGTACTCCATGTTAGGAGCGGCTGCACATGGCGTCTGTTCCTCATGTCAGAGGCGGCCATTTATTTTGGAGCTAAGTCGGCCTGCCACTGAATAGTACTCCCAGTCTTAATGACAAAGGCAGATGCATTCTACTTCACCAAGTGTGGAGATAAGAAAGAAGAAGAAGAAGACTCTACAAGTCAAAGGCTCTACAAGCTTGACACCCTAATATGATTGAGTGGAGATAAGAAAAAAATAATTCTCAAGTTTGACAATATATATATATATGTTGTGATGTGTTTTATGCTGTTGGATGACTGTAGTGTGGTTAGAAGCAGTCGTGGTGGTTGAGTGATGGGGGACACACAGGATCCAGAGTGAGGAAATAGATCGGGGAGGAAAGATAGAAGGACAACCGCTAGAACCACTGGCGTCGAGACCAGTTCAGTGAGAACTGTCCCTTGATCATCACATCCAGCCGCTTTTAAACCGATTTAAGTAAGATAAATCCCCTAGGGGAGAATGAAGACACTTGTTTACCAAGGGGGTTTAACCCGGTTATCTTCCCTTGTACTCCCACACAGGCCATTTTATTATTATATTTCCGAATATTAGGACATATATGTGTGTTATATAAACATTATTTTAAAATATATATTACTAGACGGTGACCCGGGCTTCGCCCCGGGATTGACCCGTGTGCTTATCTACCCGAGTGATATATATTTAGATAAGATTTTTTAAAAATAATTGTTTGTTATTAGCATTATCTATTTGTTTGCATCAGCATAATTTAATCTAATCTTTGATAGAGGGCGCTGTTCGTGAGCTAAGTAGAATAATTTGAATATATAGTTTTAATAATTATTTATATATTTTTTTAAAATAGCCTATCGTCTTCCCCGTATTTTTTTTTTACCTATGTATGGAAATTTTGATTTGAATTAGTGAACTACTGCGAATTTGTATACCGGACATACAAACAAACAAACATACAAACATTGATTTTTATATATATAGAAGATAAATACTACATATTAAAGGTCTAAAATGTCCTCATCACTTAATAACTAAATTGAAAACAACAACAACAAGATAATGAGAGAGGTAATTGCCCACACACGGCCATAATCCATCCATCCAGTCAGTCAGTCAGTCACACCAACCAACAAAGGTACTTTGGTCAATTGCGCGTGGCAGCGAGAAGACGGCGGGATAACCTAAAAATGGAGCAGAGCGCGGGGATCCAACTTAGGCCACATGACCTGTTTTCAAAATATGCCGACGTCCTACTGCCAGACAACCAAGCCCTGTCTCCTAGCAACACGTGGGTGGGGAGAAGTAATACTAATGTGCTTGGTCTCCCACCATTCCATAATGACACCGGGCCGACCTCAGACACTGTGTGTGTGTATGGATTTACCAAATATCTAGTTACATGAAACACTAAATTAAGAAAACGGCATCTCCTTATCGTGCAACTAAAAGTTACTGATGGCTTGCGCCATCTATCGGAATAAATATAAACTATTCTCGTTGATTTTTAATTATTCCAGAATTGGCCAAATACCCATTATTGATTAATCAAGAAAAGCTAACCACGGACGCGTTTCGGGCTGTTGGTCCTCATCAGCGTGGTGCAAGCTGTACCTCAACGACCAAAAAATTGGTCATTAAGGCTTCCTGAAAAATCATGAAACACTAAGTTAGCAAGTATCATGATGGTCGAATGGGGCTTTGTTTATATTTCTATAATAGATAGATATTCCTTCCTTTTTCTCTTTTCTGAGTGAGGATTCAGTTTCTTCCCCTGCTTCTTATCTCCTGGCCGCCCTCAGACACTGTGTGTATGGATTTACCAAATATCTAGTTACATGAAACACTAAGTTAGCTAGAATCATGATGGTCGAATCGGACTTCATACACATTTCTATAATAGACTTGGTTATCTATTTACGTAAAGGGGAGCGTAGACTATGGGGATAGTTATGAAAATTAATCAAAAGGGGTTTCGTATATACAGTTAAACTTGTTTATCAAAATTCCAAACTATTTTAAACACGTAAGATTCTTTTTGATAGTAAACAATTTCTACTGGCCTTACTGCAATGGAAAAATTATTGGGAGGGCCTGTTAATTTTTCCATTGCAGTAAGGGTAGTAGAAATTGTTTAATTTCAAAAAGAATCTTACGTGTTTAAAATAGTTTCGATTTTGATAACAGATGGCGCGCTAGTGCATCATATTATAAACCTGTCTATAGCGCCCTCTTTTGGGACTCACCAAAATAGGGTGCTATAGACAGGTCACTTTTAATGTAAAATGTTTTACATTTTAATGTTTAAAATCGGGCGCTATTTAGAGGGGGCGCTATAGACAGTGTTGACTGTATTTATGTAAAAGAAAGCGTCAACTAGGAAGATAGTTATAAAGAATGATCGAAGAGGGTTTCCTATACATTCCTAGAATTTGATCACGTACAATTTATTGCAGGCTTACTAGTAAGGGGACAAGGCCACCGGATATTTTGACAAACTTCGAATCGACGCCGTTTGAACATTATTCGACTGAATTTAACCGCGGATTCCATGATATAATATAAATTCTAAATACAGGTAAACCTGTCTATAGCGTCCCCTCTTGGGACTCACCAAAATAGGGTGCTATAGAAAGGTCACTTTTAATGTAAATCGCATCGTACTACATACAGTTAAACCTGTCTATAGCGCCCCCTCTTGGGACTCACCAAAATAGGGTGCTATAGACAGGTCACTTTTAATGTAAATTGCATCGTACTACATACAGTTAAACCTGTCTATAGCGCCCCCTCTTGGGACTCATCAAAATAGGGTGCTATAGACAGGTCACTTTTAATGTAAATCGCATCGTACTACATACAGTTAAACCTGTCTATAGCGCCCCCTCTTGGGACTCACCAAAATAGGATGCTATAGAGAGGGGGTGCTATAGACAGGTCACTTTTAATGTAAATCGCATCGTACTACATACAGTTAAACCTGTCTATAGCGCGCCCTCTTGGGACTCACCAAAATAGGGTGCTATAGACAGGTCACTTTTTTAAATGTAAATCGCATCGTACTACGTACAGTTAAACCTGTCTATAGCGCCCCCTGTTGGGACTCACCAAAATAGGGTGCTATAGACAGGTCACTTTTAATGTAAATCGCATCGTACTACGTACAGTTAAACCTGTCTATAGCGCCCCCTGTTGGGACTCACCAAAATAGGGTGCTATAGACAGGTCACTTTTAATGTAAATCGCATCGTACTACGTACAGTTAAACCTGTCTATAGCGCCCCCTGTTGGGACTCACCAAAATAGGGTGCTATAGACAGGTCACTTTTAATGTAAATCGCATCGTACTACGTACAGTTAAACCTGTCTATAGCGCCCCCTGTTGGGACTCACCAAAATAGGGTGCTATAGACAGGTCACTTTTAATGTAAATCGCATCGTACTACGTACAGTTAAACCTGTCTATAACGCCCCCTCTTAGGACTCACCAAAATAGGGTGCTATAGAGAGGGGGTGCTATAGACAGGTCACTTTTAATGTAAAATTTTTATATTTTAATGTGTGTTTAAAATCGGGCGCTATAGAAAGGAAGGCGCTATTTAGAGGGGGCGCTATAGACAGGTTTAACTGTATTGTGATTATGAGAATCAAAATTTCTATTTTTATTTTTTTTTTTATTTTCCGAGAGAAAAATGCATCACTATATAATACTTAGAGTATTATCAAGTAGAAAATACGACAGGACATCTCGGGTATAAGTAAACAACAACATTTGTGTCGATATCTTTGACAGCTGAAATGTACATCACCTATCCCCATAACACAAAGACATTAAGAAGCCAACTCTATCAAAAGGATTCCCAAATACATCTGTTAAATAATTTCGTTTTTAAAAGTACAATCTTGGGTGTGTAAAGCTGCTGTTCTAGATCCATGTCAATTTTCTGTTGTTGTGTCCAATGAAGAGCTTCAGATGTCTCCGTACATCTCTATCACAACAGTCGCAATGTCCTCTATCTTGGGTGTGTAAAGCTGCTGTTCTGGGTCCATGTCAATTTTCTGTTGTTGTTGTCGTGTCCAATGAAGAGCCTCAGATGTCCCCGTGCATCTCTATCACAGCAGTCGCAATGTTCTCTATCTTGGGTGTGTAAAGCTGCTGTTCTGGGTCAATGTCAATATTCTGTTGTTGTCGTGTCCAATGAAGAGCCTCAGATGTCTCCATGCATCTCTATCACAGCGTTCGCAATATTCTCTATTTTGGGTGTGTAAAGCTGTTGTTCTGGGTCCATATCAATTTTCTGTTGTTGTTGTCGTGTTCAATGAAGAGCCTCAGATGGCTCCATGCATCTCTATCACAGCAGTCGCAATGTCCTCTATCTTGGGTGTGTAAAGCTGCTGTTATGGGTCCATGTCAATTTTCTGTTGTTGTTGTCGTGTCCAATGAAGAGCCTCAGATGTCTCCGTACATCTCTATCACAGCAGTCGCAATGTCCTCTATCTTGGGTGTGTAAAGCTGCTGTTCTGTGTCAATGTCAATTTTCTGTTGTTGTTGTCGTGTCCAATGAAGAGCCTCAGATGTCTCTGTACATCTCTATCACAGCAGTCGCAATGTTCTCTATCTTGGGTGTGTAATGCTGCTGCTCTGGGTCCATGTCAATTTTCTGTTGTTGTTGTTGTGTCCAAAGAAGAGCTTCAGATGTCTCCGCACATCTCTATCTCAGCAGTCGCAATGTCCTCTATCTTGGGTGTGTAAAGTTCTGGGTCCATGTCAATTTTCTGTTGTTGTTGTTGTGTCCAATGAAGAGCTTCAGATGTCTCCATGTATCTCTATCACAGCAGTCGCAATGTTCTGGTCCATGTCAATTTTCTGTTGTTGTGTCCAATGAAGACTCAGATATCTCCATGCATCTCTATCACAGCAGTCGCAATGTTCTGGGTCCATGTCAATTTTCTGTTGTTGTGTCCAATGAAGACTCAGATATCTCCATGCATCTCTATCACAGCAGTCGCAATGTTCTGGGTCCATGTCAATTTTCTGTTGTTGTGTCCAATGAAGACTCAGATATCTCCATGCATCTCTATCACAGCAGTCGCAATGTTCTGGGTCCATGTCAATTTTCTGTTGTTGTGTCCAATGAAGACTCAGATATCTCCATGTATCTCTATCACAGCAGTCGCAATGTTCTGGGTCAATGTCAATTTTCTGTTGTTGTGTTCAATGAAGACTCGGATATCTCCATGCATCTCTATCACAGCAGTCGCAATGTTCTGGGTCCATGTCAATTTTCTGTTGTTGTGTTCAATGAAGACTCGGATATCTCCATGTATCTCTATCACAGCAGTCGCAATGTTCTGGGTCCATGTCAATTTTCTGTTGTTGTGTTCAATGAAGACTCGGATATCTCCATGCATCTCTATCACAGCAGTCGCAATGTTCTGGGTCCATGTCAATTTTCTGTTGTTGTGTCCAATGAAGACTCAGATATCTCCATGTATCTCTATCACAGCAGTCGCAATGTTCTGGGTCAATGTCAATTTTCTGTTGTTGTGTCCAATGAAGACTCGGATATCTCCATGCATCTCTATCACAGCAGTCGCAATGTTCTGGGTCCATGTCAATTTTCTGTTGTTGTGTTCAATGAAGACTCAGATATCTCCATGTATCTCTATCACAGCAGTCGCAATGTTCTGGGTCAATGTCAATTTTCTGTTGTTGTGTCCAATGAAGACTCGGATATCTCCATGCATCTCTATCACAGCAGTCGCAATGTTCTGGGTCCATGTCAATTTTCTGTTGTTGTGTTCAATGAAGACTCAGATATCTCCATGTATCTCTATCACAGCAGTCGCTATGTCCACTATCTCTCTTGAGTGTGTAAAGAAAAATTCTCCAATGAAGAGCAAAACACATTTACGTGTACACAAAACGAACTTCTACTGTCCTTACTGCGATGAAAAAATATATTGGGAGGGCTTGGCTCATCAGTGGTGAACCCTCCCAGCGGTTTCGCCAATTTAATCCACCAGACCGCTTCTCAGAGCTCTAATATTATATTGGATCATTCTGCTTTTATATGCTACACTGAAGGATGGAATCTTAGAAATGGTTTTCAAGTAAACTATGGACATAAGCTTATAGGACAGTAGAATTATATTCAAATATTTTAATATTTAAATATACGTGTAACGTATTTGAGGAGTTTTGTTAATTGAGATTTACAGAACGGGTGGAAAATCCGAACCTCTCCTTGGGCTCAAGAATTCAGCCAGATCAAGCCCGTCTGTCTACCCAGAAGTACTGTATACTAAAGAATCGGCCACTGAAGGCCAACTAATGAAACCTGGAAGGCAATTTAATTTGACTTCCCGCGTCAGCTTCGGTTAAAACCACATCTTCTTAAATTAAATTTTTGCCAGCTCGGTCGATGGGATAATTTAATTTGGCCTTTTTAAATAAATAATAGAGGAAGGCAGACACCATCCTGGACTGACATCTCGGCGCACAGTGCTGTCAGGGGATAGAAGCACAGGTTGGTAGGTCGCATTTCCCAAGGTGCAAAGAGTAGTTGCGTGGAGAGTCACACCTTTAAAACCTTTTCAATAACTGCTGTATGATCTTTCCCTTGCCGTTTCTAATAAAAACATATCTACAAGTGCACGCCACAATCTCCAGTTTGTAGTGCAAGCGCAACTACAGTAGCAGATGCAAAAAAATGAGACAACCCTAGACATATTATAGTTCGAACAGTCTCATAACCCATGCACTGGGTACTTGAGGAATAACTTAACACTACTAAGCGTATATCTGATAAGTACATCTACAAAGCATCTACCGGATAGTCAGCGACGTTCCTGCGGAAGAATCCGTCGTATTTGATCGTTGTAAATTGAGGAGTGAGTTCATGGAATGAGTGGTGAGTATAACATTCCTAGGACGACATCTATTTGGGAACAGTACATATTGGAGAGAGAGAAACTATAAGATAGGAGGAATGTGGGGCAACAATTGCCGTCGAGGGGAGAGCAACAACAGCCGGACTAAGCAGACAAGGCAGCCAGGCAGGGAAAGAGAAAAGCAGGTCACGGTGTCTACTGGGATCGATAGGCCGCCGCAGGTCGATATGGGGCCACCCGACCTACGGAATGTTTGGCTCGTTGCATATACGGGGATCACCCGACTTTCGGAATGTTTGGCTCGTTGTATATACGGGGGTCACCCGACCTACGGAATGTTTGGCTCGTTGCATATACGGGGAACACCCGACCTACGGAATGTTTGGCTCGTTGTATATACGGGGGTCACCCGACCTACGGAATGTTTGACTCGTTGTATATACGGGGATCACCCGACCTACGGAATGTTTGGCTCGTTGCATATACGGGGATCACCCGACCTACGGAATGTTTGGCTCGTTGCATATACGGGGGCCACCCGACCTACGGAATGTTTGGCTCGATGCATATACGGTGCATTTAAACAACAACAAAAAGCTATATTAAGGGCTTTTGATCTTATACAGATTCGCCTAGTAGAAGAGGGTATATATAGATATATAACAGTAATAGTAACAATAATCAACAATGGTATTTAACAATAAAGGGGGTAAGAAAAGAAAGGGCTTGGTATAAACTTATATACAGGCAATCGAGAACAAGCCGTTACGTTTCTTTATAAACAATAATTAGTGGAATTGACAGAAATTTATGGTTGCATTTTGACGACCGGTAGTCTCCTACAGGTAACTAAATAGATAGGGAAAGTAATTTCTACACACCATTGGGAGACATCACAATCTGTAATCTCTAGTCTGCCGAAATACCGGAGGGAGAGGAGAAACAGGTTATAAGGAAGATAGAGTTGATTCTACAATTACTTCAACTTTAATGTTAGCAAGCATCAATTTGAAATTCAAAAATTTATCTTTCTATTGGTCCGTCTTCATTTGAATGACCCATTTATTTGCCTGTGCTTAAACCATTTCAGAAGCAAAACCTTTTTGTCCAGAAGGAAAATAACTCGAGCTAGACTCGCACTTTCCACAGATCGTATATTTAGGGAGGATTATACCAAGTAGGTCAGGAATATATTTTCGTTTTGTGCGCTCTCAAAGTTAAAACCCCCGAAAATAAAACGTTTCAGTGACGCCGCCACCACCGCTGTCATTCTGGATGTCAGGCGCTTCAGGTCGAAGCCTTCCAATGGACGATGCTTAAAACTGGCTCAGCTGGCTCGGCGACTGGTCGAATTTGTCAACATTTTGTTGTCAGGTCAAAAGCTAAATTATAGAGGTTATGGAATACCGCGTTACATCACCACTGTATCTATCTATCTATCCACTAAAGGGGCCAGCCTGAAAACTCCCAACTCACACTATTCAGAAATTTCTTCCATCCACAAACAAAGAATAACCTCTCTCTGGAAATCCACCCTAAACCACCCCTGGTACATCCCCATTCCTAACGAATCTTCTTTCCACACCCTTACTAGGGAATAAAAAAACGGCGATTTCAAGATTACGAACAGGACATCTTAGAATGCTCATATTTAATGGAAAAGATCAAAACATTCCCGAAATGCCCCAAATGCGATTCCCGCTTTCCAGTCCTGAACATCTATTGAATTGTATCAAATCCTCAAAAAAAAAAAAAAAAAAAAGAACTCTGGGAAAACCCCAGGACTATAATAGAAAAGCTGAGACAATGGAACCTAATGGAGATCGTTTAAACGACTTGAAGAATAAGCAACAACAACAACAGTTCGTCTGTTTGCTTCAAGTGTTATCTTAATGGCATGTGCCCATTTCTTCACTGCAGTTCACATAGTACCACTCTGACGTGAGCGAGTGACATGTTTCGAAGCATCCAACAGTCAAATCAACCTAACGATTACCTTCTCTGCCGGACTTTCGATGCTTGAATATGGTAAGGTACAATTTGGACTAGAGATAATAATCACCAGGTAACAATACCAAATAAACTCATGGACAAAACTTGAAGAAGTTGTACCTTTTAGCATGTATATCGGGGTTCAAACAATAACTCTGAAAGATATTACAGTGACCTTTATTGAAGACACACGAGATAACATACACTCATGGTCAAAACTTGAAGAAGTTGTACCTATTAGTATGTATATCGGGATTCAGACAATAACTCTGAAAGATACACACACACACACAAAAGCCTTTATTAAGACACACAGGTCTTACAGAGGATTCTCCTTGGGGTTACAAGACGGAGAAACCTATGAAAGTGGGAAATAAAAATGGAGAAAGATTATATACATATGGTAAATATATACAGATTATAAGAAAAAATAAAAAAATATATATGAAAGAAAAAAAAATGGAAATATGGATGGGAGAAGTAACTCTGAAAGATAGGCTCATGAACAAAACTTGAAGAATTTGTACCTTTTAGCATGTATATCGGGATTCATACAATAACTCTGAAATATATTGCAGTGACCTTTATTGAAGACACACGAGATAACTGGTGACATCAAACCCTTTCCACTTCCTTAAGTTTTGTCCATGAGTGTATGTAAATTATATGGTACATTTCGGTAAAAGAGTTGTTAAGTCGGTTAAAATATACTTATTTGGTCTGAATATTTAATAAATTATTACTTTTAAAATGCAAATATGCTGAGCGCGAAGATCTAAAAATGAGGACATAAGGAGGATATCAACTTCTATTAATGAAAAGATAACGCATTCATGAGAATCTGCTTTCGGACAAGTATAGGAGCTCCATTCAACCTATCAAACAAGATACTGAAGGAGGACTTAAACCAACCCGATCTAGAAGATACGTACCAAATTTCCGTTAAGATATTATACCATCAACTACAAAATTAATCAACTCCGCCTTTGCCGGTCCCAAGCCCAGATGAAAAAGGAGGAGGGGGAGCAGTAACAAGCTCGGTAAAAAAAACCTGGGTTCAGCTGGCCCTGCTGATAGTACCCTGTAAGGGCTCCTGATCCAGGGATACAGGATCAGCGGCGTTTGTACTCCATGTTAGGAGAAGCTTTACATGGTGTCTGTTCCTCATGTCAGAGGCGGCCATTTCTTTTGGAGCTAAGTCGGCCTGCCACTGAGTAGTGCTCCCAGTCTTAATGACAAAGGCAGACGCATTCTACTTCACCCAGTCATGATGGTTGTCAAACTGACACCATCAAGGGTCACAACTTGATACCCTAATATGATTGAGTGGAGATAAGAAAGAAGACAAAATCCATCTAATACAACTATATAAGAAATTTTTCAAGATAAAGGAGATATCAATCCCAGATTCCGACGACCTGACACTTAGGAGCTCATTACCCAACAGCTCCACCAACTATCCATGTATAAAAAAGCCAGGACAAGGTGACTCGAATGTAACACCTGTAAACTGAGACGAACTAAAGATAAAATAGATGAAAGAATATACATTCAGTACTTGTTTTGTCTGAAGATGGTAACAACGCTGTTACACCGAAACATCACACACTATTTATTTGGATTTGTGGTCTTATTCCTTTGTATGGTGTCTTGATTAGTTATTGATCTATTATCACCATAAACTTAACACATCTGATACGTTTTTAAAACTTTTTTTAACATGTGGAATACAATGGACATCAACTTCTTGTTTATCACTAAGGCCAAAGTGGACATACCAAATCTCGTCAACATTGGCAGGGCGCGACAGGCTGATGCAACAGGTAAAAAGAGGGGATGCAGACTGAACCTAACAGCCTTCAATCGATCCGAGCATTTGAATAGTAGAGGTGAGGCATACCTTGTCTTTCTTTACTTCTAAAAAGGTAAGGTAGTTCATTAATTTTCTTTGAAAGGTTAACACTTAAAAAAAAAGTTTTTTTTCGGTAAGTTGAGGTTATCCCGAGTGTTGGTTATCGCCAGGTCGTGAGAGAGAGAAGAGGCCTCTCACGCCAAATTGGGAGGTAGCGGCTAAATGGCGGCATTGATTGGTTCTATTGGATCGATGGTAGCACGCGAGGCTAGCTAGCCAGCCCGGGACCATCTCCCTGGCAGGCAGGCAGGCAAGCAGACAGAGAGAGAAGGAAGGAAGCAGAAGCAGCCAAATTGATCACTTTCCTCGGGAAATGTGCCAAAGATCGACCAGTGAACCCTAATCAAATTCAAGGGAGGTGAGAAATATAGGAAAACACCGCAGAGAAAATGATTGAATACTAAACTTGAAGAAGGTATTGTAGCGTATGATCAAACAAGAAGATAGAAGAGAGAGGAGAAAGCTACTGAGTTTTTAAAACCATCACACACTTTTCAAATAATCATAATAATTTTAAAGGAAATTTTGTCATTTTTGTGAGCGATCTTTGGACCCATCTATCATTCTTTAGCTGCTATTTACCGAGCCGTTTGGTTTTTTTGCCTCCTCGTCAATCATGTAAAGAAGAGGAGCCAATAAAAAAAAAGCCCATTACTTCGCCAAAAAAAAAAAAAAAGGTCCAATTGATCGAAAGGCCAATTAAAATTAGTGGGGCCGTCAAGAGCCTGGCTCCCTCGTTCCCATACGAACTGGCAAACCTAGCAAAAGGTGTTTCCAGGCTGGGTGTTTCGCCACCTGTTCTTTCCGTGCGTTCGGAACAAAAGTTTTGCAGATTAGTTTTTTTTTTTAAGTAGACGCCAGGAAATTTTTCCTGCTCAGGCGCCCCTGCAATAAGCTTGTTCCTTGTTCCAAAATCACCTTATTAGGTACCGCTCAAAAAGAGCAACCTAGTTTATGATAATTGTAACAATGGATAATATGTGAACATATTAAACAAAATGTTAACGTGGGATTCGATCCAGGTTCATGACTGTCGGGAATCGAGGGTGGCCTCGCCATAAGCAAAGTAGGAAATAGCATGTTCTTCCTTATCATGGCTTTCCGAGTTGGAATGGTACACAATGTAACTATGGTAAAACAAGTAAGCAGTCCGATGCTCAATGCAGCGGTATACGTGGTGTTCATAACGTATTGTTTGAATTGCTTCAATTATTCCTATTTCACTTTTATATCAGTCTTGTTTAAACGGTACAATTTTCTTTCATTGCTTCTCACTCTTTTCCCAGTTTGAATTCTTTCTTCCCCGCCCAGAAGTCTACGTGGCGGGCGGGAGAAGCAGCACAAGTAAGGGACAGCCCTGTAGGGCGAAGTACGGTGTCGTGAGCCGCTACGGTAACTGTGAAAAGGGAACTCTGAAATGTGGCTGACTAACGGGGCAATGGCACCCCCTCTTTCCATTGAGCAAGGACAAGATACTACGGTAACCGTAAACAGGGAACTCTGAAATGTGGCTGACTAACGGGGCAATGGCACCCCCTCTTTCCATGGAGCAAGGACAAGACACTACGGTAATCGTGAACAGGGAACTCTGAAATGTGGCTGACTAACGGGGCAATGGCACCCCCTCTTTCCATGGAGCAAGGACAAGACACTACGGTAACCGTGAACAGGGAACTCTGAAATGTGGCTGACTAACGAGGCAATGGCACCCCCTCTTTCCATGGAGCAACAGGACAAGACACTACGGTAATCGTGAACAGGGAACTCTGAAGTGTGGCTGACTAACGGGGCAATGGCACCCCCTCTTTCCATGGAGCAACAGGACAAGATACTACGGTAATCGTGAACAGGGAACTCTGAAGTGTGGCTGACTAACGGGGCAATGGCACCCCCTCTTTCCATGGAGCAACAGGACAAGACACTACGGTAATCGTGAACAGGGAACTCTGAAGTGTGGCTGACTAACGGGGCAATGGCACCCCCTCTTTCCATGGAGCAACAGGACAAGATACTACGGTAATCGTGAACAGGGAACTCTGAAGTGTGGCTGACTAACGGGGCAATGGCACCCCCTCTTTCCATGGAGCAACAGGACAAGACACTACGGTAATCGTGAACAGGGAACTCTGAAGTGTGGCTGACTAACGGGGCAATGGCACCCCCTCTTTCCATGGAGCAACAGGACAAGATACTACGGTAATCGTGAACAGGGAACTCTGAAGTGTGGCTGACTAACGGGGCAATGGCACCCCCTCTTTCCATGGAGCAACAGGACAAGATACTCCGGTAATCGTGAACAGGGAACTCTGAAGTGTGGCTGACTAACGGGGCAATGGCACCCCCTCTTTCCATGGAGCAACAGGACAAGATACTACGGTAACCGTGAACAGGGAACTCTGAAATGTGGCTGACTAACGGGGCAATGGCACCCCCTCTTTCCATGGAGCAACAGGACAAGACACCACCACCAATTCTTTATTTCTTTCATGGCACAAGGCATACTTAGTTTAAATAAAAACCCACACTATACCACAGCTGTACCAAGTACATAGGTCAACACAAGCATAGGTTTCCTTATTATTGAAAGCTAAGAACTTAAAATGCACTTTGTGCAATAGAGAATTTAGCCATGACTTTCCACACTACATGTTTTATTGTCTGGCACTGGAAGGGGAAGAGAGAGAAATTCTCCGTCAAAAGATTGGTTATAAAAACAAGTCGCCATATGTTCTAATGTCAAAAGCAATGCAAAGCAAACCTAATACATTATATTTTCAAAAAATTCTGGAAAACAGCACAGACAATAGGCGTAATACAGATGGATCCAACTTGAAGAAAAGTTGAGCTTAATCTCCACATTCTGTAAAGCTCAACCTTTCTTCAAGTTGGATCCATCATCTGTATTACGCCTATTGTCGGTGCTGTTTTCCAGAATTTGTGAAAAGCGAAAGCATTGGGTTTGCTTTTCATTGATTTTGCCATTAGAACTAATAACGAATTGTTTTCATAACCAATCTTTTGACTGAGAATTTCTCTCTCTTCCTCCAGTGCCGGACATTATGTCGCGTGGAAAGTCATGGCTAAATTCGCTATTACACAAAGTGTATTTTAAGTCCTTAGATTTTAATAATAAACAAACCTATGCTTCTGTTGACCTATGTACTTGATCCAGCTGTTTAGTACTAGCAGTTATCTACAGAATGTACAGATTTACTTCTGTTTACCTATCTGGAGAGAATCCTGTATGGGCTGAGTGTCCTTAATAAAGGCTTTTTGTTGTTGATGCATAGTTTTCCCCATATTTACAAGGCAATCGACCGTCAGGGACGGCATCTCACTTCAGCATTTTCTCTACAAAGCTGTCGGATAGGGCAAGTCCCCCCCAAAAAAGAAGAGAGTCCTTACAGCTTATAGGTCAAACTGATATCTACGTCAGAGCCTTTACCGCAATGTCCTTGGCACTTACGCTGAATGTACCAGGGCAAACCCTTTTCAAAAGAAAGCAGGGAATGAATGCGTTTCCCAAACAAATCAACACAAGTTCCATTGTTCGCTCCCAACATTATTGGAGGCAAGGAAGGGGGGGAAAGAGAGAAAAACAAGGGCTAACTAACAAAGAGGCGCCCGAGATCAATTCTCCAATATTTCTGACCAAACAAACATTCGGAATGTGGGATTAAGCATAAAACGTTGGGCCTAAAAAAAAAAAACTTCCCTCTCTCTCTCTCTTTGTTGCCTTAATCCCCACAATTAGAGCGTGCCTTCTTATTGGATCTTAGCAGCAACACTGTAGGACAACTGCTGGATGGGTGGGTGTTCGAACCATGATTAATTGCCGAGGATTTTTTTCCGATTTTGATTGCTACGCTCTTTGAAAATGGGAATAAATAGGGTCAAAATGTTCGAGCAAAGAGCCCTCAAGAAGGCTAACGTCGTTTTGGTGCAAATACAAGAGACGGCAGGGTTCTGCCCCAGATTCCAAGAGTGGACTGGCGATCCCAGCCAGAGCTGTATATAGAGAATCATACTCAGTAGAACTACCTCCCTGTAAAGAACAACACCTAATTGCAGAGCCAAAGTGTCCTTTAGGGAGAGGTGTCCTCTTACCCGAGAGTTGCTAAATAGTAAAAATGGTAAATTTGGAAATGAAAACTGTCCTTTATAGAGAGGTGTCCTCTCATGGAAATTCTACTGTATTGGAAAAATCAGGAATATACACTCATAAACAAAACTTAAGAAAGTGGCAAGTTTTTGATGTCTTTTTTTTTTTTTTTTGAGACAGAGTCAATTTTGTTCACACTTGGTAATCGTGTGTCTTCAATAAAGGTCACCTGTAAAATCTTTCAGAGTTATTCTCTGAATACCAATACACATTCTAGAAGGTACAACTTCCTTTAAGATTTGTCCATGAGTGTATGTATGTGTGTGTTCAATATAGTAAGAATCCGTGATAAATACTTAAAAATTGTGAACGAGAGTAATATTATTCTATTTCAAACTGGAACTCATATACAAAAAAAAAAAAGGTAAAGAGCTATACAATCTTAACGACGTTGAATAAAGCTCGACAGTCATAAGTTGAGAGTTGGCAAGTGATCCGCGAGCAATGGGAATATATTGGTAAGACAAAAAGCGGCTAACTATTGCCGTGTTTGCTGCAATGGTCCTGCACTAACTCACGGCAGTCAGCTACTACGAGATTCCCTATATTTCCCTAATACACCAATGCTGTTTGTATCTTAACAAACATCGAGTTGATCACTTTCAATTCCAAGTTTTTCCACTAGCTCAAATTAAAATCCCTCAGATTGCGAAGAAAGAACCTGTCTTTTCCTCCTTTTTTAAAACGTAGAAAAAAATCGAAAGTCCTCTAGCATGTCATTTGAAGAATTGGCATGTTGTTGTTGTTGTGTCTAATGAAGAGCCTCAGATGTCTCAATCATCTCTATCACAGCAGCAGCAATGTCCTCTATCTTGGGTGTGTAAAGCTGCTGTTCTGGGTCCATGTCAATTTTCTGTTGTTGTGTCTAATGAAGAGCCTCAGATGTCCCCATACATCTCTATCACAGCAGTCGCAATGTCCTCTATCTTGGGTGTGTAAAGCTGCTGTTCTAGGTCCATGTCAATTTTCTGTTGTTGTTGTGTCCAATGAAGAACCTCAGATGTCTCCATGTATCTCTATCACAGCAGCAGCAATGTCCTCTATCTTGGGTGTGTAAAGCTGCTGTTCTAGGTCCATGTCAATTTTCTGTTGTTGTCGTGTCCAATGAAGAGCCTCAGATGTCTCCATGTATCTCTATCACAGCAGCAGCAATGTCCTCTATCTTGGGTGTGTAAAGCTGCTGTTCTAGGTCCATGTCAATTTTCTGTTGTTGTCGTGTCCAATGAAGAGCCTCAGATGTCTCCATGCATCTCTATCACAGCAGTCGCAATGTCCTCTATCTTGGGTGTGTAAAGCTGCTGTTCTAGGTCCATGTCAATTTTCTGTTGTTGTCGTGTCCAATGAAGAGCCTCAGATGTCTCCATACATCTCTATCACAGCAGCAGCAATGTCCACTATCTTAGGTGTGCAAAGCTGCTGCTCTGGGTCTATGTCAATTTTCTGCAAGGCTGCGGCCATTTCTGGGCATGAGAATATGTGAGTAGGTGTTAGTTCCACACCAGGACAGTTGTTGCATGTCCTATACGAATTGATATGATGCAGTTATAAAAAAAAAAAACTAACTTTTTTTCGTATCTCTAGCCAACAAGGCATTGCGGCTGGAGATTTCTTCAGCTTGGATCGTACGACGCCATTGCAGTAGTACTGGACGGCCATTGGTTGGAAGACTATTGGTCTTGGAGCTATCGACGCCACCATAAATTCCATTTAAAATCTTTCCTTCCTTACCCGTCCTAATTACGAAAAGTTCCGTGTCTCGCCACTACCACACTTATATAATGGATCGGTTAGAGATTTGAGTGTCATCCTTACTTTCATTTTATTGAGCATTGTTGTTCAATGGGCCTTTCATTGTTGTTTCTTATCCCCTTGTGTAAAGATTACACGAATTCTACGCTCTTCGAACTGTTTATAGACAGTGTTGTTGTTGTTTCTTATCCCCATGTGTAAATATTACACAAATTCCATGAGTCCATGCTTCTCGAGCTGTTTATAGACAGTCTTGTTGTTGTTTCTCATCCCCATGTGTATAGATTACACAAATCCCATGAGTCCACGCTCTTCGAGCTGTTTATAGACAGTCTTGTTGTTGTTTCTTATCCCCTTGTGTAAAGATTACACGAATTCCACGAGTCCATGCTTCTCGAGCTGTTTATAGACCGTTGTTGTTGTTTCTTATCCCCATGTGTAAAGATTACACAAATTCCATGAGTCCATGCTCTTCGAGCTGTTTATAGACAGTCTTGTTGTTGTTTCTTATCCCCATGTGTAAATATTACATAAATTCCATGAGTTCATGCTCCTTGAACTGTTTGACGATAAGCAGCGGCCTCTCCCAAAAGGTTTTGTTTAGTACATCTAATACAAGCCAAATTGTGTTCTGGAGCTGCAGATGCCAAGCTACATTTTAGGCAAGAGGGGTAGATTTTTGGGCAGAGTTGAGTGTCTCGTCCTTACTTTAATTTTATTGAGCATTGTTGTTCAATGGGCCTTTCGTTGTTGTTTCTTATCCCCATGTGTAAAGATTATACATATTCCATGAATCCATGCTCCTTGAGCTGTTTGACGATATGCAGCGGCTTCTCCCAATGGTCTTGTTTAGTACATCTAATTGCAAGCCAAAATATGTTCTGGAGCTGCAGGTACCAAACTACATTTTGGACAAGTGGGGTAGATTTTGTTATTTTCTATTTCCAATGGCTTGAGATGGTTGTTCTAAATCTTGTTAGTGTTGTTTGATGTTATCTGAGGTTCAGAGCTCCTCTTGGATCCACTCCACTGTACCAGCTGTGCTCCAGCTTATGGACCGAAAGGTCTGGGAGGCCATTTTCTTCTAGGATGTACCAGCTGTGCTTAGGTGGGATCCTCTAGTTCTTATTTATTTTCGTTTTTAGCGCTACTGTAACTATTTATTTAAACGTAATGGCCTCTCGTATCTAATGGATGCCGCTCGCAAAATCCTGGAATCTCCTATAATCCAAGAGATGCTCTTGACTTGTGATAAGGGGTGAAGTGGTCGGCCAGTTTTGCCCAATTATCCTCCTCGCATACAGTCAGCAGCAGCAGCCTGGCGCCGTCTGCCCTCGATCTATTTTGCCAACGATAAATTACTTCCCCATGTGTCTTTTCTTAAATCGTTTAAGACAAATTTTCCACAATACCTAAACTGGATATGGAAATACTGAATATGGAAGGTTAGGATAGCTTGGCTCATCAGAAATGAACCTTTCAAGATATTTCGCCAGTTCAATACATCAGTCTTTCTGCTTCAATTCTATTGTTCATTTTACTTATATAGGGGTTTAACCAAACTGTGAAGTTTCGAAGCTGTTAGGGAGTTAAACAGCCTTTTCTTTCATATTCTACAACAATGGAAGGATTTCCTCACAGTTTCACTAAACGCCCAAACCTTCAAATTCAGATTGAAGATTAGATTGACGCTAGAAAGGTTCATCACTAATGAATCAATTGTTCAACTTCCGTCTAGGAATCGTTGGAATACGAGATTTTGAGTATTACTACAACAACAAATTATGCAATCTTCAGCATTCAACAAATGAGACATTATGTTATTGCCTTACCACACTTTCTTTCCATGTCCACAAACGGCGACCTACAAAACCACACTGATTCGAGTACCACTAGCTTCTCTTCTATCTTCAGTAATAAAATAGAATTGAAAAAACCTATATCAAATAAGAGAAGAAAAAACATCAAATTTGAAAGAAAAAACAAACATACATGAATATAGTTCTTCAAATAAAAGATACTTCGGCCAGTAAATCTTTTTTATTGTCTTGAAGTTTCGACAAAAATCTTTTGTCCTCGTCAGGAGCGAACAAAAATTAAAACATTTGGCAAAGCGTTAGAAATAATTAAAAAGAATAATTTCTAACGCTTTGCCAATTGTTTTGATTTTTGTTCGCTCCTGACGAGAACAAAAGATTTTTGTCGAAACGTCGAGACAATAAAAAGATTTACTGGCCGAAGTATCTTTTATTTGAAGAACTATGAATGCCGGCCAGGAAGCCTCTATCTTTACGATACATGGATATGTACCATAAGAGACATCTCCCTTTATTTATGCATCAGAACGATGCACCTGTTCATCACCTTACTAGTGACGATGAAGCCACAACACCAGTTTCGGCAGATTCAGACAAAAAGCCAACAACCTGTATACCATAGTTTCGGGTTTTGGTCCTCATCAGTACGGGGGGAGAGCAGCTTCGATTTCATTACATTCTACGAGAGAGGGTTATGAAATCGGTCGAATTTACCAAACAGGTGTTTAAGTTGATTGTTGTCGTGTCCAATGAAGAGCCTCAGATGTCTCTATACATCTCTATCACAGCAATGTCCTCTATCTTGGGTGTGTAAAGCTGCTGTTCTGGGTCCATGTCAATTTTCGGTTGTTGTCGTGTCCAATGAAGAGCCTCAGATATCTTCATACATCTCTATCACAGCAATGTCCTCTATCTTGGGTGTGTAAAGCTGCTGTTCTGGGTCCATGTCAATTTTCTGTTGTTGTTGTGTCCAATGAAGAGCCTCAGATGTCTCCATACATCTCTATCACAGCAATGTCCTCTATCTTGGGTGTGTAAAGTTGCTGTTCTGGGTCCATGTCAATTTTATGTTGCTGCCGTGTCCAATGAAGAGCCTCAGATGTCTCCATACATCTCTATCACAGCAATGTCCTCTATCTTGGGTGTGTAAAGCTGCTGTTCTGGGTCCATGTCAATTTTCTGTTGTTGTCGTGTCCAATGAAGAGCCTCAGATGTCTCCATACATCTCTATCACAGCAATGTCCTCTATCTTGGGTGTGTAAAGTTGCTGTTCTGGGTCCATGTCAATTTTCTGTTGTTGTCGTGTCCAATGAAGAGCCTCAGATGTCTCCATACATCTCTATCACAGCAATGTCCTCTATCTTGGGTGTGTAAAGTTGCTGTTCTGGGTCCATGTCAATTTTCTGTTGTTGTCGTGTCCAATGAAGAGCCTCAGATGTCTCCATACATCTCTATCACAGCAAGGTCCTCTATCTTGGGTGTGTAAAGCTGCTGTTCTGGGTCCATGTCAATTTTCTGTTGTTGTTGTGTCCAATGAAGAGCCTCAGATGTCTCCATACATCTCTATCACAGCAATGTCCTCTATCTTGGGTGTGTAAAGTTGCTGTTCTGGGTCCATGTCAATTTTATGTTGCTGCCGTGTCCAATGAAGAGCCTCAGATGTCTCCATACATCTCTATCACAGCAATGTCCTCTATCTTGGGTGTGTAAAGCTGCTGTTCTGGGTCCATGTCAATTTTCTGTTGTTGTCGTGTCCAATGAAGAGCCTCAGATGTCTCCATACATCTCTATCACAGCAATGTCCTCTATCTTGGGTGTGTAAAGTTGCTGTTCTGGGTCCATGTCAATTTTCTGTTGTTGTCGTGTCCAATGAAGAGCCTCAGATGTCTCCATACATCTCTATCACAGCAATGTCCTCTATCTTGGGTGTGTAAAGTTGCTGTTCTGGGTCCATGTCAATTTTCTGTTGTTGTCGTGTCCAATGAAGAGCCTCAGATGTCTCCATACATCTCTATCACAGCAATGTCCTCTATCTTGGGTGTGTAAAGCTGCTGTTCTGGGTCCATGTCAATTTTCTGTTGTTGTTGTGTCCAATGAAGCGCCTCAGATGTCTCCATACATCTCTATCACAGCAATGTCCTCTATCTTGGGTGTGTAAAGCTGCTGTTCTGGGTCCATGTCAATTTTCTGTTGTTGTCGTGTCCAATGAAGAGCCTCAGATGTCTCCATGCATCTCTATAGCAGCAGTTTCAATGTCCTCTATCTTGGGTGTGTATAGCTGCTGTTCTGGATCCATGCTCTCACATTGGAAAATGGGTGCCGTTGCCACGTTAGTCATCTTGGAAACCGACCAGAATTTAGTCGAATATGTTTGTTGTTGTTTCTTATCCTCCTTGTGTAAAGATTATACAAATTCCATGAGTTCATACTCTTCGAGCTATTTGATGATAAGCAACGGCCTCTCCCAAAGGTCTTGTTTAGTTCATCATGGAATAGGTTGTAGAGGTGTAGCTTTAATTGATCATGGCACCATGATCCAGGCACTTTGGTGAAAGTCTTGACTTTGCCTGTAGTTTGAGGCGGTTCCCAACATGGAAGCAGATGCCTTTGCTACCGACTTTAACATGAGTACAGACGCAGCTCCTCCGTATCCCTGGAGTGGGAACCCTTACTGAGGTATATCAAACGGGGTCGAATATATTTAAGCTGGTTATGTATATGAGTAAACCGATATTTAAATACCATTTTATAGATAGTTGGAGGAACGGGTCTTATCAGCGCAGGTGGGTCGCATCCAACACTTATTGTGTCTGCGACATGAAGGCCAATGATTAAAAAATCTCGAAGGGCGAGCCGAGATGTCCTTTCCCAGACTCGACAACCCAACGATTACGAAAGAAAATTATTATTTATAAATCCTTTTTTTTTTTTCAGGAAAGCCATACTAAAATCTTCAGTGAAGGGGATACGCTATCTTTACAAAGAAAAGAAAAATACATTGAGAGAGAGGGAGATCTCATTACATATTTGGGTGTCAGTATATTAGCGATGTTCTTCTCAAAAGTAAACGACAACCAACTTACCTCAGTACGAAGTATTTTAACCAGCACCATATCAAGTTGAATGGTTGCTCTGTCCCTATATAACTTTTACAAAGCACTAAGTAGGATCTCCTCCCCTACATGATGGTGATTTATCATCGTGAGGATATCTTTGTAAGCCGGCAATGAGAGAGGAGAATCTGACTGGTGTATTAAAAAAGGGTATTTTAAAAAATACAGTTAAACCTGTCTATAGCGCCCCCTCTTGGGACTCACCAAAATGGGTGCTATAGAGAGGGGGTGCTATAAACAGGTCACTTTTAATGTAAATCGCATCGTACTACGTATTTAAAATCGGGCGCTATAGAGAGGGAGCACTATAGACAGATTTACCT
>CP092863.1:81293904-81368537 GCA_030710605.1 Cordylochernes scorpioides | reverse complement strand
AAAGCTGAAAAACAGAAGGCAATCGCGAAAAGATGGAAGTTCCGAGTTTTTGCTCAAGACAAACGACACATCAGCCACCCCCCTTCCCCCTTCTTCTTTTTTAAACCTTGGGATAGATTGAAGGTAGCTCAACAAATAGATTGCTCGGCCATGATCCATTGACCACATTCAAACGGAACAACTAACCACATCTCCTTAAGGTTAGAATTACTTCTTTTTTTTTTTTTTATGAAACTTTTTTTTTTAATTCTGGTCTAGCAACTCCAAAAACCACCTAGCAGTGACCTCACAAGGAAGGTCACACATCAGAGGAAAGAACAGAAACAAAGATACGTACATACCTGCCTATATCCAAGCCATTCTATAAAGCTATTGGGTGAAGAGACGGTCATGTTATTGTTGTCGTCCGAAAGAATCTGTTCTAGACAGGCGAATGGAGAGAGAAAGAAGGCTTTTCCAATTAGTTCCTTTTAGCCATTTTATTCAGGGCAGTTGTCCTCGGGAACTCTCTGGAACTATGAGGTGGTGTTCTCTATCGGAAATGTGGGAAAATGAAGATGGCCAACACATATAATGGAAGATAATCCTTCCCCCAATCACAATCCGTCCTCAAAGAGCTGCACAATAGCCCCAGCGGAGGACATTTCGGGAATTACAAAGACTTTGGAAAAGTGAAAGAACGCTTTAACTGGACTGGATGCTGTTTCAGTGTCGAAAAAATGGATACGAAATGTAGTGAATGTGCTTAAAGAAAAGAACCAAAGACAAGATCGAGAGCCAAACTCAAGACTCAAAAAGTTGGAGCCCCGTTTGAGAGGATCGCTATCGACATCATGGCACCATCAGAGCGGTTGTGAGTCTTTTTTTTTTTTTTTTTTTTTTTTTTTTTGAGGAAAAAACGTGTCTATTTTACTGATTGGAAAACGTCGGTCGACTAATTGGCTTGGTGCCACACATGTTACATGTGAACATTTATAACGAATTCTCTATATATCATCCGTTTTTCTGGTTACTTGGTTACAGGTACTGGAAACCTGTAGTTTCATCCAGCCTCTCTTTAGAGAGCGTTTCTCCATCTTTTAACTGAAGACATGACTCACCGGCCTGGGTATTTGGGGCAAAGACTAACTAAAGAAGATCTTGACACAATTAAAATAATTTTAATGACATATTGCCAATACATGCAAAAGTGTACAGTCTTCACATGCGGCAAAGTTAGGCAAAGTAGGATCATTTACGAGATATGATTATATATTCGATATCTCTTTTCGTAGGTTCTTTTTATATTAAAAAAAAGGAAGAATCTCTCTAACAGCTTGGCACTATCTATTGTCTTGGCTCGCGCGGTATACAAAGATGTAGTCAAACAAGGCCCCGGGAGCAGACAGCTTCGTTCTGACATGAGGCAAAGTTAGACAAAGTAGGATCCTTTACGAGATATGATTATATATTCTATCTCTCTTTTCGTAGGTTCTTTTTATAAAAAAAAAGGAAGAATCTCTCTAACAGCTTGGCACTATCTATTGTCTTGTATTGGGCTCGCGCCGTGCGAGTATACAAAGATGGAAGTCAAACAAGGCCCAAGGAGCAGACAGCTCAGTCAACATGGACCCATTGAAGGCGAAGAAGCGCTGTAATTACGGCCGGCCGGCCAGCCGAGGCCAGGAATTCCGGGCGTTTAGAAAGATGGCGGGTGGATCGAACAATACTCCCCGGGGAAATCTATTTATTTATTTAGAGCACAAAGTTTTGTGTGCGGGGGATTATCGACGACCATTTAAATGGCCTCCGTTTGATGGATGGATGGATAAGACCGTTCTTCCTTCCTTCCCATATGGCCAAAAAACAACCACAATACCCACCCACTCCTCATCCACTTGGGGCATTGAAAAACATATCACCGTTTTATCAAACGAGTTGAAGATCCACAAGAACCAAGTCTTTCCTTTAACACTGGCAGGTTTTGAGAATCACTCTAAAGTTTGGAACCCCCAGCCACAAGTTGTTAAATTTAATTACCATTTCTTTCTTTTATACAGAAAAATACATGTTTATATTTTCAAATATTATTGAATATACACTAATAATAAACCTGTTTCATACATTTATTTTGGAGCTAAGTCGACCTGCCACTGAGTAGTGCTCCCAGTCTTAATGACAAAGGTAGACGCACTCTACTTCACCCAATCACTCTACAAGTCAACTCCGCCCTTGCCGGTCCCAAGCCCGGATGAAAAGGGAGGAGGGGGAGCAGTAACAAGCTCACTAAAAAACCTGGGCTCAGCTGGCCCGGCTGATAATACTCTGTAAGGGCTCCTAATGCAGGGATACAGGATGAGCAGTGTTTGTACTCCATGTTAGGAGCGGCTGCACATGGCGTCTGTTCCTCATGTCAGAGGCGGCCATTTATTTTTGAGCTAAGTCGGCCTGCCACTGAATAGTACTCCCAGTCTTAATGACAAAGGCAGATGCATTCTACTTCACCAAGTGTGGAGATAAGAAAAAAATAAGTCTCTAAAGTTTGACAATATATATATGTTGTGATGTGTTTTATCCTGTTGGATGACTGTAGTGTGGTTAGAAGCAGTCGTGGTGGTTGAGTGATGGGGGACACACAGGATCCAGAGTGAGGAAATAGATCGGGGAGGAAAGATAGAAGGACAACCGCTAGAACCACTGGCGTCGAGACCAGTTCAGTGAGAACTGTCCCTTGATCATCACATCCAGCCGCTTTTAAACCGATTTAAGTAAGATAAATCCCCTAGGGGAGAATGAAGACACTTGTTTACCAAGGGGGTTTAACCCGGTTATCTTCCCTTGTACTCCCACACAGGCCATTTTATTATTATATTTCCGAATATTAGGACATATATGTGTGTTATATAAACATTATTTTAAAATATATATTACTAGACGGGTGACCCGGGCTTCGCCCCGGGATTGACCCGTGTGCATATCTACCCGAGTGATATATATTTAGATAAGATTTTTTTTTAAATAATTGTTTGTTATTAGCATTATCTATTTGTTTGCATCAGCATAATTTAATCTAATCTTTGATAGAGGGCGCTGTTCGTGAGCTAAGTAGAATAATTTGAATATATAGCTTTAAAAATTGATTTATATATATTTTTTTAAATAGCCTCTATCGTCTTCCCCGTTTTTTTTTTTTTTTACCTATGTATGAAAATTTTGATTTGAATTAGTGAACTACTGCGAATTTGTATACCGGACATACAAACAAACAAACATACAAACATTGATTTTTATATAAATAGAAGATAAATACTACATATTAAAGGTCTAAAATGTCCTCATCACTTAATAACTAAATTGAAAACAACAAGATAATGAGAGAGGTAATTGCCTACACACGGCCATAATCCATCCATCCAGTCAGTCAGCCAGTCACACCAACCAACAAAGGTACTTTGGTCAATTGCGCGTGGCAGCGAGAAGACGGCGGGATAACCTAAAAATGGAGCAGAGCGCGGGGATCCAACTTAGGCCACATGACCTGTTTTCAAAATATGCCGACGTCCTACTGCCAGACAACCAAGCCCTGTCTCCTAGCAACACGTGGGTGGGGAAAAGTAATACTAATGTGCTTGGTCTCCCACCATTCCATAATGACACCGGGTCCTGGCCGACTTCAGACACTGTGTGTGTGTGTATGGATCTACCAAATATCTAGTTACATGAAACACTAAATTAAGAAAAAGGCATCTCCTTATCGTGCAACTAAAAGTTACTGATGGCTTGCGCCATCTATCGGAATAAATATCAACTATTCTCGTTGATTTTTAATTATTCCAGAATTGGCCAAATACCCATTAGTGATTAATCAAGAAAAGCTAACCACGGACGCGTTTCGGGCTGTTGGTCCTCATCAGCGTGGTGCAAGCTGTACCTCAACGACCAAAAAATTGGTCATTAAGGCTTCCTGAAAAATCATGAAACACTAAGTTAGCAAGTATCATGATGGTCGAATGGGGCTTTGTTTATATTTCTATAATAGATAGATATTCCTTCCTTTTTCTCTTTTCTGAGTGAGGATTCAGTTTCTTCCCCTGCTTCTTATCTCCTGGCCGCCCTCAGACACTGTGTGTATGGATTTACCAAATATCTAGTTACATGAAACACTAAGTTAGCAAGAATCATGATGGTCGAATAGGACTTCATACACATTTCTATAATAGACTTGGTTATCTATTTACGTAAAAGGGAGCGTAGACTATGGGGATAGTTATGAAAATTAATCAAAAGGGGTTTCGTATATACAGTTAAACTTGTTTATCAAAATTCGAAACTATTTTAAACACGTAAGATTCTTTTTAATATTAAACAATTTCTACTGGCCTTACTGCAATGGAAAAATTAATGGGAGGGCCTGTTAATTTTTCCATTGCAGTAAGGGTAGTAGAAATTGTTTAATTTCAAAAAAATTCGATTTTGATAACAGATGGCGCGCTAGTGCATCATATTATAAACCTGTCTATAGCGCTCTCTTTTGGGACTCACCAAAATAGGGTGCTATAGACAGGTCACTTTTAATGTAAAATGTTTTACATTTTAATGTTTAAAATCGGGCGCTATTTAGAGGGGGCGCTATAGACAGTGTTGACTGTATTTATGTAAAAGAAAGCGTCAACTAGGAAGATAGTTATAAAGAATGATTGAAGAGGGTTTCCTATACATTCCTAGAATTTGATCACGTACAATTTATTGCAGGCTTACTAGTAAGGGGACAAGGCCACCGGATATTTTGACAAACTTCGAATCGACGCCGTTTGAACATTATTCGACTGAATTTAACCGCGGATTCCATGATATAATATAAATTCTAAATACAGGTAAACCTGTCTATAGCGCCCCCTCTTGGGACTCACCAAAATAGGGTGCTATAGACAGGTCACTTTTAATGTAAATCGCATCGTACTACATACAGTTAAACCTGTCTATAGCGCCCCCTCTTGGGACTCATCAAAATAGGATGCTATAGAGAGGGGGGTGCTATAGACAGGTCACTTTTAATGTAAATCGCATCGTACTACATACAATTAAACCTGTCTATAGCGCCCCCCTCTTGGGACACACCAAAATAGGATGCTATAGAGAGGGGATGCTATAGACAGGTCACTTTTAATGTAAATCGCATCGTACTACATACAGTTAAACCTGTCTATAGCGCGCCCTCTTGGGACTCACCAAAATAGGGTGCTATAGAGAGGGGGGTGCTATAGACAGGTCACTTTTAATGTAAATCGCATCGTACTACGTACAGTTAAACCTGTCTATAACGCCCCCTCTTAGGACTCACCAAAATAGGGTGCTATAGAGAGGGGGTGCTATAGACAGGTCACTTTTAATGTAAAATTTTTATATTTTAATGTGTGTTTAAAATCGGGCGCTATAGAAAGGAAGGCGCTATTTAGAGGGGGCGCTATAGACAGGTTTAACTGTATTGTGATTATGAGAATCAAAATTTCTATTTTTTTTTTTTAATTTTCCGAGAGAAAAATGCATCACTATATAATACTTAGAGTATTATCAAGTAGAAAATACGACAGTACATCTCGGGTATAAGTAAACAACAACATTTGTGTCGATATCTTTGACAGCTGAAATGTACATCACCTATCCCTATAACACAAAGACATTAAGAAGCCAACTCTATCAAAAGGATTCCCAAATACATCTGTTAAATAATTTCGTTTTTAAAAGTACAATCTTGGGTGTGTAAAGCTGCTGTTCTGGGTCCATGTCAATTTTCTGTTGTTGTGTCCAATGAAGAGCTTCAGATGTCTCCGTACATCTCTATCACAGCAGTCGCAATGTTCTCTATCTTGAGTGTGTAAAGCTGCTGTTATGGGTCCATGTCAATTTTCTGTTGTTGTTGTCGTGTCCAATGAAGAGCCTCAGATGTCTCCGTACATCTCTATCACAGAAGTCGCAATGTCCTCTACCTTGGGTGTGTAATGCTGCTGCTCTGGGTCCATGTCAATTTTCTGTTGTTGTTGTTGTTGTGTCCAAAGAAGAGCTTCAGATGTCTCCGCACATCTCTATCACAGCAGTCGCAATGTCCTATATCTTGGGTGTGTAAAGTTCTGGGTCCATGTCAATTTTCTGTTGTTGTGTCCAATGAAGAGCTTCAGATGTCTCCATGCATCTCTATCACAGCAGTCGCAATGTTCTGGTCCATGTCAATTTTCAGTTGTTGTGTTCAATGAAGACTCGGATATCTCCATGCATCTCTATCACAGCAGTCGCTATGTCCACTATCTCTCTTGAGTGTGTAAAGAAAAATTCTCCAATGAAGAGCAAAACACATTTACGTGTAACGTATTTGAGGAGTTTTGTTAATTGAGATTTACAGAACGGGTGGAAAATCCGAACCTCTCCTTGGGCTCAAGAATTCAGCCAGATCAAGCCCGTCTGTCTACCCAGAAGTACTGTATACTAAAGAATCGGCCACTGAAGGCCAACTAATGAAACCTGGAAGGCAATTTAATTTGACTTCCCGCGTCAGCTTCGGTTAAAACCACATCTTCTTAAATTAAATTTTTGCCAGCTCGGTCGATGGGATAATTTAATTTGGCCTTTTTAAATAAATAATAGAGGAAGGCAGACACCATCCTGGACTGACATCTCGGCGCACAGTGCTGTCAGGGGATAGAAGCACAGGTTGGTAGGTCGCATTTCCCAAGGTGCAAAGAGTAGTTGCGTGGAGAGTCACACCTTTAAAACCTTTTCAATAACTGCTGTATGATCTTTCCCTTGCCGTTTCTAATAAAAACATATCTACAAGTGCACGCCACAATCTCCAGTTTGTAGTGCAAGCGCAACTACAGTAGCAGATGCAAAAAAAATGAGACAACCCTAGACATAATATAGTTCGAACAGTCTCATAACCCATGCACTGGGTACTTGAGGAATAACTTAACACTACTAAGCGTATATCTGATAAGTACATCTACAAAGCATCTACCGGATAGTCAGCGACGTTCCTGCGGAAGAATCCGTCGTATTTGATCGTTGTAAATTGAGGAGTGAGTTCATGGAGTGGGTTAACTGTCTAACACTCCTAGGACGAAATGTATTTGGGAACAGTACATATTGGAGAGAGAGAAACTATAAGATAGGAGGAATGTGGGGCAACAATTGCCGTCGAGGGGAGAGCAACAACAGCCGGACTAAGCAGACAAGGCAGCCAGGCAGGGAAAGAGAAAAGCAGGTCACGGTGTCTACTGGGATCGATAGGCCGCCGCAGGTCGATATGGGGCCACCCGACCTACGGAATGTTTGGCTCGTTGCATATACGGGGATCACCCGACCTACGGAATGTTTGGCTCGTTGCATATACGGGGGTCACCCGACCTACGGAATGTTTGGCTCGTTGCATATACGGGGATCACCCGACCTACGGAATGTTTGGCTCGTTGCATATACGGGGGCCACCCGACCTACGGAATGTTTGGCTCGATGCATATACGGTGCATTTAAACAACAACAAAAAAACTATATTAAGGGCTTTTGATCTTATACAGATTCGCCTAGTAGAAGAGGGTATATATAGATATATAACAGTAATAGTAACAATAATCAACAATGTTATTTAACAATATAGGGGTAAGAAAAGAAAGGGCTTGGTATAAACTTATATACAGGCAATCGAGAACAAGCCGTTACGTTTCTTTATAAACAATAATTAGTGGAATTGACAGAAATTTATGGTTGCATTTTGACGACCGGTAGTCTCCTACAGGTAACTAAATAGATAGGGAAGGTCATTTCTACACACCATTGGGAGACATCACAATCTGTAATCTCTAGTCTGCCGAAATACCGGAGGGAGAGGAGAAACAGGTTATAAGGAAGATAGAGTTGATTCTACAATTACTTCAACTTTAATGTTAGCAAGCATCAATTTGAAATTCAAAAATTTATCTTTCTATTGGTCCGTCTTCATTTGAATGACCCATTTATTTGCCTGTGCTTAAACCATTTCAGAAGCAAAACTTTTTTGTCCAGAAGGAAAATAACTCGAGCTAGACTCGCACTTTCCACAGATCGTATATTTAGGGAGGATTATACCAAGTAGGTCAGGAATATATTTTCGTTTTGTGCGCTCTCAAAGTTAAAACCCCCGAAAATAAAACGTTTCAGTGACGCCGCCACCACCGCTGTCATTCTGGATGTCAGGCGCTTCAGGTCGAAGCCTTCCAATGGACGATGCTTAAAACTGGCTCAGCTGGCTCGGCGACTGGTCGAATTTGTCAACATTTTGTTGCCAGGTCAAAAGCTAAATTATAGAGGTTATGGAATACCGCGTTACATCACCACTGTATCTATCTATCTATCCACTAAAGGGCCAGCCTGAAAACTCCCAACTCACACTATTCAGAAATTTCTTCCATACACAAACAAAGAATAACCTCTCTCTGGAAATCCATTCTAAACCACCACTGGTACAACCCCCCATTCCTAACGAATCTTCTTTGCACACCCTTACTAGGGAATAAAAAAACGGCGATTTCAAGATTACGAACAGGACATCTTAGAATGCTCATATTTAATGGAAAAGATCAAAACATTCCCGAAATGCCCCAAATGCGATTCCCGCTTTCCAGTCCTGAACATCTATTGAATTATATCAAATCCTCAAAAAAAAAAAAGAACTCTGGGAAAACCCCAGGACTATAATAGAAAAGCTGAGACAATGGAACCTAATAGAGATTGTTTAAACTACTTGAGGAATAAGCAACAACAACAACAGTTCGTCTGTTTGCTTCAAGTGTTATCTTAATGGCATGTGCCCATTTCTTCACTGCAGTTCACATAGCACCACTCTGACGTGAGCGAGTGACATGTTTCGAAGCATCCAACAGTCAAATCAACCTAACGATTACCTTCTCTGCCGGACTTTCGATGCTTGAATATGGTAAGGTACAATTTGGACTAGAGATAATAATCACCAGGTAACAATACAAAATAAACTCATGGACAAAACTTGAAGAAGTTGTACCTTTTAGCATGTATATCGGGGTTCAAACAATAACTCTGAAAGATATTACAGTGACCTTTATTGAAGACACACGAGATAACATACACTCATGGTCAAAACTTGAAGTTGTACCTATTAGTATGTATATCGGGATTCAGACAATAACTCTGAAAGATACACACACACACAAAAGCCTTTATTAAGACACACAGGTCTTACAGAGGATTCTCCTTGGGGTTCCAAGACGGAGAAATCTATGAAAGTGGGAAATAAAAATGGAGAAAGATTATATACATATGGTAAATATATACAGATTATAAGAAAAAATAAAATATATATATAAGAAAGAAAAAAAATGGAAATATGGATGGGAGAAGTAACTCTGAAAGATAGGCTCATGAACAAAACTTGAAGAAGTTGTACCTTTTAGCATGTATATCGGGATTCATACAATAACTCTGAAATATATTGCAGTGACCTTTATTGAAGACACACGAGATAACTGGTGACATCAAACCCTTTCCACTTCCTTAAGTTTTGTCCATGAGTGTATGTAAATTATATGGTACATTTCTGTAAAAGAGTTGTTAAGTCGGTTAAAATATACTTATTTGGTCTTGTCATCTTACGAAATCTGAATATTTAATAAATTATTACTTTTAAAATGCAAATATGCTGAGCTCGAAGAACTAAAAATGAGGACATAAGGAGGATATCAACTTCTATTAATGAAAAGATAACGCATTCATGAGAATCTGCTTTCGGACAAGTATAGGAGCTCCATTCAACCTATCAAACAAGATACTGAAGGAGGACTTAAACCAACCCGATCTAGAAGATACGTACCAAATTTCCGTTAAGATATTATACCATCAACTACAAAATTAATCAACTCCGCCTTTGCCGGTCCCAAGCCCAGATGAAAAAGGAGGAGGGGGAGCAGTAACAAGCTCGGTAAAAAAACCTGGGTTCAGCTGGCCCTGCTGATAGTACCCTGTAAGGGCTCCTGATCCAGGGATACAGGATCAGCGGCGTTTGTACTCCATGTTAGGAGAAGCTGCACATGGCCTCTGTTCCTCATGTCAGAGGCGGCCATTTCTTTTGGAGCTAAGTCGGCCTGCCACTGAGTAGTGCTCCCAGTCTTAATGACAAAGGCAGACGCATTCTACTTCACCCAGTCATGATGGTTGTCAAACTGATACCATCAAGGGTCACAACTTGATACCCTAATATGATTGAGTGGAGATAAGAAAGAAGACAAAATCCATCTAATACAACTATATAAGAAATTCTTCAAGATAAAGGAGATATCAATCCCAGATTCCGACGACCTGACACTTAGGAGCTCATTACCCAACAGCTCCACCAACTATCCATGTGTGGACAAGGTGACTCGAATGTAACACCTGTAAACTGAGACGAACTAAAAGATAAAATAGATGAAAGAATATACATTCAGTACTTTTTTTGTCTGAAGAAGGTAACAACGCTGTTACACCGAAACATCACACACTATTTATTTGGATTTGTGGTCTTATTCCTTTGTATGGTGTCTTGATTAGTTCTATTATCACCATAAACTTAACACATCTGATACGTTTTTAAAACTTTTTTTAACATGTGGAATACAATGGACATCAACTTATTGTTTATCACTAAGGCCAAAGTGGACATACCAAATCTCGTCAACATTGGCAGGGCGCGACAGGCTGATGCAACAGGTAAAAAGAGGGGATGCAGACTGAACCTAACAGCCTTCAATCGATCCGAGCATTTGAATAGTAGGTGAGGCATACGTTGTCTTTCTTTACTTCTAAAAAGGTAAGGTAGTTCATTAATTTTCTTTGAAAGGTTAACACTTAAAAAAAAAAAGTTTTTTTCGGTAAGTTGAGGTTATCCCGAGTGTTGGTTATCGCCAGGTCGTGAGTGAGAGAAGAGGCCTCTCACGCCAAATTGGGAGGTAGCGGCTAAATGGCGGCATTGATTGGTTCTATTGGATCGATGGTAGCACGCGAGGCTAGCTAGCCAGCCCGGGACCATCTCCCTGGCAAGCAGGCAGGCAAGCAGACAGAGAGAGAAGGAAGGAAGCAGAAGCAGCCAAATTGATCACTTTCCTCGGGAAATGTGCCAAAGATCGTCCAGTGAACCCTAATCAAATTCAAGGGAGGTGAGAAATATAGGAAAACACCGCAGAGAAAATGATTGAATACTAAACTTGAAGAAGGTATTGTAGCGTATGATCAAACAAGAAGATAGAAGAGAGAGGAGAAAGCTACTGAGTTTTTAAAACCATCACACACTTTTCAAATAATCATAATAATTTTAAAGGAAATTTTGTCATTTTTGTGAGCGATCTTTGGACCCATCTATCATTCTTTAGCTGCTATTTACCGAGCCGTTTGGTTTTTTTGCCTCCTCGTCAATCATGTAAAGAAGAGGAGCCAATAAAAAAAAAGCCCATTACTTCGCCAAAAAAAAAAAAAAAAAGGTCCAATTGATCGAAAGGCCAATTAAAATTAGTGGGGCCGTCAAGAGCCTGGCTCCCTCGTTCCCATACGAACTGGCAAACCTAGCAAAAGGTGTTTCCAGGCTGGGTGTTTCGCCACCTGTTCTTTTCCGTGCGTTCGGAACAAAAGTTTTGCAGATTAGTTTTTTTTTTAAGTAGACGCCAGGAAATTTTTCCTGCTCAGGCGCCCCTGCAATAAGCTTGTTCCTTGTTCCAAAATCACCTTATTAGGTACCGCTCAAAAAGAGCAACCTAGTTTATGATAATTGTAACAATGGATAATATGTGAACATATTAAACAAAATGTTAACGTGGGATTCGATCTAGGTTCATGACTGTCGGGAATCGAGGGTGGCCTCGCCATAAGCAAAGTAGGAAATAGCATGTTCTTCCTTATCATGGCTTTCCGAGTTGGAATGGTACACAATGTAACTATGGTAAAACAAGTAAGCAGTCCGATGCTCAATGCAGCGGTATACGTGGTGTTCATAACGTATTGTTTGAATTGCTTCAATTATTCCTATTTCACTTTTATATCAGTCTTGTTTAAACGGTACAATTTTCTTTCATTGCTTCTCACTCTTTTCCCAGTTTGAATTCTTTCTTCCCCGCCCAGAAGTCTACGTGGCGGGCGGGAGAAGCAGCACAAGTAAGGGACAGCCCTGTAGGGCGAAGTACGGTGTCGTGAGCCGCTACGGTAACTGTGAACAGGGAACTCTGAAATGTGGCTGACTAACGGGGCAATGGCACCCCCTCTTTCCATGGAGCAAGGACAAGATACTACGGTAACCGTAAACAGGGAACTCTGAAATGTGGCTGACTAACGGGGCAATGGCACCCCCTCTTTCCATGGAGCAAGGACAAGATACTACGGTAACCGTGAACAGGGAACTCTGAAATGTGGCTGACTAACGGGGCAATGGTACCCCCTCTTTCCATGGAGCAAGGACAAGACACTACGGTAACCGTGAACAGAGAACTCTGAAATGTGGCTGACTAACGGGGCAATGGCACTCCCTCTTTCCATGGAGCAAGGACAAGACACTACGGTAACCGTGAACAGGGAACTCTGAAATGTGGCTGACTAACGAGGCAATGGCACCCCCTCTTTCCATGGAGCAACAGGACAAGACACTATGGTAATCGTGAACAGGGAACTCTGAAGTGTGGCTGACTAACGGGGCAATGGCACCCCCTCTTTCCATGGAGCAACAGGACAAGATACTACGGTAACCGTGAACAGGGAACTCTGAAGTGTGGCTGACTAACGGGGCAATGGCACCCCCTCTTTCCATGGAGCAAGGACAAGACACTACGGTAATCGTGAACAGGGAACTCTGAAGTGTGGCTGACTAACGGGGCAATGGCACCCCCTCTTTCCATGGAGCAACAGGACAAGATACTACGGTAACCGTGAACAGGGAACTCTGAAGTGTGGCTGACTAACGGGGCAATGGCACCCCCTCTTTCCATGGAGCAACAGGACAAGATACTACGGTAATCGTGAACAGGGAACTCTGAAGTGTGGCTGACTAACGGGGCAATGGCACCCCCTCTTTCCATGGAGCAACAGGACAAGATACTACGGTAACCGTGAACAGGGAACTCTGAAGTGTGGCTGACTAACGGGGCAATGGCACCCCCTCTTTCCATGGAGCAACAGGACAAGATACTACGGTAATCGTGAACAGGGAACTCTGAAGTGTGGCTGACTAACGGGGCAATGGCACCCCCTCTTTCCATGGAGCAACAGGACAAGATACTACGGTAATCGTGAACAGGGAACTCTGAAGTGTGGCTGACTAACGGGGCAATGGCACCCCCTCTTTCCATGGAGCAACAGGACAAGACACCACCACCAATTCTTTATTTCTTTCATGGCACAAGGCATACTTAGTTTAAATAAAAGCCCACACTATACCACAGCTGTACCAAGTACATAGGTCAACACAAGCATAGGTTTCCTTATTATTGAAAGCTAAGAACTTAAAATGCACTTTGTGCAATAGAGAATTTAGCCATGACTTTCCACACTACATGTTTTATTGTCTGGCAATGGAAGGGGAAGAGAGAGAAATTCTCTGTCAAAAGATTGGTTATAAAAACAAGTCGCCATATGTTCTAATGTCAAAAGCAATGCAAAGCAAACCTAATACATTATATTTTCAAAAATAGTTGTTCCTTTTAACGTAGTTGACTTAGAAACGTTTGATACGCAATCAAGATTATACGTATTTTTCATGAATTTAAGAAACGAGTTGTCAGGCTTTACGTTTTTGTTAAAATCACCACACAGAAGAATCGGTATACTAGAATCAACTTGCACGAACGGTGGCACGTACTGGCTGTTGTGAATGTACGGACCGAGTCCTTGCCATAGTAACATTCCAATATCCTGCATACTAGCTCCTGGATGAATATATACAGCACCGAGTATAAACTTGAAGCTAGTATTAGCGGCGAAGCAAGTAACTTCAGTCATGCACATGTCACCCTTGGTTTTAATGACACGAGTTACGTCTGTAATCGCAACTTGGAACACTTCCGCCGTAGATGTCGATGATAATTTACGATAGATCGCCACTCCACCAGCCGCGTTGGTATTTGAAAATCAAAACACTTATTCAGATCGAAGGTTCAAATTTTTGCTAAATAAATTTGAAATTAAATAAAATTTGTAATTGTAAATGATGAAGTTGAAAATTAAAACATTTACTTAAATTAGATGTTAAAATTCTTGCTCAACACAGTTTAAATAAAGTTTTCTTATATCTGCCACTTTTTCTTAATATTTGTAATTTTAAAGAATCAATTCGAAAATCAAAACATTTATTCAGATCGAAGGTTCAAATTTTTGCTAAATAAATTTGAAACTATTTAAAATTTGTAAAATAATAATTAATTAATTAATTAATTTTAAACTAATAATTTACTTAACACTATCAACATTTATCAATAGTATGACATAACCTATAAACTCAGTTTCTCAACTTTTGTGTCAATCTAACAATTAATCAATCAATCATAGTTTACGATAATGAAATATCAGTGTACAATTATTTACCTTTATTGTTGTAGTTGTTGTAAATGATGAATCTAAGCACTCCACATTTTCACTACAGACACAGCTGACGATACTTTAACCACACGTGTGAACTTGTATTATGACGCTTTCGTGTTTTTCCAACGCCAAGAACGTTCGAGAAAGACAAAGACAGAGACAAGCATGCGCCGATTCAATGCGCCTAATTCTCTAGCGCTGCGCGCGCAGCACTCTCGTTCGATGACTCATCGTAACGTTACCGGGCGTTACACTTTTTCATAAGTGACTCCCAGCCGCAACCTAATTTAAGACGTTGTCACGTCAAAAATTCTGGAAAACAGCACAGACAATAGGCGTAATACAGATGGATCCAACTTGAAGAAAAGTTGAGCTTAATCTCCACATTCTGTAAAGCTCAACCTTTCTTCAAGTTGGATCCATCATCTGTATTACGCCTATTGTCTGTGCTGTTTTCCAGAATTTGTGAAAAGCGAAAGCATTGGGTTTGCTTTTCATTGATTTTGCCATTAGAACTAATGACGAATTGTTTTCATAACCAATCTTTTGACGGAGATTTTCTCTCTTTTCCCCTTCCAGTGCCGGACGGACATTATGTCGCGTGGAAAGTCATGGCTAAATTCGCTATTACACAAAGTGTATTTTAAGTCCTTAGATTTTAATAATAAACAAACCTATGCTTCTGTTGACCTATGTACTTGATCCAGCTGTTTAGTACTAGCAGTTATCTACAGAATGTACAGATTTACTTCTGTTTACCTATCTGGAGAGAATCCTGTATGGGCTGAGTGTCCTTAATAAAGCCTTTTTGCTGTTGATGCATAGTTTTCTCCAAGTTTACAAGGCAATCGACCGTCAGGGACGGCATCTCACTTCAGCATTTTCTCTACAAAGCTGTCGGATAGGGCAAGTCCCCCCCAAAAAAGAAGAGAGTCCTTACAGCTTATAGGTCAAACTGATATCTACGTCAGAGCCTTTACCGCAATGTCCTTGCGCTGAATGTGCCAAAGCAAACCCTTTTCAAAAGAAAGCAGGGAATGAATGCGTTTCCCAAACAAATCAACACAAGTTCCATTGTTCGCTCCCAGCATTATTGGAGGCGAGGAAGGGGGGGAGAGAAAAACAAGGGCTAACTAACAAAGAGGCGCCCGAGATCAATTCTCCAATATTTCTGACCAAACAAACATTCGGAATGTAGGATTAAGCATAAAACGTTGGGCCTAAAAAAAAAAAAACTTCCCTCTCTCTCTTTGTTGCCTTAATCCCCACAATTAGAGCGTGCCTTCTTATTGGATCTTAGCAGCAACACTGTAGGTTGCGACAACTGCTGGATGGGTGGGTGTTCGAACCATGATTAATTGCCGAGGATTTTTCCGATTTTTATTGCTACGCTCTTTGAAAATGGGAATAAATAGGGTCAAAATGTTCGAGCAAAGAGCCCTCAAGAAGGCTAACGTCGTTTTGGTGCAAATACAAGAGACGGCAGGGTTCTGTGGCGGCCCCAGATTCCCAGAGTGGACTGGCGATCCCAGCCAGAGCTGTATATAGAAAATCATACTCAGTAGAACAACCTCCCTGTATAGAACAACACCTAATTGCAGAGCCAAAGTGTCCTTTAGGGAGAGGTGTCCATTACCCGAGAGTTGCTAAATAGTAAAAATGGTAAATTTGGAAATGAAAACTGTCCTTTATAGAGAGGTGTCCTCTCATGGAAATTCTACTGTATTGGAAAAATCAAGAATATACGCTCATAAACAAAACTTAAGAAAGTGGCAAGTTTTTGATGTCTTTTTTTTTTTTTTTTTTGAGACAGAGTCAATTTTGTTCACACTTGGTAATCGTGTGTCTTCAATAAAGGTCACCTGTAATATCTTTCAGAGTTATTCTCTGAATACCAATATACATTCTAGAAGGTACAACTTCCTTTAAGATTTGTCCATGAGTGTATGTATGTGTGTGTTCAATATAGTAAGAATCCGTGATAAATACTTAAAAATTGTGAACGAGAGTAATATAATTCTATTTCAAACTGGAACTCATATACAAAAAAGGAAAGAGCTATACAATCTTAACGACGTTGAATAAAGCTCGACAGTCATAAGTTGAGAGTTGGCAAGTGATCCGCGAGCAATGGGAATATATTGGAAAGACAAAAAGCGGCTAACTATTGCCGTGTTTGCTGCAATGGTCCTGCACTCACTCACGGCAGTCAGCTACTACGAGATTCTCTATGGTTCCCTAATACACCAATGCTGTTTGCATCTTAACAAACATCGAGTTGATCACTTTCAATTCCAAGTTTTTCCACTAGCTCAAATTAAAATCCCTCAGATTGCGAAGAAAGAAACTGTCTTTTCCTCCTTTTTTAAAACGTAGAAAAAAATCGAAAGTCCCCTAGCAAGTCATTTGAAGAATTGGCATGTTGCTGTTGTTGTGTCCAATGAAGAGCCTCAGATGTCTCCATACATCTCTATCACAGCAGTAGCAATGTCCTCTATCTTGGGTGTGTAAAGCTGCTGTTCTGGGGCCATGTCAATTTTCTGTTGTTGTGTCTAATGAAGAGCCTCAGATGTCTCCATACATCTCTATCACAGCAGTCGCAATGTCCTCTATCTTGGGTGTGTAAAGCTGCTGTTCTAGGTCCATGTCAATTTTCTGTTGTTGTTGTCGTGTCCAATGAAGAGCCTCAGATGTCTCCATACATCTCTATCACAGCAGCAGCAATGTCCACTATCTTAGGTGTGCAAAGCTGCTGCTCTGGGTCTATGTCAATTTTCTGCAAGGCTGCGGCCATTTCTGGGCATGAGAATATGTGAGTAGGTGTTAGTTCCACACCAGGACAATTGTTGCATGTCCTATACGAATTGATATGATGCAGTTATAAAAAAAAAAAAACTACCTTTTTTTCGTATCTCTAGCCAACAAGGCATTGCGGCTGGAGATTTCTTCAGCTTGGATCGTACGACGCCATTGCAGTAGTACTGGACGGCCATTGGTTGGAAGACTATTGGTCTTGGAGCTATCGACGCCACCATAAATTCCATTTAAAATCTTTCCTTCCTTACCCGTCCTAATTACGAAAAGTTCCGTGTCTCGCCACTACCACACTTATATAATGGATCGGTTAGAGAGTTGAGTGTCATCCTTACTTTCATTTTATTGAGCATTGTTGTTCAATGGGCCTTTCATTGTTGTTTCTTATCCCCATGTGTAAAGATTACACGAATTCCACGCTCTTCGAACTGTTTATAGACAGTCGTGGTGTTGTTTCTTATCCCCATGTGTAAAGATTACACAAATTCCACGAGTCCATGCTTCTCGAGCTGTTTATAGACAGTCTTGTTGTTGTTTCTTATCCCCATGTGTATAGATTACACAAATTCCATGAGTCCACGCTCTTCGAGCTGTTTATAGACTGTTGTTGTTGTTTCTTATCCCCTTGTGTAAAGATTACACGAATTCCACGAGTCCATGCTTCTCGAGCTGTTTATAGACTGTTGTTGTTTCTTATCCCCATGTGTAAAGATTACACAAATTCCATGAGTCCATGCTCTTCGAGCTGTTTATAGACTGTTGTTGTTGTTTCTTATCCCCATGTGTAAAGATTACACAAATTCCATGAGTCCATGCTTCTCGAGCTGTTTATAGACTGTTGTTGTTTCTTATCCCCATGTGTAAAGATTACACAAATTCCATGAGTCCATGCTCTTCGAGCTGTTTATAGACTGTTGTTGTTGTTTCTTATCCCCATGTGTAAAGATTACACAAATTCCATGAGTCCATGCTCTTCGAGCTGTTTATAGGCTGTTGTTGTTGTTTCTTATCCCCATGTGTAAAGATTACACAAATTCCATGAGTCCATGCTTCTCGAGCTGTTTATAGACTGTTGTTGTTGTTGTTTCTTATCCCCATGTGTAAAGATTACACCAATTCCATGAGTCCATGCTTCTCGAGCTGTTTATAGACTGTTGTTGTTGTTTCTTATCCCCATGTGTAAAGATTACACAAATTCCATGAGTCCATGCTCTTCGAGCTGTTTATAGACAGTCTTGTTGTTGTTTCTTATCCCCATGTGTAAAGATTACACAAATTCCATGAGTTCATGCTCCTTGAACTGTTTGACGATAAGCAGCGGCCTCTCCCAAAAGGTTCTGTTTAGTACATCTAATACAAGCCAAATTGTGTTCTGGAGCTGCAGATGCCAAGCTACATTTTAGGCAAGAGGGGTAGATTTTTGGGCAGAGTTGAGTGTCTCGTCCTTACTTTAATTTTATTGAGCATTGTTGTTCAATGGGCCTCTCGTTGTTGTTTCTTATCCCCATGTGTAAAGATTATACATATTCCATGAATCCATGCTCCTTGAGCTGTTTGACGATAAGCAGCGGCTTCTCCAAATGGTCCTGTTTAGTACATCTAATTGCAAGCCAAAATATGTTCTGGAGCTGCAGGTACCAAACTACATTTTGGACAAGTGGGGTAGATTTTGTTATTTTCTATTTCCAATGGCTTGAGATGGTTGTTCTAAATCTTGTTAGTGTTGTTTGATGTTATCCGAGGTTCAGAGCTCCTCTTGGATCCACTCCACTGTACCAGCTGTGCTCCAGCTTATGGACCGAAAGGTCTGGGAGGCCATTTTCTTCTAGGATGTACCAGCTGTGCTTAGGTGGGATCCTCTAGTTCTTATTTATTTTCGTTTTAGCGCTACTGTAACTATTTATTTAAACGTAATGGCCTCTCGTATCTAATGGATGCCGCTCGCAAAATCCTGGAATCTCCTATAATCCAAGAGATGCTCTTGACTTGTGATAAGGGGTGAAGTGGTCGGCCAGTTTTGCCCAATTATCCTCCTCGCATACAGTCAGCAGCAGCAGCCTGGCGCCGTCTGCCCTCGATCTATTTTGACAACGATAAATTACTTCCCCATGTGTCTTTTCTTAAATCGTTTAAGACAAATTTTCCACAATAACTAAACTGGATATGGAAATACTGAATATGGAAGGTTAGGATAGCTTGGCTCATCAGAAATGAACCTTTCAAGATATTTCGCCAGTTCAATACATCAGTCTTTCTGCTTCCACTCTATTGTATTGTTCATTTTACTTATATAGGGGTTTAACCAAACTGTGAAGTTTCGAAGCTGTTAGGGAGTTAAACAGCCTTTTCTTTCATATTCTACAACAATGAAAGGATTTCCTCACAGTTTCACTAAACGCCCAAGCCTTCAAATTCAGATTGAAGATTAGATTGACGAAACCGCTAGAAAGGTTTATCACTGATGAGTCAATTGTTACCAGTTCAACTTCCGTCTAGGAATCGTTGGAATCCGAGATTTTGAGAATTACTACAACAACAAATGATGCAATCTTCAGCATTCAACAGATGAGACATTATGTTATTACCTTACCACACCTTCTTTCCACGTCCACTGTTGTATAGTTATTATTTAATTTATTAATTAAACATTACTCACCAGATGAAATTAATTTATTACAATTATATATATTTAAAAGGTTACATTTATTTTATTTTTACAATTTTCTTTATATTCGAATCCAATGTTTTTCACTTCACGCGCTCTATGATGATGATATATTGTCTATCTTTAAACACAGAATACTACATCCACAAACGGCGACCCATAACCACACTGATTCGAGTACCACTAGCTTCTCTTCTATCCTCAGTAAAAAAATATAATTTGAAAAAACCTATATCAAATAGGAGAAACATCAAATTTGAAAGGAAAAAAGACATAAACCTATATGAATATGTACCATAAGAGGCATCTCTCCCTTTAACTTGTTCATCACCTTACTATTGACGATGAAGCCACAACACCAGTTTCGGCAAATTCAGACAAAAAGCCAACAACCTATATACCATAGTTTCGGGTTTTGGCTCTCATCAGTACAGGGACGGCTTCGATTTCATAACATTCTACGAGAGAGGGTTATGAAATCGGTCGAATTTACCAAACAGGTGTTTAAGTTGATTGTTGTTGTGTCCAATAAAGAGCCTCAGATGTCTCCATACATCTCTATCACAGCAGTTTCAATGCCCTCTATCTTGGGTGTGTAAAGCTACTCCTCTGGGTCCATGTCAATTTTCTGTTGTTGTCGTGCCCAATAAAGAGCCTCAGATGTCTCCATACATCTCTATCACAGCAGTTTCAATGTCCTCTATCTTGGGTGTGTAAAGCTACTCCTCTGGATCATGCTCTCACATTGGAAAATGAGTGCCGTTGCCACGTTAGTCATCTTGGAAACCGACCAGAATTTAGTCGAATATGTTTGTTGTTGTTTCTTATCCTCCTTGTGTAAATATTACACAAATTCCATGAGTTCATACTCTTCGAGCTGTTTGATAATAAGCAGCGGCCTCTTTCAAAGGTCTTGATTAGTGCATCATGGAATAGGGTGTAGGGATGCAGCTTTCATTGATCGTGGTACCATGATCCAGGCACACTTTGGTGAACGTTTGCCTGTAATTTGAGGTCGTTCCTAACATGGAAGTCTTTGTTGCTGACTCTAACATGAGTACAGACGCAGCCGTATCCCTGGAGAGGAACCTTTGCGGAGGTCTATCAAACGGAGTCGAATATATTTAAGCTGGTGATGTATATGAATAAACCGATATTTAAATACCATTTTATAGATAGTTGGAGGAACGGGTCTTATCAGCGCAGGTGGGTCGCATCCCACACTTATTGTGTCTGCGACATGAAGGCCAATGATTAAAAAAATCCCGAAGGGCGAGCCGAGATGTCCTTTCCCAGACTCGACAACCCAACGATTACGAAAGAAAATTATTATTTATAAATCCTTTTTTTTTTTCAGGAAAGCCATACTAAAATCTTCAGTGAAGGGGATACGCTATCTTTACAAAGAAAAGAAAAATACATTGAGAGAGAGGGAGATCTCATTACATCTTTGGGTGTCAGTATATTAGCGAAGAAAGAGAGATGTTCTTCTCAAAAGTAAACGACAGCCAACTTACCTCAGTACAAAGTATTTTAACCAGCGCCATATCAAGTTGAATGGTTGTTCTGTCCCTATATAACTTTTACAAAGCAGTAAGTAGGATCTCCTCCACTACATGATGGTGATTGATCATTGTGAGGATATCGCTGTAAGCCGGCAATGAGAGAGGAGAATCTGACTGGTGTCTTAAAAAAAGGGTATTTTAAAAAATACAGTTAAACCTGTCTATAGCGCCCCCTCTTGGGACTCACCAAAATGGGTGCTATAGAGAGGGGGTGCTATAAAAAGGTCACTTTTAATGTAAATCGCATCGTACTACATATTTAAAATCGGACGCTATAGAGAGGGAGTACTATAGACAGATTTACCTGTATACGAGTATATATCATTTTTTCTACGATTCAACTAAATAAACACAAGCGTATTACCATGCGAACGTTTTTATGCATCCTGTATATACACTAATGGACAAACCTAATGTTGTACCTTTTATCATGTATATCGGATTTCAGACAATAACTCTGAAAGATACACTAATGGACAAAACTTAAGAGACTTGTATCTTTCATCATGTATATCGGAATTCAGACAATAACTCTGAAAGATATTTGATACATGTGTCAATACCATTTCAAACTAAAGATTGCAATGGGAGAATAATTTGCGCAAGTAAATTTTGCAATGGCATTACAAAAACCTTCTAAGGTTATATGCAAACTTAATTGCTTAATGTCAACATTAACTTTAAATTGTATATATATACATCTAGATGAGATTGGTGTAGTATTTCGGTTGGAACAGAAATCTCTTAAATCTTCTAATTGCCTTTAAATCAAATAAGGTTGTAATATTAATTAAACGACAAAACATGGTGAAGGAAGACGAGTTTCTTTTATTTATGCATAGGTGCAAGCTTTCGGGTAAAAACCCTTCAACAGGCGAACATTGAAGCGTTTTTACCCGAAAGCTTGCACCTATGCTTAAATAAAAGAAACTCGTCTTCCTTCACCATGTTTTTTCGTTTAATTTCAAATCAGGAAGAAGGTTGTAATATGAAAATTAGAAACTATTTTAGACGCGTAATATTCTTTTTGAAATTAAACAATTTCTACTGCCCTTACTGCAATGGAAAAATTAATGGGAGGGCCATTGCAGTAAGGGCAGTAGAAATTGTTTAATTTCAAAAAGAATCTTACGCGTCTAAAATAGCTTCTAATTTTCATAACAGATGGCGCGGTAGTGCATCGTAATATAAAGGTTGTAATATGGAACCTTTAAAATATTGAAAAGCTGGGAGTTTCACACGTGAAATACACAAAAAGACGACAATTTAAACCAAAATATTGATTCTTCTAATCAATTTTTACAAAGATGAAAAAAATATATAATAAAATAGTAAATAAAGGGTAGATAAAAAGTAGGGGAATATATATATATAGTTGTATATGAAATAATTTATTATTTAAATTAATTATTCAATGAAAATATTTGGGGACAGATTTAAAATTTTACATTTTCTAAATCATCATTTAGTTACCTAGCTTGCTTGTTCAATATTCTCTAGCTGTAGATAGTTTGGTTAATAATTGTCGCCGTGACGTCATCAATAAATACTTTCATACCTTCAGATATACAAAGACTTGATTTCTACGCTACAATATACAGTTGTGTATATGTACAAATGTCTTCAGCAAGGAAGGCTTCCTCACCTTGAGAGAGTTCTCCTCCAGACAAGGTCTTCTTGAACACTCCGAACAATACGCAAAAAAAAGGGAAAAGTGACTTTTCATAAAAGTAGGAAAATGTATTTGTGCAGATATAACACCAATATATAACAGATTAAGTAATCATTCCTCAACAAAGGACCAATTCACACGTGTCCGTCATGTTCCCCACTAATCACGATTTAAAAAATTTTTGCTTCAGTAGGGGGTTTGATCTTCCTTGATCATACCCCATGTCTTTACATTTTCTTAACCCTTAGCTGGACGGTTGGATTTTTCTTACGTAATTGGACGGGTTGGGTTTGATTCAACCCAATTATGTAACTTTATGAAATGAGCGCTAAATAATGATTGAAATCAATATTCAAAAATAAATATTTAATGAATACAAAAAAAAAAAAATACAGATTTTGACTTAAAAAAAATTCTGAATATAATTTAGTTTTCACAAATTACTAAGCTTCCCAGAAATTACTCCTGATACGTTATTTTGAGAAGCATACACTGCCGCAATGTCCTTGAGCTCTCTATCAAAATTTCCGCGGCGACCTATCTAAGGCCAACAACATATTTAAAGATTGAAATGCGCTAGATAATCATTGACCAATTGGCTATAAATATGTGCTATATTCGTCGTTCGAATTTCACCGTTTCTTCGAGTAAACAAATCGATGTGGCAGATCGGCCAACGTGTTTGTTGGGAGGCCCTAACTAGGAAAACTTCCGCGCCGTTTGGTTTTTCCTCCTTGAGAAGGAAGCTGGAGGCTAGGAGAGCCGGCACAATCAGCCAGCATCGCCTCGGCGACACCATTCGTAGGTAGATAAGCCTTCGAAGGATACCACCTCTTTGATAAAAAATCGTTCCTTTAATAAATGAAGTCTAATGTGTACTCCCCGTTCAAGAGATTTTCCACATTCTTTGGTTTAATAGATTGATCACCAAAAAAGTATACAGTTTGGTTCCCAGAGTTATAACTCGGGAAGGGTGGCATAGGAAAGGACCGTGGTCAACAGGTGAGCCATGAAGACCGGTCGGTATATCGGGGGATACAGGTAGTAGCTACGCTGCGAGTCGTTGTGGTTTCCGCGAGGTTGGGCAGGGACGCTCGCCACAGGCTGCGGCAGGGCAGGGCAGTGCCGCAGGGCAGGAAGGAGATTAGTATGCCGACGAGGCAGAAAAGGGCGAGGTCTCTGCAATCGATAGGACTGCTGGTTGGAGCGTTCATCGCCGCCACCACCACTGTGACGGTCAAACCTTGACCTCCCCCCCCTCTCACGTTACGTCACAACTTTCGCGTGCGCAGCATGCCCTTTGGAAACCCCCTCAGTGTAACGATTCAACTTCCTTCACCACCACTAGAACACAAACAGGAAATATCCCCCCCCTTTAATACAATCCAACAATGCACGCACACTAATACCTACAAGACACCCCACCATTTCTATGGATTGAAGCAATGTCAAAAAGCGTAGGAAGGCAGTGGGCTGCCCACTCCATAGATAAGCGCAGGCGTTTATCGCTGCCGGTTTTCTCAATGACCCTCTAGGCTCTCCTGTATGGGTTGCTCAGTACCTGGTGGGATTTATTGTCCAGGGAGAGAGACCACGGACCAAACAGAATCATTTATTCAGGATGGGTGGAGGCCGGGGGAAGTGGCAGCGATCGATCCGCCCACTGCGCATTACGGTGGTAGATCACCAGTACGTCGTCGTCGACTACCCCAGCGGTAGACAAGTTTAAAATGACATGCAACCTGAATGCCTGGTTTAAACAAACGTCTTGCAGACAACACTTTTTATGGCATTTTAAACCTTTCAGAACAGTCGACTTAATAATTCCGGGAATCCCCGTCCTTTCCAGACAAAAGATCGATCTATCCAAGTATATGTGCACATCTTTCTTATCTCCACTCAATCCTATTAACGTATCAATCCTGTAGCGCTTGTTGATGGTGTCTGCTGGGGATGTGTCTTCTTCTTTCTTATCTCCACTCAATTATATCAGGGTATCAAGCCTGTAGAGCTTGTTGATGGTGTCTGCTGGGGATGAGTAGAGCTCATGAATAGATGAACCAATACAGTCAATAATGTAGTTTGGGGTTGCAGGTTGACTCTTAAGAGAGGCGTCGGAAAGAAGAGCTCATCAATGGATGATCCAATACAGTCAATAATGTAGTTTGGGGTTGCAGGTTGACACTTAGTACATGGTGTGATAACCTTGCAACCATTCTGGAAAGTCATTGTCTGTAGATAACCAGACTTAAGTCTGGAAATCAAAGACTGTTGTTCCCTTGGGAGGACCGAATGTATATGCACACGATGTATGTATGTATAATGCAGGTCTATAAGAGAGGCGTCGGAAAGAAGAGCTCATCAATGGATGATCCAATACAGTCAATAATGTGGTTTGGGGTTGCAGGTTGACACTTAGTACATAGTGGGAAAACCTTGCAACCATTCTGTCATTGTCTGTAGATAACCAGACTTAAATCTGGAAATCAAAGACTGTTGTTCCCTTGGGAGGACAGAATGTACATGATGTATGTATAATGCAGGCGGTCGGAAAGAAGAGCTCGGTGCGAAGTGGAGCCACGTCCGGGAAGTCCTACTAAGGAAGTCGTGGAAGCCGGGAGCTAAGTGGAAAAGACGAAACATTTGTGTATCCAGGTCTCGAACAGTCGAGAGGCACACATACATTAAAAATTGTGTTTAAAAAAAGTCCTTGTCATCTCAAGTGGATTAATTAAGCCATTCTTGGAGTGAATCATTCCTTTTTGTCTGGGTGGTCTAAGTGGGCCGAGGTCATCAAATCCACCACGTGTTAATATCTGACAAGACAATATTAAGAGTGCAATCTTAAACGAAGTTGTACTGAAAATTTCCGATTCGGAAAAAAAAAAATTGTTCAATTCTGCTTTAAGGTGTATAAAATCGATAATGTCCACAGTTTGCTTGAATACCATTCCTGAGATTCCTCCCTTCAGTTGTTGTTGTCGTGTCTCCAATGAAGATGTCTCCATACATCTCGATCAGAGCAGTCGCAATGTTCTCTATCTTTGGTGTGTAAAGCTGCTATTCTGGGTCCATGTCAATTTTATGTTGTTGTTGTCGTGGCCAATGAAGAGCCTCAGATGTCTCCATACATCTCTATCACAGCAGTCACACTGTTCTCTATCTTGGGTGTGTAAAGCTGCTGTTCTGGGTCCATGTCAATTTTCTGTTGTTGTTGTCGTGTCCAATGAAGAGCCTAAGATATCCCCATACATCTCTATCACAGCAGTCACAATGTATACTATATTGGGTGTGTAAAGCTGTTGTTCTGGGTCCATGTCAATTTTCTGTTGTTGTTGTCCAATGAAGAGCCTCAGATGTCTCCATACATCTCAATCACAGCAGCAATGTTCTCTATCTTGGGTGTGCAAAGCTGCTGTTCTGGGTCCATGTCAATTTTATGTTGTTGTTGTCGTGTCCAATGAAGAGCCTCAGATGTCTCCATACATCTCTATCACAGCAGTCACACTGTTCTCTATCTTGGGTGTGTAAAGCTGCTGTTCTGGGTCCATGTCAATTTTATGTTGTTGTTGTCGTGTCCAATGAAGAGCCTCAGATGTCTCCATGCATCTCTATGACAACAGTCGCAATGTCCTCTATCTTTGGTGTGTAAAGCTGCTGTTCTGGGTCCATGTCAATTTTATGTTGTTGTTGTCGTGTCCAATGAAGAGCCTCAGATGTCTCCATGCATCTCTATAACAACAGTCGCAATGTCCTCTATCTTGGGTGTGTAAAGCTGCTGTTCTGGGTCCATGTCAACTTTATGTTGTTGTTGTCGTGTCCAATGAAGAGCCTCAGATGTCTCCATGCATCTCTATAACAACAGTCGCAATGTCCTCTATCTTGGGTGTGTAAAGCTGCTGTTCTGGGTCCATGTCAACTTTATGTTGTTGTTGTCGTGTCCAATGAAGAGCCTCAGATGTCTCCATGCATCTCAATCACAGCAGTCGCAATGTCCACTATCTTGGGTGTGTAAAGCTGCTGTTCTGGGTCCATATCAATTTTCTGCAAGGCTGCGGTCATTGCTGGACATGAGAATATGTAGGTAGGTGTTAGTTGCACACCAGGATAATTGTTGCATGTCCTATAGATTCTTGTGTCATCTGGATGTATTGTTATTCCTATTTCCTTTATACATCCTTCAATGTAACATATATATAAGCATCATGATCAAATACAGTATTAGAGCTCTAAAGAAGCGGTCTGGTAGATTAAATTAGCAAAACCACTGAGGATAGTTCACCACTGATGAGAACCAAATCCTCCCTAATATTTTTTTTTTTGCCATCACAGTAAGGACAATAGAATTTTAATTTATTTGTGAAAAAAAGGAAGCATTCGTGTCTTAATGCCTTCATTCCTCGGCGTTGAACTGAGGAGTGAAGACCTTGTCTGGAGGAGAACTCTCTCAAGGTGGGGAAGTCTTTCTTGCTGAAGACATTTGTACACAACTAGATATATATTCCCCTACATTTTATATATCCTTTTACTTTTTTATTTTTCCACCTTTGTAAAATTGGATTAAAAGAATCAATAAAACTGTTTCAATTAATGCTTTCATTTGTTGTATAAAAAAGTATGTAATGTGAGGAAGGTTGTGTCCACACAGAGAGAAGGCGACTGACCGTACGTGGTATTTATAGAGTTGGCCCCGGCAGCAGCAGCTATTGCCGAGAGGGAAGGCTGGGATGGAGAGAATACCTCTACCCGGAAATATTTATATCCAGCCGAGGGCGATAATGGCCGTCCACTGAACGAGCAGATCTACCATTTAGAAAAACACACTTATTCCTTAACATTAGACCTTAGAATCTTAACCTTAGACCCAGAGCAGCAGCTTTACACACCCAAGATAGTGGATATTGCTGCTGCTGTGATGGAGATACATGGAGACATCTGAGACTCTTCTTTGGACACGACAACTGAACGAGTAGATCTACCATTTAGAAGAACAGACTTATTCCTTAAAATTGACTTAGACCCAGAGCAGCAGCTTTACACACCCAAGATAGTGGATATTGCTGCTGCTGTGATGGAGATGCATGGAGACATCTGAGGCTCTTCATTGGACACGACAACAAAAACATAAAATTGGCATGAACCCAGAACAACAGCTTTACGCACCAAAGATAGAGAGCATTGCGACTGCTGTGATAGAGATGCATGGAGACATCTAAGGCTCTTCATTGGACACGACAACAACAACAGAAAATTGACATGGACCCAGAACAACAGCTTTACACACCAAAGATAGAGAACATTGCGACTGCTGTTATAGAGATGCACGAGGACATCTGAGGCTCTTGGGACACGACAACAACAACAACTGAACGAGCAGATCTACCATTTAAGAGAACAGACTTATTCCTAACATTGTAGATCCTTGAGAACTCAACCAACCGCACAAGGTTGTTGGCTACCTCTCAAATATAAATGTATTTTTGAACTCCAAGTGAAATAACGTACAGATTTGCTATTGGAAGGCGGAGTTGCATAAGCGCAACACCTAGCGTATTGGCTCGACAATATTGAACCGACAGTCGCGACGCAGTCCTGCGGATTGATTGCCAGCGCAGTGGCCTTGCGGGGATTTTCAACAAGTTCCTACTTTTTTCATCTATTATATTTTTAAATGGTATGACAGAGAGTGCGCTCTTCGCTATATATAAATATATTGGGGGACTTGTTTTAAAGACAAGCTGGATTTAAATAGTCCATTCCATTCAAGTGGATGCTACCTTGTATCAAATTATTGAACATTTTGAGCATTGGGGTTAGCTGCGAAATTTTTTTTTGTATTTGATTAGCTAACTGATCTCCCATGTCTTCTCAATGAACGAATGTGACCATGTTTGTATATAAAAAAGATTCTAGGTGATGCGAGGCGTGCTTCCCTGAATTTGTTGTGTGGAAACGTTTAAAGCGTTCTCTGTGTGCTTGTCTGGTGATATCGCACATTCCTGTATAACTCCGGTCCAATCCAATCAACGCTGGAATAAAAGATAAATACTGGTTGTGTTATAACTTATCGTGTTTTTTTATTATTATTATTATTTACGTTCTTCCTTTTTGTTGTTGTACTATTGAGTATACGCGTTTCTGTGTTTTAAAGTTACTTTTGGCCCTAGTTTGTGTTTGAAACACGTAAAAGAGTAACTTTTGTAACTTCTTTTCTGCACAGTTTGTGTTTGAAACACGTAAAAGAGTAACTTTTGTAACTTCTTTTCTGCACAGTTTGTGTTTGAAACACGTAAAAGAGTAACTTTTGTCACTTCTTTTCTGCACAGTTTGTGTTTGAAACACGTAAAAGAATAACTTTTGTCACTTCTTTTCTGCACAGTTTGTGTTTGAAACACGTAAAAGAGTAACTTTTGTAACTTCTTTTCTGCACAGTTTGTGTTTGAAACACGTAAAAGAGTAACTTTTGTAACTTCTTTTCTGCACAGTTTGTGTTTGAAACACGTAAAAAGAGTAACTTTTGTCCCTTCTTCTCTGCACGGGTGGCTTCTTAACGATGGTTAGCATCTCCAGAGAAAACAGAATTATCTTCAGCAAGAATCTTGGCCATAGCTATCTAGATAGGTCGCACTTTGAGTGATAAACCTACAAAACGCCGAAAAAAAAAGGGGGGGGGGTTTAATCACTAAAATTCTAAGCACAATATGTGTAAAGGCAATTTTGCTTAATGTCCTGGGCACAAAAGGCAGGAAGATATTTCGCCTAGTTTGACTAAGACTTAGGAAGGAACAAATAAGGAAGTAACCCCTTGAACATCAATCCTAGGTCGAGTTACAGATTCGTGGGAAGGTGAAAAGGCCTCAAATTTCTCGATACGATGCTCACAGAAAAAATCCGGTTGTAGTCACACGTAATAGCCCATCATTGGTATCTGAATCAAAAGCGTGGAGCTATTCTGGAATGTGGGATGAACCGACAAACAGCCATATGTATTTCCAGGATCAAAACTGGGCCATACTAGACCGCTCCTCTTCCAGGATGATGTAAAGACCTACCCACAGGACTAAAGAAGCCTCTCCAAACCACCCCATTGAATGCATGGGAACCTTAAGACAGGATATATTCCAACATTAGCAAGATTATAAATTTAATCCATGAATTCGGTCTCCACGACCTTGTAATACTTATACAATAGGATAATAATAATAAAAGATTAATGTGTGATACAACATTTCCTGAAATAGAGAAGTTAATCCTTTCAACGTCTACTTAAGTATCGGTGGATGAGAGGGTAACACGCTCGGTTCCCGATATAAGTTGGTGGATGAGAGGGTAACACGCTCGATTCCCGACAGTCATGAACCGGGATTGAATCCCGCGTTAAAATTTGTTGAATAACCTTCACATATTATTCACTGTTTCAATTATCATGAACTAGGTTGCTCTTGCTGAGCGGTACCTATTAATGTGATTTTGAACCAGTCTACTTAAGTGTCGGTTCATCGCGCGCTACAAGAAGTAGCCATCAACGTCGCGAGGTTCTAAAGCTCGAGGTCAACTCCCTCGCCAGACCGACCGACCGAGAATATCTCGCTGCCGGTTGTTACATGGGAGAAGGGACGAGGCAAGCGGCTATTTTGAGGCCCGGCGGACCTCCCCACTACACACACGGTGGAGTGACAGGCACGTGTAATGGCGCAGTGATCTATTCCAGGCCCATTGTCATTTGTTCTTCACCAAAATGGCATTAACGGCGGCCCTACAACACTATCATCGATGGCTGACTGTGGCCAAGAGGGGGTTGAGCAACCAACTATCTTGGGTCCGTCGGTTATACCTCAACTACATCAAATAGATGGGGTCCTTCCACGCCTCCTTTGTTTTCCTGGCCACGTCCCCAACACTCTATATATAAACCCTTCCTTGCCCATTTAATTCTCTCTCAGCATTCTCTTTCATTCTCACCATTTCTACCAAAAAGTCGCGCCGTGGGTTTGTGGAAAGGCCTCGAGACAATTTTGGGTAACAACTGGTGTTTCTCCTAGACCTGTGGGTGGTCAGAATCCTTGTCCACTCCTTTGTGGCTAATTTCTGATATCATATGGTCTTCTCCAAAAATTGTCCATAAACTCCATTCCGCCTTTTGCTTCCTAGTTCGTCTTCCATACACCCCTCCAGCAAATAGCCTAGTTGTTCAACTTGTTAATTTCATTCCTGTCAACCATCTCCAGAAGTTCTTACTAGAAAAATTTAAGAATATCTAGTATCAGTAGTTTTTTCTTCTTCTTTCTTATCTCTACTCAATTATATTAGTGTATCACTCCTCGTAGAACTTGTTGATGGTATCTGCTGGGGATGTGTCTTTTTTCTTATCTCCACTTAATCATATCAGGGTATCAAGCTTATAGAGCTTGTTGATGGTGTCTGCTGGGGATGTGTCTTTTTTCTTATCTCCACTTAATCATATCAGGGTATCAAGCTTATAGAGCTTGTTGATGGTATCTGCTGGGGATGTGTCTTTTTTCTTATCTCCACTTAATCATATCAGGGTATCAAGCTTATAGAGCTTGTTGATGGTATCTGCTGGGGATGTGTCTTTTTTCTTATCTCCACTTAATCATATCAGGGTATCAAGCTTATAGAGCTTGTTGATGGTATCTGCTGGGGATGTGTCTTTTTTCTTATCTCCACTTAATCATATCAGGGTATCAAGCTTATAGAGCTTGTTGATGGTATCTGCTGGGGATGTGTCTTTTTTCTTATCTCCACTTAATCATATCAGGGTATCAAGCTTATAGAGCTTGTTGATGGTGTCTGCTGGGGATGTGTCTTCTTCTTTCTTATTTCCACTCAATCATATTAGGGTATCAAGCTTGTAGAGTTAGTTTATGGTGTCTGCTGGGGATGTGTCTTCTTTCTTATCTCCACTCAATCATATCAGGGTATCAAGTTTGTAAAGCTTGTTGATGATGTCTGCTGGGGATGAGTAGAGCTCATCAATGGATGAACCAATACAGTTAATGATGTAGTTTGGAGTTGCAGGTTGACACTTAGTACATAGTGGGAAAACCTTGCAAACATTAGTAGCTTTTTAATTTTGTATAAAGTATATTAATAAGTGTTTTTCTCTATTGTGTTTAGGTTTACAATTTGGATTATAGATTAGAAACACAACATAATAAGATTATTATACACACTATTTATTTATTTGGTCTTATTACTTTGTGTTTCTTTCTATTGTTTGTGCAAGATCAAAAAATATGTTCAATATAAGAATTTAACATCAACAGGTTATATGGGCAGAATTGATCAAAATTTTAAAAAATCTACTCCAATTCAACACTACCTCAGACATCTGAGTATGGTGGCAGCAAGAGTTCTTGCGGAAATATAGTACCCCAATGCCTAGCTATCTTAAAAACCAGCCAGAAAAGCTAACAACAAAAACAACAAAATCTTCAGACTTTCCTCAAAGTATGCCTGTACCATGATCAACGGACTCATGGAATTGGTGTAATCTTTACACAAGGGAATAAGAAACAACAACAACACTGTCTATAAACAGCTGGAGGAGCATGGACTCATGGAATTTATGTAATCTTTATACAAGGGGATAAGAAACAACAACAACACTGTCTATAAACAGCTGGAGGAGCATGGACTCATGGAATTTGTGTAATCTTTATACAAGGGGATAAGAAACAACAACAACACTGTCTATAAACAGCTTGAAGAGCATGGACTCATGGAATTTGTGTAATATTTACAAAAGGGGATAAGAAACAACAACAACACTGTCTATAAACAGCTAGAGGAGCATGGACTCATGGAATTCGTGTAATCTTTACACAAGGGGATAAGAAACAACAACACTGTCCATAAACAGCTTGAGGAGCATGGACTCATAGAATTTGTGTAATCTTTACACAAGGGGATAAGAAACAACAACAACACTGTCTATAAACAACTCAAGGAACATGGACTCATAGAATTTGTGTAATCTTTACACAGGGAGATAAGAAACAACAACAAAACATTTATCACTATAAATCTACTGCCTTCAGTGAATGGCTCAAACAATGGACAAATACACACCCTTCATTCCAGTGAAAACGTCCATATAAATACAATAGTCCATAAGTCCAGAAAGTACAAAGAAGTTATCAAGTGAGCACTGAACAAATCATCCTGGTTTAAAGATCATTTCATGGCATCCAGAGTTTTATTTAAAAGTTGTTTTATCCATTTTAAATTATTGGCCAAAGTATATTTAATTTGAAGAACTATGAATGCCAGCCAGGGAGCCTCTATCTTTACGATTAGTGTTTTATGTGATATTTTTATTCCTGTAAATATTTCTATCTCATATTTTTGGTCATAGAAGTTATTATTATTCCTAGGCTACATGGTACAGTCCATGATAATCATGGTGGGTAGTTAAGCGACAGCTTTTACTGTAAATACACCACATGTCTACAAATGTGAAAAGCAGTTCGACTTTTACACTTACAAATATGCCAGAGCCCCGTTTGGTTACTTGCACTCGCTGGTAGGGTTGGACTTTTGTAAGAATCGGGGGCCATTGGAGCATTTTTTTTTTTTTTTTTTAATCAGAAAAAAGTGCCTAATGTGGGATTTGATCTCGGGTTGTAGCGGTCGAAAACCAATGGTTTAGACCATCATTCCACCAACAGCCTAGGCAGCATTCTGAACTTGATAAAGCTGATGTTCTGGTTCTTTAACTGACTCATGTTTGCTATATAGCTGTTGTAACAGAATATATTTAGACACTCTGTTTATCACTGTACTCTTACATACTTGTTCAATATTCACTCAACTTCAATTACTGTTGACAAGACACAATTTGGATTATAGATTATAAATACAAGGTAAACACAAGGTAATAAGACCAAATCTAAATAAATAAATGGTATGTGATGTTTCAATAACAGTGTTGTCACAAAAGTACTGAATCAAGTACTTTTTGATTCAGTACTTTTGTCTGAAGATGGTAACAAAGTTGTTACCGAAATGTCACAGTTTACTGTCACTGGTTGTCTTATCCTTTTAAAGGAGACAGAGGCTGTTCACACTTGGTTATCTCGTGTGTCTTCAATAAAGGTCACTGTAATATCTTCCAGAGTTTTGCCTGAATCCCGATATACATGTTAAAAGGTACAATTTTCTTAAGTTTTGTCCAAGAGTGTATATTGGGTATCTTGTGTGTCTTCAATAAAGATCACTGTGTATCAAATACCTTTCAGAATTATTGTCTGAATCCCGATATACATGTTAAAAGGTAAAATTTCCTTAAGTTTTGTCCATGCGTGTATATTGGTTATCATGTGTGTCTTCAATAAAGATCACTGTAATATCTTTCAGAATTATTGTCTGAATCCTGATATACATGTTAAAAGGTACAACTTCCTTAAGTTTTGTCCATGAGTGTATCTTTCAGAGTAAATGTCTGAATCCAGATATACATGGTTAAAGGTACAACTTCCTTTAAGTTTTGTCCATGAGTGTATCTTTCAGAGTTATTGTCTGCATCCAGATATACATGGTAAAATGTACAACTTACTTAAGTATTGTCAATGAGTATATCTTTCAGAGTCATTGTTTAAATCCCGATATATATGCAAAAAGATACAACTTCCTTTAAGTTTTGTCCATGAGTGTATCTTTCAGAGTTATTGTCTGAATCCAGATATACATGCTAAAAGGTACAACTTCCTCAAGTTCTGTCCATGAAATGGTCTATCCACCTTCCTGATGTTAACACTGCCAGCAGTGGACCTAAATGCCAAACAATCTTTATTGATCCACTGAGCTCCAAGAAGCAATGTTCCTCCCCCGGTTCCTTAGTTCTGGAAAGTTGCCAAAATGGTTTCTGATGCTAATAACTCAGCACTGTTAGCAACTTTGTTGGATAGAACCAGCGTTCCAAATACCCTGCTGTGGGTCACCCTATAAAGTGAATGGATATCTGTTTACAGTTACAGTAGAACCTCTCAGTATAGGACAACACCTAATTGCAGAGCCAGTGTCCTTTAGGGAGAGTTTGATAAATAGTCAAAATGGCATTTTTAGTGATGGAAACTGTTCTTTATAGATAGGTGTCCTCTAGCGTGAGTGTCCTCTCATGGAGTATGTTCTACTGTATTGGTGATGGAAACTGTCCTTTGTAGAGAGGTGTCCTCTAGTATGAGTGTCCTCTCATGGAGTATGTTCTACTGTATTGGTGATGGAAACTGTCCTTTGTAGAGAGGTGTCCTCTAGTATGAGTGTCCTCTCATGGAGTATGTTCTACTGTATTGGTGATGGAAACTGTCCTTTGTAGAGAGGTGTCCTCTAGTTTGAGTGTCCTCTCATGGAGTATGTTCTACTGTATTGGTGATGGAAACTGTCCTTTGTAGAGAGGTGTCCTCTAATGGAGTATGTTCTACTGTATATAAACGGGTGGTTTAAAAACTACTCAGCATTTAACTTTTTTTCAGTGTCATCTGATATTCTAGTGAAGTAAATTAAATGACTGTGAACATATCTGAGGACGTTAGTATAAGGTTTTGCCAAAAGTCAGTGTTTTTCTTATTACTTGGTGAATAATATTTTTACAGTGAATACATAATAATTAAAAAAGCATATATTGGAACAAAATATTATTTTATTGTTCTGCTTATTGGTTCTCTCCTACGTCCTTCAGTTCACTACTGCAATAGGGGGTCGGTGGAAGGATGGTCTAAACCGTTGGTTTCCGACCACTACGACCAGGGTTGGATTCCCGCATTGGGCACTTTTTTCTGATTAAAAAAAAATAAAAAATGCTCCAATGGCCCCCGATTCTTGCAAAAGTTCAACCCCACCAGCGAGTGCAAGTAACGGGGCCCTGGCACATTTGTAGGTGAAAAGTCGAACTGCTTTTCACATGTGTAGACATGTGGTGTACTTATAGTAAAAGCAGTCGCCTACTTCTACCCACTGTGATTATCATGGCCTGTACCACGTTTTGTTGTTGTTTCTTATCCTCTTGTGTAAAGATTACACGAATTCCATGAGTTTATGCTCCTCGAGCTGTTTTATGATAAGCAGCGGCCTCTCCCAAAGGTCCTGTTTAGTGCATCTAATACAAGCCAAAATGTGTTCTGGAGCTGCAGGTACCAAGCTACATTTTGGGCAAGTGGGGTAGATTTTGTTATTATTTTCTATCTTCAATGGCTTAAGATGGCCTGTTCTAAATCTTGTTAGTGTTGTTTGTTGCTGTCTCTTTCTGATGTTCAGAGATCCTCCTGGGTTCACTCCACTGTACCAACTGTGCTTAGGTGGGATCCTCCAGTTCTTGTTTATTTTTGATTTGGCTACTGTTTAGCTACTGTTGTTGTACCATGTGTACTAGGGATAAGCAAAAAAAAAAATGTTCATCTTTATTTGTAAAGATTAAGCTACAGTACTGCCAGCAAAGCTCCCACAATACTATTCAGGTGAGCTCACGCACATAGGAGGGGTTTGTAGCATGCAAGCAAAGACTATCTCTTCCCCAGGATGTCAACTTTGTACCAGCCAAGGTCTACCAGTATCAGCTTCCCTATAAATTCTCTGACTTCCTGCGGATAACTACCTCTCTGTAACGGACAACACTTAGTTGCAGAGCCAAAATCTCCTTTAGGGAGAGGTGTCCTCTTACTGGAGAGTTGCTAAATACAGTAGAACTACTTCTCTGTAAAGGACAACACTTAGTTGCAGAGCCAAAGTGTCCTTTAGGGAGAGGTGTCCTCTTACTGGAGAGTTGCTAAATAGTAAAAATGGTCATTTTGGCATTGAAAGCTATCTCTTGTAGAGATATCCTCTAGTAAGAGCATTTTCTTATGAGGTTCTATCTTATATAAATGTACAGTAGAACTTCTTTAATTCAACAGTTTTGCTCAAATCCCACACAATCAGCCTATTTACTTTAACCCACAATAATTCAACAATAATTTCTTACTCTTCAGGAGTGTTGAATTAAAAAAAGTTGATCTGTATTATATAAGGCAACAAGACCAAATCCAAATAAATAAATAGTGTACGTCCTTTCGTTAACAGCGTTATTACTGAAATGTCACACAATATTTTCCCTTTTTATGCTAACTTTTATAATACGGGCCAATGATAAGGTGCAATTTGGATTATAGATTAGAAACATAAGGTAATAAAAGACCAAATCCATATAAATAGTGTGCGATGTTTTGGTAACAAAGCTGTTACTGAACACATTTATTTGGATTCAGTCTTGTTACCTTATGTTTCCTGATTTTGTTGCTCTATGCAAAGGTGGAGGGTGCCATTGACCCACCCATTAGTAGTCAGCCACATTTCAGAGTTCCCTGTTCATGGTTACCGTAGAAGGTCGAGGCTCACGAAGTCCCCACCATACTTCGCCCTACAGGGCAGTGATCAGGGTGCATGGACCGATTTGATCTGCTCCATTGACAAGACACCACCACCTCAGTTGGCCGGTATTGTGATCAGGGTGCATGGACCGATTTGATCTGCTCCATGGACAACCACCACCACCTTATGTTTCTAATTCATAAACAAAATTTTACCTTGTCATTGTCCAGTATTATACAAAGTGATCACCAAAGTAGAAACTACAGTCAGTCCATTAAGAGGAGTCTTATCCCCAATTAGATGCCAGTATCAGAACTTTGTTTACTCTCTGTAGCACTGATAACACTCAAGTACTTTGCTCGAGTGATAGATGGCTCTTTCTCCAGAAATAACACACTGGGAATATTGCTTCTCACTCTTACTTTTAAACTTATTACACCCCCTTTTTATAGAAAATAAAAACAATAAGGCAAAATTTGGATTATAGATTATAAACACAAGGTAATAAGACCAAATCTCCAATGATAAGGTACAATTTGGATTATAGATTATAAACACAAGGTAATAAGACCAAATCTCCAATGATAAGGCAAAATTTGGATTATAGATTATAAACTCAAGGTAATAAGACCAAATCTCCAATGATAAGGTACAATTTGGATTATAGATTATAAACACAAGGTAATAAGACCAAATCCAAATAAATAAATAGTGTGTGACATTACGATAACAATGCTGTTACCATCTTCAGACAAAAGTACTGAATCTTAGTACATTTAGAAGTACATTCAGTACTTTTGTCTGAAGATGGTAACAACACTGTTACCGAAAGGTCACACACTATTTATTTATTTGGATTTGGTCTTATTACCTTGAGGAAATAAAAACATTCAATGTTTCTTTTATACATAAAGCAAACTTCTACTGTCTTTACTCCAATGAAAAAATTATTAGAAGGGCTTGGCTCATTAGTGGTGAAACTCTCAAGCATTTTTGCCAATTTAATCTACCAGAGCGCTTCTCTTAGAGCTCTAATACTGTATTGGATGATTCTGCCTTTATATGCTACACTGAAAGATGAAATCTCAGAAATGGTATACAAGTAAACTATGGACATAAGCTTATAAGACAGTAGAATTACATTTAAATATTTGCATTGACCATCTACCAATTGGTTCAGTAGTTTTTGAGTTTATCTCGAAACAGACAACAGACATTGACTTTTATATATAAGAAGATTTACGAATGGAAAAATATGTCCAGGGTAGCCTAGTGGACATGGCATCTGCTCGGTAAGCAAAACACTTTGGGTTTGTTTACCATCCCTAGTAGACACTTTTATTTTTCCGTTCATTATTACTCTTCACTATTCATCCTTTCATACTTCATCCCTAAGGATAGGAATAGTTATTATTTCTCCTTAAATAATTAAAATTATGATTTTTCGTTCTGTAAAAAAGAAACATTTGCGGTAAAACTTGTTAAATGTCGTTCAATAAACAGAGATCTTCGGATAATCTCTGGTGATAAGGCACAATTTGGATTATAGATTATAAACACAAGGTAATAAGACCAAATCTCCAATGATAAGGCACAATTTGGATTATAGATTATAAACACAAGGTAATAAGACCAAATCCAAATAAATAGTGTATGACTTTTCAGTAACAGCATTGTTACCATCTTCAGACTTCAGACATATTCAGTACGTTTGTTTTAAGATGGTAACAACGCTGTTACTGAAACATCACACACTATTTATTTGGATTTGGGTCTTATTACCTTGTGACTTGAGGAATAAGCAACAACAACACAACAGAAGATAAATAATCAGAGTAATTTTAGGTTCGAAATGATTTCTGTCACACAGGAGGGAGAGAAAAAAAGTATTATCTTAATCTTTGGATTATAGATTATAATAAAAGAAAATAAGACCTAATCCAAAAAATTTATTAGTATGTGACGTTTCGGCAACAACATTGTCACCATATCATCAGACAAAAGAATAAATGATAAAAAATATCACAGCAAGTTCTTAAATAGTACTGTTATTTAGTACAAGTTTTCTTGAAAATCTATTTTTCCTTATCTGTTATCTTGTTTAAACACTTGATAACAGTACTATTTAAGAACTTTCTGTGATATTTTTTCTCATTTATTATTTTGTCTGATGATATGGTGACAATGCTGTTTCCAAAACATCACATACTAATACATTTTTTGGATTAGGTCTTATTTTCTTGTAACACGACAGATGATAAATAATCAGAGTAATTTTAGGTTCAAAATGATTTCTGTGACACAGAGGGAAGTAAGAAAAAGTTATATCTTAATCCTGGATTGGAACCTGCCCCAGCTCAAAGTTTTGTTATACATTTATTTAAGGTAACATGGTGAGTGTTTCTATAAATAAAGGTGGGAGGGAGAAAGAGTTTCCCATCAACACAAACTTCCTGTGGCGACCAGACCATCATTCTCAATGAACCCAACTTCCTGCCTGACAATATGTTCAAGTAATTTATGGCACATTGTCACAGCATTCTCTAGTGGATCTCTAGTGGAGTAGAGCAGCTAGGTAAGTCTGGGAGTTCAGTAAAACCTCTCTATAGCGGACCCCCAATTGGACTGAACCTGTGGTTCACTAGAGCCATGGTTTGTTATAGCCATATGATAAGGTACAATTTGGATTATAGATTATAAACACATGGTAATAAGACCAAATCCAAATAAATATATAGTGTATGACGTTTCGGTAACAACGCTATTACTGAAACGTCACACACTATTTATTTATTTGGATTTGGTCTCATTACCTTGAGCCATAGTTCACTGTATAATAAAATAAAAACGTGGGGATTATTTCAGGTTTGTTATAGGAGAAGGTTTGGTATATTCCAGATTCTTTTTAGAGAGATTTTAATATATTGCATGTAACCAACACTACACCAGATATTCCAAGTACCAACCCTACACCAGATATTCCAAGTACCAACATTACACCAGATATTCCAAGTACCAACACTACACCAGATATTCCAAGTACCAACACTACACCAGATATTCCAAGTGCCAACACTACACCAGATATTCCAAGTACCAACATTACACCAGATATTCCAAGTACCAACACTACACCAGATATTCCAAGTACCAACACTACACCAGATATTCCAAGTGCCAACACTACACCAGATATTCCAAGTACCAACACTACACCAGATATTCCAAGTACCAACCCTACACCAGATATTCCAAGTACCAACACTACACCAGATATTCCAAGTACCAACACTACACCAGATATTCCAAGTACCAACCCTACACCAGATATTCCAAGTACCAACACTACACCAGATATTCCAAGTACCAACCCTACACCAGATATTCCAAGTACCAACACTACACCAGATATTCCAAGTACCAACACTACACCAGATATTCCAAGTACCAACCCTACACCAGATATTCCAAGTACCAACCCTACACCAGATATTCCAAGTACCAACACTACACCAGATATTCCAAGTACCAACCCTACACCAGATATTCCAAGTACCAACATTACACCAGATATTCCAAGTACCAACACTACACCAGATATTCCAAGTACCAACACTACACCAGATATTCCAAGTACCAACCCTACACCAGATATTCCAAGTACCAACATTACACCAGATATTCCAAGTACCAACACTACACAGATATTCCAAGTACCAACACTACACCAGATATTCCAAGTACCAACATTACACCAGATATTCCAAGTACCAACACTACACCAGATATTCCAAGTACCAACACTACACCAGATATTCCAAGTACCAACCCTACACCAGATATTCCAAGTACCAACACTACACCAGATATTCCAAGTACCAACACTACACCAGATATTCCAAGTACCAACCCTACACCAGATATTCCAAGTACCAACACTACACCAGATATTCCAAGTACCAACCCTACACCAGATATTCCAAGTACCAACATTACACCAGATATTCCAAGTACCAACACTACACCAGATATTCCAAGTACCAACACTACACAGATATTCCAAGTACCAACACTACACCAGATATTCCAAGTACCAACCCTACACCAGATATTCCAAGTACCAACACTACACCAGATATTCCAAGTACCTTCCTTTAAGAATCACTTTAAGAACATGCTGCGATATTTTTCCTCAAATATGCTTTTGTCTGAAGATGGTAACAACACTTTTACTGACACGTCATACACAAATGATTTATTTGGATTAGGTCTTGTAAGTCAGTTTGGCCTCTCCACCTAGCCAGGAAATGGTTCAAACTTTCCATTAAAAGATGGTGCCAGACAGTGGGCTGACAGGAGTAGAACCTGATGGGCAAAGGTCAGAGGAAGAAGAAGAGGAATAAAGATGAATGGCCATCCGTCAGACAGACAGGATGTACCACTCTCTCCCTCTTTCTTATCTCCACACTGGGTGAGGTAGAATGTGTCTGCCTTTGTCATCAAGACTGGGAACACTAGAATGTACCACTAAAGCCTGATACTCTCTTGAACATCCTAAAACACCCCTCTCTAGACGTGGAATAGAAAAATATGTATTCTTCTTGCAATGTGTTTTATGAACCTATCCATTTTGGTCAGTAAAAATTAAACATAGGGAGGCTTATATGTAGGTATAAATAACTTAGAAATTCAATTAGGTAAATAGCTTTATGAAGGCTGGTAAACCGTTTGGTTTTCGACCACTATGACCCGGGTTCGAGTCCCGCATTGGACACTTTTTTCTGTTTAAAATAAAAAAAAAAAATGCTCCAATGGCCCCCGATTCTTGCAAAAGTCCAACCCCACCAGCGAGTGCGAGTAACCAAACGGGGCTCTGGCATATTTGTAAGTGCAAAGTCGAACTGCTTTACACATGTGTAGACATGTGGTGCGCTTACAGTAAAAAGCAGTCGCTAACTACCCACAATGATTATCATGGCCTGTACCACGTGTACAAGGGATAAGCGAAAAAAAAAAAAAAAAAAAAATGAAACCATCAAGTTGGTAGTTCTGAGTGTTGTAAGAAGTGTCATAAGCTCCTTACATACAATAGAGATATTCAGGATGGCAATTTTGCTGGGAGGGAAAAAAAGATTGAGAGAACAAATCTTCCATGAACATAAAGACACCAAAGCTATATTATGCTGAGACACAATGCACTAAGACACAATGCACTAAGACACAATGCACTAAGACACAATGCACTAAGACACAATGCACTAAGACACTATGCACTAAGACACAATGCATTAAGACACTATGCACCATTGGAAAGCCTCCTTCACTTTATATAATTGTACACAGTCTTGTTTATATAGCTCTCCTCTTACTTTATTTGTCAACTTATGTACCTTATCTTTGACAGAGAAATCAATCAAATTGTTTAAACATCTAATCTATTGACTAGGATCACCAACCTGAGTCTACTAAGTTTGTCAAAATGGTCAATAGGTCAAGAGGGAGCAAATCCCTCAAATTATTTCTAGAAAAATTTTGTTTTCTTTCACAGATCTAGGTATATTCCTTTTTATAAATACAGTAGAACTACCTCCCTGTAAAGGACAACACCTAATTGCAGAGCCAAAGTGTCCTTTAGGGAGTGGTGTCCTCTTACCGGAGAATTGCTAAATAGACCCCTCTCCCTAAAGGACAATTTGGCTCTGTAATTAGGTGTTCTTTACAGGGAGGTAGTTCTACTATATACAGAGTAGAACTACCTCCCTGTAAAGGACAACACCTAATTGCAGAGCCAAAGTGTCCTTTAGGGAGTGTCCTCATACCAGAGAGCTACTAAATAGCAAAAATGGGCATTTTGGCAATGAAAACTGTCCTTTTTGGAGAGGTGTCCTCTAGCGTGAGTATCCTCTCATGGAAGTTGTTCTAATCTATATAAATACATTTAATGGATTGCCTTTTGAGTGAAACTAGAAAAATTGTTCTAACGGTAACTTTTTAGCTTCAAATTGGATTAAATATTGTTTTAGGAGAGGAAAGTTTGTTCTTTAATGATATCACTTAGAAAGTTATTTCACAACTACGTGGTCACAGCAGGTCATCAACAACAGCCACCTGTACCTAGTCAACTGCAGTAGTTTCTTTTTTTGTTTATCCCTAGTACACATGGTACAACTCCGCCCTTACCGGTCCCAAGCCCGGATGACAAAGGAGGAGGGGGAGCAGTAACAAGCTCACTAACAAACCTGGGCTCAGCTGGCCATGCTGATAGTACCCTGTAAGGTCTCCAGGGATACAGGATGAGCAGTGTTTGTACCCCATGTTAGGAGCGGCTGCACATGGTGTCTGTTCCTCATGTCAGAGGTGGCCATTTCTTTTGGAGCTAAGTCGGCCTGCCACTGTGTAGTGCTCCCAGTCTTAATGACAAAGGCAGACGCATTCTACCTCACCCAGTGTGGAGATAAGAAAGAAGAAGACAAATGGAACAGGACATAGTAATCATGGTGGGTAGAAGTAAGAGACTGCTTTTACTGTAAGTGCACCACATTTTTACACATATGAAAAGCAGTTCGACTTTTGCACTTACAAATATGCCAGTGCCCCGTTTAGTTACTTGCACTCTCTGGTGGGGTTGGACTTTTTTCAAGAATTGGTGACCATTGGAGCATTTTTTTTTTTTAATCAGAAAAAAAGTGCCAAATGCGGGAATCGAACCCAGGTCGTAACGGTCGAAAAGCAACAGTTTAGACCATCCTTTCACTGACCCCTTATTGCAGTAAGGAACTGAAGGAAGTAGGAGAGAACCAATAAGCAGGACAATAAAACACCATATAAACCAAAGCCTATCTACACTCATGGACAAAACTAAAGGAATCTTTCAGATAGAGGTTGCTTAGCCAGCATTCATATTTCTATAATGGACACTTCGGCCAGTTAGAGTTTTAAAAACTTTATCTGGCTGAGGTATCTATTTATTTTAGAAATATGTGCATTATCATTATCCAAAATAGTGATAAGGCACAATTTGGATTATAGATTATAAACAAAAGGTAATAAGACCAAATCCAAATAAATAAATAGTGTGTGAGGTTTCGGTAACAGCATTGTTACCATCTTCAGACAAAAGTATTGAATGAGAAATTTAACCACAGCATGTTTTTAAATAGTTCTTGTTATCAAGTGTCAATCTGTTATCTTGTTTACACACTTAATAAAAAGAACTATTTAAAAACATGCTGTGGTTAAATTTCTCATTCAATACTTTTGTCTGAAGATGGTAGCAATGCTGTTACCGAAATGTCACACACTATTGTGTTTATCCAAAATAGTGTGATCTTCTAAAAAGCATAACCAACAACTATGTAAAATAGTGCAGATACAAGAAGTAAATATGCTAATACACCACAGTTACCATCGTAGGACAAGAGTGTCGGAGATACCGTAGCAATACCGTGCTCCCAAAACACATGACCTAGAAGTATACCTTGTAGTCCTCTCTTATCTCTAACCCCAATTGTACCTCATCAATCTCTGGGGCCGACTGGCCTTATGGAGAGCAAACACCATCTGGCTTTCCAGCTGTAATAGGAATATTTCTCATTCTTGCAGAATCTATAACTTCTACTCTTCTGAGGACCATTATATAATTTGTTATTTACATTACAGTAACAAGCTCACTAAAAAACCTGGGTTCAGCTGGCCATGCTTATAGTACCCAGTAAGGTCTCCTGATCCAGGGATACAGGATGTACTCCATGTTAGGAGCAGCTGCACATAGCGTCTGTTCCTCATATCAGAGGCGGCCATTTCTTTTGGAGCTAAGTCGGCCTGCCACTGAGTAGTGCTCCCAGTCTTAATGACAAAGGCAGACACTTTCTACTTCACCCAGCCATGATGGTTGTCAAAGTTTGATACCCTAATATGATTGAGTGGAGATAAGAAAAAATAAAATTATTTACATTTCTGGTACAGAGCAGAAGGAACAAGTTCTGTCCTCCCAAGAGAACAACAGTCTTTGATTTCCAGACTTAAGTCTGGTCATCTACGGACAATGACTTTCCAGAATGGTTGCAAGATTTTCCCACTATGAACTAAGTGCAATTCTCAACCTGCAACTCCAAGACACATTATTGACTGTATTGACTCATCCATTGATGAATTCTACTCTCTCCCGGCAGACACTATCAACAAGCTTTACAAGCTTGATACCCAAATAGGATTGAGTGGAGATGAGAAAAAAAAGAAGACACATCCCCAGCAGACACCATCAACAAGCTCTACAAGCTTGATACCCAAATAGGATTGAGTGGAGATGAGAAAAAAGAAGACACATCCCCAGCAGACACCATCAACAAGCTCTACAAGCTTGATACCCTGATATGATTGAGTGGAGATAAGAAAGAAGAAGACACATCCCCAGCAGACACCATCAACAAGCTCTACAAGCTTGATACCCTGATATGATTGAGTGGAGATAAGAAAGAAGAAGACACATCCCCAGCAGACACCATCAACAAGCTCTACAAGCTTGATACCCTGATATGATTGAGTGGAGATAAGAAAGAAGAAGACACATCCCCAGCAGACACCATCAACAAGCTCTACAAGCTTGATACCCTGATATGATTGAGTGGAGATAAGAGAGAAGACACATCCCCAGCAGACACCATCAACAAGCTCTACAAGCTTGATACCTTGATATGATTGAGTGGAGATAAGAAAGAAGAAGACACATCCCCAGCAGACACCATCAACAAGCTCTACAGACTTGATACCCTGATATGATTGAGTGGAGAAAAGAAAGAAGAAGACACATCCCCAGCAGACACCATCAACAAGTTATACAAGCTTGATACCCTGATATGATTGAGTGGAGATAAGAAAGAAGAAGATGGAAAACAAAAACACCTGGAGTGATTAAATTGCTATAAAATTTTATTAAAGAATATTTTTTAAAAAGCCCATTAAAGAATAAACTTTGTAGGAGCAAGCAAGGCTATGATGTAGGTGCCATGTAGGTGTTGTCTAGGAAGCTTCTTTCCGTAGTTAAAATTCTTGGTTTAATTTTATAGAGGTCAGAGAGAAATTATTCAAAAAAATAGCCGTTAATATTTCTGTGCAGTGCCATCTCCAAGGTAATAATACCAAATCCAAATAAATTGATAGTGTGTCGTTTCAGTAACAACACTGATGAGGTACAATTTGGATTATAGATTATGAACACAAGGTAATAAGACCAAATCTATTGATAAGCTACAATTTGGATTATAGATTATGAACACAAGGTAATAAGACCAAATCTATTGATAAGCCACAATTTGGATTATAGATTATGAACACAAGGTAATAAGACCAAATCTCCAATGATAAGGCACAATTTGGATTATAGATTATAAACACTAGGTAATAAGACCAAATCTATTGATAAGCCACAATTTGGATTATAGATTATGAACACAAGGTAATAAGACCAAATCTCCAATGATAAGGCACAATTTGGATTATAGATTATAAACACAAGGTAATAAGACCAAATCCAAATAAATAGAACTATCTTCTTCTTATCTGCTATCTTGTTTACACACTTGATAACAGTAACTATTTAAAACATGCTGTGATAATTTTTTTCATTCAGCATTTTTGTCTGAAGATGGTAACAACGCTGTTACCGAAACATCAGACATTAGACTTTGGATTTGGTCTTATTATCTTGTAGTTATAATCTATAATCCAAATTGTGCCTTATCAGTGTCATCTCCAGTATGGAATACCAAGTTCTGACACTTCATCTCCTAACATATCAAACCAATATTAACAATAGTATCACTTTTATTTTTATCCCTATTACAATTGTACAGGTCATGATAAGCATGGCAGGTAGTTAACGGCAGCTTAACCTCGAATGCACCACATACATATCAACATAAGTAGAAAGCCTTCTTACTGCAATGGAAAAATTAATTAAAGTAATTAAAAAGTTAAAAAGAATTATAGGCGTCTATAATAGTTTCAAATTTTCATAACAGATGGCACGCTAATGCATCATAAAATACCATGTTTCTGAAACACACATGTTTGGTGTCTTACAATAGGGAGAATCTACCTAGATATCATTTCTTAGAAAAGATAAAAGCTGACGTCAACAAGTTACTTCATTAAAGAGATATAAGCTTGGTGAGTTTTCAGACATTAATATCCTTCAACAGGCTGAATATTTGGTCTTGTTACCTTGCGATGCTATTATAGAAGCTAAGATAACATCTGTAGAAGGAATAAACATTGTAGTACAGTAAATATTGGTAGAAACTTACACATTTACATGTTTGGTGTCTTACAATAGGGAGAATCTCAATAGGTATCATTTCTTAGAAAAGATAAAAGCTGACGTCAACAAGTTACTTCATTAAAGAGATATAAGCTTGGTGAGGTTTCAGAAAAAAATGTCCTTCAACAGGCTGAATATTTATCATGTTACCTTGTGATGCTATTAACTCAACATCGGGAAAAGAAATAAACATTCTAGTGCAGTAAGTAGAACCTTGTCCCTCTATTTATAACTACAGGGAGAAAACCTAAAGCATTGCTACACCATCTCTAAATGTCCTTAAAGAAAACTGCTCTGAATTTGAGCAAACTTCACACAAATCACCTTCCTTTGTATACTGTAATATATAATATGTATATATGGTTTTGACCAAGGACTTGGTTGTTGTTGTGTGATGTAATCAATATTTCTTGAAAAAAGCCATGGTCCACCTGTGCTGTGCGAGCAGAAGAGCTTAAATTGACTGTTCCATTATATGTATGTTCCATATGTAAATACCTGGTTTTTTTTCCTCTTTTCGCTCTCCACTTCTTCCATCCATATTTCCAAATCCATATTCTTATTTTCCATAGGATCATTCAATACAGATCATATACAGATTATAATCTGTATATATTTATCATGTGTATATAATCTTTCTCCATTTTTACCCCTTTGTATATTTCCCACTTTCATAGGTTTCTCCGTCTTGTAACCCCAATGAGAATCCTCTGTAAGACCTGTGTGTCTTAATAAAGGTTTTTGTGTCTGTGTGTAATGTAATCAATATATAATGTGAGATGTTTTTAGTTCTTATGATAATTCTGTAATAATATTATACCAATATATAACATACACAATATCTTTTAATAGAAACTACACTACCTAAGTTTATTGAATATTAGCTAGAAGAGTATATAACAGATACTGTCCCACAGAGGGTTGAAGGGCACAACAGATGTTCTTGGAAAATCAGCAACAATACCTAACCCAGATTTTGACACTTTCAAATGCTTACAGGGGACGGTAGAAAGGTGGTCAAAACTGTTGGTTTTCGACTACTACGGTCCGGGATCAAATCCCGCTTCGAGCACTTTTTTCTAATTGAAAAAAAAAAGAAAAATGCTATAATGTTCCCTGATTCTTTCAAAAGTCTAACCCAACCAGCGAATGCAAGTAACTAGTCGAACTGCTTTTCACATGGGTAGATATGTGGTGCACTTACAGTAAAAGCAGTCGCCTACTTCTACCCACCACCGTGGCCTGTACCACATGTACTATGGATAAGTAAAAAATATATATAATAATAAAAATAACTACAGGGAGAAGAAGCCTTAAAACATTGCTATACCAGCTCTAAATGTTCTTTGCTCTGTATTTCAACAAGCTTCACACAGGCAATTTGGATATCGTCCCACAGAGGGTTGAAGGACACAGCAGATGCTCTTGGAAAATCAGCAGCAAATACCTAACTCATACCTCGTCACCTCGACATTCCACTCTAGAGAAACTTGCCAACATTGTTGTATTGTGCTGTAAAAAACAATATCATACGCAATATATATATATATATACCTTGATTTTGACACCTTCAAATGCCTACAAAAAAATAATGGCAAAAGTACAGAGTCAGGATTCTATCATTGGTTGTTGTTGTTGCTGTCGTGTCCAATGAAGAGCCTCAGATGTCTCCATACATCTCTATCACAGCAGCAGCAATGTTCACTATCTTGGGTGTGTAAAGCTGCTGCTCTGGGTCTATGTTAATTTTCTGCAAGGCTGCGGCCATTGCTGGGCATGAGAATATGTGGGTAGGTGTTATTATCTAATTAGGTCATTATAGGTCATTGGAATCTACCCTAAAAACCTGGAACCATTCTAGAATGTAGGATGAATTGACAGGCAGTGACCAAATTTCCAGCCTCTAAACTGGCCATATAAGACAACTCCTTTTCTAGGATGGTGCCAAGACCTTCCAGAGTGCACTATCTGTAGGACTAGAGAGGCCTCACCAGACCACCTGGAATGTATCAGAGCTCCTCAAGACAAGATCTATATTCCAACCCTACCAAGATTGTAAAATTGTATACAGTAGAACCTGCCTTTGGTGGACACCCTGCTAGCAGACACCTCTCCACAAAGGACAGTTTTCATTTGCAAAATTACCATTTTTACAATTAAGCAACTCTTTGTAAACACAAGGTAGTAAGACCAAATCCAAATAAATAAATAGTGTGTGAGGTTTCTGTAACAGCGTTGTTACCATCTTCAGACAAAAGTACTGAATAACACAAGGTAATAAGACCAAATCCAAATAAATAAATAGTGTGTGACGACACACTATTTATTTATTTGGATTTGGTCTTATTACCTTGTGTTTATAATCTACTAGCCGAATGACCCGGGCAACGCCCGGGGTTTACCCGATTAAATGCCTTTATTTTAAAATACTATTTGTTACAATTAAATATTGGCGCCAAGGATGTCATTCTTGTATAATATATAAATGAGTTTTAAAAATTGTAAAAAAAATGCATCGGCCGGGAATCGAACCCGGGGCGCCCACCACTATAGTATATAAATGAGTTTTAAAATTGTAAAAAAGAAAATGCATCGGCCGGGAATCGAACCCGGGGCGCCCGCGTGGCAGGCGAGCATTCTACCACTGTACCAAAAGCAAACGGTGACAGAAGTGTCTCGCGAATTGGCGGCACCAAATGATGGGGGGGGGGGGGGCAAAGGTGGCGTGATCGTAGCCGACCAATAGGAGGGCGCCAGCAAACCGTGACAGAGGCCATGACGCTCGTAACTGTATATAGAATAACCCAAATTGTGCCTTATCAGCAACTCTTTGTGTTTTGAAAATTGAAATAAAGTTATGTTAGAGGTAAGTTGTCCAACCAGTTCTACTAACACAATCCCTGGCTGTCTATGGCTCTGGAGAAGCTACCTACAGGTGTCTCACAAAATTTTCATTCAATAAGCTCACATTTCAGCTGCTCTTTTTTTTATGCCACAGTTTGGAATATCTGGTGGATGTGGAGTATTTGCTAGCACCTTCTCTATTAGGGAATACAGTTTCTTACATCTCTCTAGACATACCTAACCTCACCATTATCTCCTCAGCGGCGATACAAGCAATTAAGTTTTCTTTGTAGATCGCGAAAAACATGGTGTCGCTGGAGACCCACTGGTGATTCTCCACCAAACTCTGCAGCAGTGGCAGAGGCACCATATACATTGTAAATAGTGTTATATATATATAATTATATATTTTTTAATAGTACAGACTGTGCACTTTTGCATGTATTAACAAGATGTTAATAAAATTATATCAATTGTCAAGCCATACCTAACCAAAAATATAACAACAACAACAAAAATATTTATTAAGACCTTTTAGTCTTATACAGCCCCGACAGACACCATCAAAAGTCTAAAGCTTTACAAGCTTGATACCCTGATATGATTGAGTGAAGATAAGAAAGAAGAAGAAGAATCTTATACAGATTCTCCAAGCAAAAATGTAGGGTACATACAGGAATAACAGCAAATAGTACCAGTAATAAGCAATGTTGAATTTTAAAATTTTTAAATTAAAGCAATTTTTAAAGCTAATCACATTTATAATGGTAATATAAAATTTAATATTCAGGAAAACTTAATTGAGACAATGAAGCTAATAAATTAGTCTGGATAAATCTGAGGAAAATAAAAACCTAACCAAAAATATATCCTACACACTAACCCTAATGGTGAACTAAATACAAAATCTAATGCTGCACATGACTGGTAAACAGTAGAAGAAACAAGTATCAATTCTGTCATCCACGGACAATGATTTCCAGAATGGTTGCAGGGTTTTCCCGCTATGTACTAAGTTTCAACCCTCAACCCCAAACCACATCATTGGGTTTATTGACTCATCCATTGATGAGCTCTACACATCCCCAGCAGACACCATCAACAAGCTTTATAGACTTGATACCCTAATATGATTGAGTGAAGATAAGAAAGAAGAAGACACATCCCCAGCAAACACCATCAACAATCTCTACAAGCTTGATACCCTGATATGATTAAGTGGAGATAAGAAAGAAGAAGACTGAGTACAAATCAATGACCTTACTGGCTCAGTTACCCTGTAACAAGAGTTACCCAATTAGCTTATTGATAAGCTCAAATGACATATAGGTGTTTGGTATCACAGTCACACTATATAGATTTTTGTGAATTGCCTCTTATGAATTACAGTGGAACCCCTTTACAAGCTTGATACCCTAATATAATTGAGTGGAGATAAGAAAAAAAGAAGACAGTAGAACCTCCCTGTAGAGGACAACACCTAATTGCAGAGCCAAAGTGTCCTTTAGGGAGAGATGTCCTCTTACTGGAGAGTTACTAAATAGTAAAAATGGTAATTTTGCAAATGAAAACTGTCTTTTATAGAGAGGTATCCTCTAGCGCGAGTGTCCTCTCATGGAGTATGTTCTACTGTATTGGTGATGAAAACTGTCCTTTGTAGAGAGGTGTCCTCTAGCGCGAGTGTCCTCTCATGGAGTATGTTCTACTGTATTGGTGATGAAAACTGTCCTTTGTAGAGAGGTGTCCTCTAGCGTGAGTGTCCTCTCATGGAGTATGTTCTACTGTATTGGTGATGGAAACTGTCCTTTGTAGAGAGATGTCCTCTAGTGTGAGTGTCCTCTCATGAAGATTCTACTGTACTTTAAATGAAAGATTCAAATGTTGTGAGAGTTTGGTAGACATAGAGATGTTGTAAAAACCCAGTAGAGAGAACTATAGCAGACCACAAGTGCTGGCGGGAGGGTATTGTGTGGATCCAACACTAGTAGTAAAGGTAGAGGAGCGTATACACCATAGGTTTTTCAACAGCCACGACCTAATACCACATAGGAGAACACTTTTTTGAGAAAAAAAAATATTGATACAACACAATTTGGATTATAGTTACAAGATAATAAGACCTAATCCAAATAATTTAATAGTGTGCAACGTTTCAGTAACAGCACACTAATAAAATTATGATTTTATTCTTTTGTCTGATGATGGTAACAACGTTGTTACTGAAATGTCACACACTATTAAATTATTTGGATTAGGTCTTATTACCTTGTGGTTATAATACAAATTGTACCTTATTCTTTTTATAGACTTCAATGAACCTAAGAAGTTATTCAAACACTATTTATTTGGTCTTATTACCTGGTGTTTATGATGTTTTTCATTTAAAAATAAGATAAAAACTGAAAATAGTACAAAATGAACACAAGGTAATAAGATCAAATCCAAATGAATAAATAGTGTGCGACGTTTATTTATTTGGATTTGGTCTTATTACCTTGTGTTTATAATCTATAATCCAAATTGTACCTTATCAGTACAAAAATCAATAATTTCCATCATTTATAAACAATATAATGGAAGCTAGACCAACCAACACCAGACAGAGCATCACTGTCGTGTACCGTCATTCCTGTCACTTATATAAGATGTAAATTATTGTCTCTTCCTGTGGAGGGAGGGACATCCTTCTCATTTCTGACATGGTACACAATTTGGATTCAAGAAACCTGAGAAAACAAGACTATATATACGATATAATATAATGTGGCTTGTGATTGTAAAACGACATTTGAAAATTATACCACATGTGTTTCTTTTCAACGAAAAATCAAAATTATTTTAAGGAGAAATAACGATTATTTCTAACATTAGGGATGAGGTATGAAAGGATGAATTGCGAAGAGTAATGATATAAACTATATATAAACACATGGTAATAAGACCACAAATCCAAATAAATAAATAGTGCGTAACATCTGAAGATGGTAACAACGCTGTTACAGAAACTTCATATACTATTTATTTGGATTTGGTCTTATTACATCTTATTTTTAATCATTAAGTCTTTTATCTGATGATAGTAAAAACGCTGTTACTAAAATGTCACAATTCATTTAGATTTGGTCGGTCTTATTACCTTTTATTTCTAACATTCAGTCTTTTGTCTGAAGATGGTGAAAACACTGTTACAGAAACTTCATACACTATTTATTTAGATTTGGTCTTATTACCTTTTATTTCAACATTCAGTGATAAAGCACAATTTGGATAATAGATTATAATAAGAGAAAATAAGACCTAATCCAAATAATTTATGTTGTTATGTTATTATTATGTTATGTTGTTGCCGAAACGTTACACACTAATAAATTATTTGGATTAGGTCTTATTTTCTCTTATTCAACATTCAGTCTTTTATCTGATGATAGTAACAATGCTGTTACAGAAATGTCACAATTCATTTGGATTCGGCATCTGTTCCTCATGTCAGAGGCGGCCATTTCTTTTGGAGCTAAGTCAGCCTGCCACTGAGTAGTGCTCCCAATCTTAATGACATTATACTTCACCCAGTCATGATGGTTGTCAAGTCTCAAGCTTTACAAACTTGATACACTAATATGATTGAGTGAAGATAAGAAAGAAGAAGAAGATTTGGATGGTCCTATTACCTTTTATTTATAATATTCATTTTTTTGTCTGAAGATGGTAACAACGATGTTGCCAAAATTTCACACACTATTTAGATTTGGTCTTATTACCTTGTAGTTCTAATCTATAATCCAAATAGGTACTTCCTCAGCGTTGAACTGAGGAGTGTACAAGAAGACCTTGTCTGGAGGAGAACTCTCTCAAGGTGGGGAAGCCTTCCTTGCTGAAGACATTTGTACACAACTATATATATATTCCCCTACACTTTATATGTCCTTTTACTTTTCCACCTTTGTAAAATTTGATTAAAAGAATCAATAAAACTGTTTATCAAAATTAGAAACAATTTAAAGGTGTAAGATTCTTTTTTGAAAATAAACAATTTCTACTGCCCTTACTACAATGGAAAAATTAATGGGAGGGTCTGGCTCATTAGTGGTGAACCCTCCCAGCGGTTTCGCCAGTTTAATCTACCATACCGCTGTTATATTGAATTTTTGGATCTTCCTTTTATAGTGATACTGTTGCTAGACTCTTGGAATGGGTATTTTAGATGAACTATGGACATAAGCTTTGAGGACAGTAGAATTACATACAATTATAGATGGCATCTTGTTTTGATGTCTATTTTGACGGGAGAGGCGACCTTTGTCTCTTTAAATTATAAATATATAATATGCTTCGAGCAATCGCTCTTCCTCAAATATCAAATTGTGTCTTTTATTAGACTAGATTAAACTGGCGAAACTGCTGGGAGGGTTCACCACTGATGAGCCAGGCCCTCCCATTAATAAATAAATAAATAAATAAATATATATATATATATATATATATATATATTTTTTTTTTTTTTTTTTTTTTTTTCTATTGCAGTAAGGGCAGTAGAAATTGTTCAATTTCAAAAAGAATCTGTTGGTTTTTTGTGGGTGTTTAAATGGGAAGATTACGTCAATTATATAATCATTAAAATATTTATTAACATATAAAATTAAAAGAAAGGATATATAAGAGCCACGTAAAGTATCTGTTCTTGCCTGTTCTTCTTTGTTGTTTATCTTCTTTCATAGAATATTATTTATTATTGTAAATTTCAATCATACTTTTTTTTGCTTATCCCTAGTACACGTGGTACTGGCCATGATAATCATGGTGGGTAGTTAGCGACTGCTTTTTACTGTAAGTACACCACATGTCTACAAGTGTGAAAAGAAGTTCGACTTTGCACTTACAAATATGCCAGAGCCCCAGTTTGGTTACTTGCACTCGCTGGTGGGGTTGGACTTTTGCAAGATTAATTATATTGATTAATCATACTTAAAATATAAAAACAATAAGGAATATTTTTAAATATTAAATAAAAATGTTACACAAAATTATAGGCAACATATTGGCAACAGAATCTTACGCCTTTAAAATAGTTTCGAATTTTGAAAAACTGTTTATGTTGTCAAATTGTCTATAATCCAAATGGTACCTTATATCATCACTGTTAAAACCACAACTTGGGTGTTATACAAGAGGATCACCAAGAAAGATCTACATGTGAAAGTGGAGATCTACAGATGTGCCAACATACATAATTGGTCTACATCTGGCCGAGAAATTAGCGAGACAGTTTCAATTAACAACAATATTTAGGCCAAATTGTGGCTTAATTACAGCCAGGCGTCCAATTTTTATTTTAAGACAGATATTATCCGAGGTAATAAGACCAAATCTAAATATATAGTGTGTGATATTTCTGTAACAATGTTGTTACCATCAACAGACAAAATTTCTTAATGGTAACAACGCTGTTACAGAAACGTCATGAATTATTTATATATTTGAATTTGGTCTTATTACCTTGTGTTTATATCGGCCTGCCACTGAGTAGTGCTCCCAGTCTTAATGACAAAGGCAGACGCATTCTACTTCACCCAGTCATGATGGTTGTCAAACAGACACCATCAAGGGTCACAACTTGATACCCTAATATGATTGAGTGGAGATAAGAAAGAAGAAGAGACTTTGTGTTTATAATCTAGGATTATAGATTATAGAAAAAAGTACAATGAGTTATGATATCATCTGTTGTTAGATAACTCATTGTAATTTTTTTTTAATCAAAATACCCTCATGGACAAAATTTAAGGAAATGGAAAGCCTTTGATGTCGCGGCACGTATATTTTTTTGTAGGTGACAGAAGCTGTTCATACTTGGTTATCTCGTGTGTCTTCAATAAAGGTCACTGTAATATCTTCCAATAGAGTCTGTACTCCATGTTAGAAGTGGCTGTACATGGCGTCTGTTCCTCATGTTAGATGCGGACATTTCTTTTGGAGCTAAGTCAGCCCGCTACTGAGTAGTGCTCCCAGTCTTAATGACCAGTCTCTACAAGCTTGTTACCCTGATATGATTGAGTGGAGATAAGAAAGAAAAGAAGAGAACTCAGTATCTACTTTATAATTCAACAGAAAGCACCTATCCTTTTAAGTGTTGAATTAAAGAAGTTTGAGTATAATACATAGATTTGATTATAAATTGATAAGGTACACAATTTGGATTATAGATTAAAAATACCAGTTAATAAGACCAAATTCAAATAAATAGTGTGTGATATTTCAGTAATAGCATTGTTACCATATTCAGACAAAAGTACTGAATCAGTACTTTCAGTATTCAGTACTATTGTCTGAAGATGGTAACAACGCTGTTACCAAAACGTCACACGTACTGAATGAGAAAATATATCGCAGCATGTTCAAATAGTTACTGTTCACTACACACTTGATAGCAGTAACTATTTAAAACATACTATCATATAATTGATAAGGCAAAATTTGGATTATAGATTATAAACAACGAGGTAATAACATCAAATCCAAATAAATAAATAGTGTGTAACGTTTCAGTATCAACATTGTTACCATCTTCAGGCAAAAGTGACAAAAGATGGAAATAACATTGTTACAGAAATGTCACATACTATTTATTTATTTATTTGATTTGGTCTTATTACCTTGTATTTATGCTATGATATATTTTCTTATGTAGTATTTTTGTGTCTGATGATAGTAACAATGCTGTTACCGAAACATCACACACTATTTATTTGGATTTGGTCTTATTACCTTGTGTTTGATTATACATATACAAGATATGGTAACCAGGAAGCTATGCAATCAGCTATGGCACCTCTACACTCCCCTTTACTGATGTAAAATGCTCATTACTTGAGCAGAACCATGTATTGGCAAGCAATGTCCCTTACACCACTAAAGATGTTTGGCATGATATCAATCATCTAGCAAATATCAACCAATAAAAATTAAGCTTTTATATCATGGGAAAAGTATTATAAAATAAACAGTAAAGTGTACCAGAAGATTATTGTATTATTTTGTTTCAATATTTTTTCTTTAAATATTGACATATTTTCTCTAATAATAGACCAAATAGATAAACTATATTTTTATACGTCTGTTTATAAATAATCAGATTTAAAATGTCAAAATAATAATTTGTTTAAATATAACAACATTAATACCTCAAGGACAAAATATTAAAATTTTTCTTTTGGAAATAAATTTTTTAAATTGTGTATTTAGATAAAGTGTATTAAGTAATTTATATATGAATTATAAAATTTATTTACGGTTAAATATTTTTTAAATATGTAAATAATGATGTATTATTTTTTTAAATTGCTTTAAGATACCTATTTTTGGAAGTAAAATCTTTATTGGCAAATTAAATATTTCCTTTTAAATAGTTTATTGTGCCGATCGCTTGTTAGTATTTTAAAAATATTATTTAAATATAATATTAAAATCTCATTTTTGTGGCTTAAATCTTTTACACTAAGCTAAGTTTATATTTCATCTATTAATATCTTCGAAAATATAATTAAGTTATCCCATTCTAAATTATTTGTGATATTTTTAATTTTTTCAAAAAAGCATTTTGCAAGATTCTTGTCGCGATGTAGATTTGAGGATTTTAAAGTTCAAAACAAATTTAAATGTCCAAGTATGTACTAAAAAGTGCCTTATTTTTATATGCGTCTTCTTGCATATGTTAACAGAATATGCTTTTAATAAGTAATCCTAGCTATTTATAAGTATTTTTATGTGTTAATAAATGTTTGCTCGCGTAGAGTAAAAGGGTGAAATTTTAATAAATAGTAGCTAAACCGGTAGCTGTCAAAATGGCGGCCAGCAGGAATAAAGTGCAAAGATCTAGCAAGGGCAAACTTACTTTTGATGGCGCGTTCTGTTGTTGAACTCTTGGCATTGTTGGCCGACATCTCTAAGTCTTCCTAATTAGTCCAAGAGTTCACAAAAAAGGGGAACACAACTTTACTTCTTGACGCAGAGCATAGAGCACAGCAAGTAAAACCAATGGCGTAAATATCTAGATCGGACACATTTTGTATGAACACCGCGCATAATTTTGCGCAAGATGCGAATTTCCCCTTATAACTTATTTTCAATCCTTTATTTTATTAAAACATAGATTGAAATTCTTAAAATAATTATTTTTAAATAATTATATTAATTTAATATTTTTTCAATTTGATTTAAACATGCAATTTGTTTCTATCGAAGCGAGTGCTCTCTAGATACCTATCGCCATCTATGTTTCATTTTTTAAATTATTTAAAATGTTTCTGTCGAATTATTCTTTTAATTACACACATATAAACATATTCAAATATAGATTAATATATATTTGTAATATCACTTAATATTTTTATTAATTTAAAATTCATAATAAAAATTTCAAACAAGTAGATATTTGTATTTTAAAAATATATAATTTATTTTCATTTTTTTGCCAAATATATATATACTAGCGGACGTACCCTGCTTCGCCCGAGGTTTTACACGAGTAAAGGTTTGTCTAACGAACATTTGGTAAAACAATTCTCTATAAACTTATAAAAAAAAAGATATATTTTGATAATTTGAAACTCGTAAATTTGAATCTCTCGATAAAGTGAACATTTTTCCCGGTCCCTGTGTGCCGTGTCATCCTGAATTTTGTCTTTCATAATTTTCTACATTACAAAATAATCGTTTTATCTAGTGAACATATTTTCCCGGTCCAGGTTTGTCTAACGAACATTTGGTAAAACAATTCTCTAAAAACTTATTTAAAAAAAGATATATTTTGATAATTTGAAACTCGTAAATTTGAATCTCTCGATAAAGTGAACATTTTTTCCCGGTCCCTGTGTGCCGTGTCATCCTGAATTTTGTCTTTCATAATTTTCTACATTACAAAATAATCGTTTTATCTAGTGAACATATTTTCCCGGTCCAGGTTTGTCTAACGAACATTTGGTAAAACAATTCTCTAAAAACTTATTTTAAAAAAAGATATATTTTGATAATTTGAAACTCGTAAATTTGAATCTCTCGATAAAGTGAACATTTTTTCCCGGTCCCTGTGTGCCGTGTCATCCTGAATTTTGTCTTTCATAATTTTCTACATTACAAAATCATCGTTTTATCTAGTGAAAATATTTTCCCCGGTCCCTTGAAAATACTCGATAAGTTGAATAAAGTCATGGTCGTGAATCTCTCGATAAAGTGATTATTTTTTCCCGGTCCCTGTGTGCCGTGTCAGCCTGAATTTTGTCTTTCCTAATTTTCTACATTACAAAATCATCGTTTTATCTAGTGAACATATTTTCCCGGTCCCTTGAAAAATACTCGATAAGTTGAATAAAATCATGGTCGTTTATGGAAGATGGACGTAGTTCCCGGAGGTCACCCGCCCCCCGCGCGCCAGGACCTCTTGATCACTCTCTGATTGGCCGGCGGCCGGACGGGGGGGGGGGGGGGGGGGGAGGGGGCTCTTGATCCCTCTGATTGGTCGGTGGGAACTTGGACTGTCCAACCAACTGGCCGGCGGCCGGACGGTGGGGGGAGGGGCAGATCTCCGTTGCAAGATGGCGCTGCTTGCGAGTTAAAGCTACAAATCTGCAAATAACTCTAAGGATATTAAAGATATTCAAGAAACTATTTTTCCTAAACCTTTCCGGAGATACACCTAATAATATCCCTAAATTTCACGGCGATTGGATGTATGGTTTTTGAATCCATAGAGGACACACAGATACACACACACACACACACACACACACAGACATTCAATTTTATATATATAGACTAGACGAATGGCCCGGGCAACGCCCGGGTTTTACCCGAGTGCGCATATATTTTAAAAATGTTTTAATTAAAATACTATTCGTTACAATTATAAATTAGCGCCGTGGATGTCTCTCTTGTGAAACGTCCCGCCCCAAACTGTGTGTGTCTTTAAAATATAAAAATGAAAATGTGAACGGAAAAATATGTCCAGGGTAGCCTAGTGGTCATGGCATCTGCCCGGTAAGCGGAAGGTCGTGGGTTCGATTCATATCCCATCCCATCCCTTTTTTTATTTTATCCATTCTGACCAAAATCTATCCGTGAACTTCACGCAGTGAACTTCACACAGACAGAATAAGGCAATTATATAAGTAGATAAGTATAATAATTATTATTATTATTATTATTATCATTAGATAATGATAATGATCATAATGATGCGCGCGTTGATGACCAAAATCTATCCGTGAACTTCAGACAGACAGAATAAGGCAATTATATAAGTAGATTTCTCTCTCTATTGCGTATATATTTGCACATAATATAAAAACCAAAGGATTTTTGTAGAAAAAAACACGATCATCAGCTTAAATCAATTACTTTGGATGAATTAGTCCTAAGATTGGTATGCCTTCTCAATCAGGCTTCATAGATCCATAGCCATTGTTTTTTAACTAGTGGAAAGACGTTGTCTTGGTTTCTCCTTTCAGTTGATCTACAAATGTAATATGCACACATTCTCTTGATCCAATGCCTTCAAGTAGATACCATTAAAAATACGAAATCGTAAGGCGTAATGTTTCTTTAGAGTTTTTAAAAATTATTTTTATTATTTTAGCCGAACTTTCAAGAATTTCAGTCCTTCTACTGTAAAGACGAAAAACGGATGTCTCATATATAACTATTTTAACACGAGAAAATAAAAAACTCTAACTGGCCGAAGTGTCTATTTTTCATAGAAATATTTTAACATCTATAACTTTCAAGCTTTAAAGTCCTTCTACAGAAGTATTTTGGGGACTAACTACAACTATGAATGGGCGTTGAGCTTGAAAAAGCTAGAGAGATGTTAAAAGAGTTATTATCATCTATTAAAAAAAAATCCCTTCTCCTGTCAAAATAGATAGATATAAATAGATATGAAATAAAGCAATCCATAAATAAATCTTTAATTAAAAAGGCATATATTGGATAAATAATATTGTCACTGAATAATTATTTTAAATATTCTGTGGTATATCATCATTAATATTTGCATAGTCAACACCCCTTACCATTCTTGTATATTATTACTTGTAAATAATTTTTAGAAATAGTTTGGCATTTTATGAATAAATTATTTTTACTTAAACTTTTGTTATACTCGTTATCACTACCGTGACAACTGGTGGAGAAGCTGGAATATTCCCTCGACGCCCAAGCCGTTAGAAGAAGCCGAAGACTACAAGGACTAGAACCTCAAGAAAACATCGCTATGATCAAGCAAGAGACACAGACAAAAATGGGTGAGTACCATTTTCAACCTTTTAGAAACCCTTCTATTTTTACTGGAGAACGCAAACCAGAATCCAGAAAAATGGTTGAAAGAATTCCATCGCGTCGCTCGCTACAACTGCTGGATGATTCAATGTGCCTCGCAAATGTTTATTTTTTCCTCCAAGGAACAGCGCACAGATGGTACGAAAATGTTGAAGAGAAAATTAATTCATGGAATATTTTTGTGAAAATGTTTTCTCAGAATTTCGGACATCATGTCACCCAAAAAGATCAACTCGCAGAGAACCTCAAAACTCGAGCTCAGGGGAAGGAGGAGACCAGTGATTCTTACATTCAAGATGTTCTCCATCTGTGCAGAGAAGTGAATCCGGCTATGATGGAAAATGAAATAGTTACACACTTGACGAAAGGAATATCGGAAGAGATATATCAGTCAATCATCATTTTAGACATTGCAAGTATCGATGAGTTCATCAAATGGTGCCGAAAAATCGAGGCTTCAAATAAAAAACGTGTAAAAAAACGTGTAGTATTTGACAGACTACCGAATGTTGCCGCCATCGATTCAGCAGACTCTGAATCAATGGAAGACTTAATCCGACGCATCGTGCGTGAAGAAGTTCATCGTGCACTAAATCCGGAGTCAACTACCCTGAACCATCTTCTCTGAAAGAAATTATCCGAGAAGAGATTGAAAAAAACGTAGCTGCAATTTCGAAGCCTATTCAAAGGCCTCCGCCACGACAGTCGTACCCCAACCAAACACGTACATTCAACCAGGTTCCACGACGTCAGTACCCTACCCAAACGCCCATATATAACCAGACGCCACCACAACGAAGAACGGATGAATGGAGGACGCATGACAACAACCCAATATGTTTTAATTGCGGCCGCCCAGGCCATGTTAAGCGATATTGTAGAGAACGCCGACAATGGACGCAGAGACCCGAAGGACATGCACCAAGCACCCAAGAACCTCAAATGGGTAACCACCAAGCCATAAGAAGCCAAACCTACCGCAGACAATCGCCGTATCCAAACAGAGGAAGATCCCCAAGACGCCAGTCCATTTCCCCAGGCCGCCATACAAGCCAATCCCCACGCCGCTACAATCTAGAAAAAAACTAAGCGTCGCGTCTTCTTTCGAGGGGAAGCCGCGGGTGTGAAAAACCCTCCATCGTCGACAGCCGCTAAATTACAACAAAATTATGTCGAAATCATCATTGATGACATTGCATTTTCTGCTCTGGTCGATTCAGGTTCCTCTTTTTCAGTTATCTCTGATGGATTAAGACGACAATTAAAAAAGACCATGTTCAAAGATAGCGGAATGACTCTGAAAGTTGCTGATGGCAAGAATGTTACATCGATCGGCCGATGCACAATCAGCTTGAGCATCAATGGATTGGAACAGCCGCTTGAGTTTATCATCCTCCCTAATAGTAACCCAAGTATTATCCTCGGATGGGATTTCCTAGAGGCATCTAATGCCGTGATTGATTGTGGACGCGCCGAAATCAGATTGGAAGAGGCCAAAGATGTACTAAATTCACCAGCTTCCAGGGGAAAGGTTGTGGCTAGCAGAAGCGTCGTAATCCCAGCCGAATCTACCAAACTAATAAATGTTATGAGTGAAGAGCTTAATGGGCAAAATCAGGTACTTTTTGAACCTTCGAAAAAGGTATTAATAGGAAAAGGGTTAACACTTCCCTGTGCATTATTCAGGCTTTCCCATAATAAAGGAAAACTTTGGATCGTAAATTCTAGCACCACAGCTCAAATAGTCCCTAAGGGAATGTGCCTAGGAAAAATTCAAAGGGTTGAAGAAAATAACTTGACGGCTATTTCAGAATGTTCTGAATCTAATAAGGAGGTGAAAAATGCGAATCATGCCAGTCATGCTGATAAAAGTGACTTTAAATTTTTACAAAATTTAATTAGTGATGATTTATCAGAAGAGCAGCAGTCTCAAATCTTATCAATTTTAAAACGATATGATAAAATATTTGATAAAAATAATGAATCTGTAAAGCAAACTTCATTAGCCAAACATAAAATTGAAACTGGAAACCATCAGCCTATTAAGCATAGACCATATCGAGTCTCCCCTACAGAACGCCAAGCAATCCAAACGGAAGTGGACAAAATGCTAGACGCCGGTATTATACGTCATTCAGAAAGTCCATGGTCATCGCCGGTTATTTTAGTGAAGAAGAAGGATGGTAACTGGCGTTTCTGTGTGGATTACAGACGACTAAACAAAGTTACTAAAAAAGACGTTTACCCACTACCCCGAATCGATGATACACTTGACTCCCTGAAAGGAGCCAAATTTTATTCATCAATGGACCTTCGTTCAGGATATTGGCAAATAGAAGTCGACGAAGCAGATAGAGAAAAAACTGCCTTTATCACCCCTGACGGACTCTACGAATTCCTAGTCATGCCCTTTGGCCTATGCAATGCCCCTGCAACATTCGAGCGCATGATGGACAAGATATTGAAAGGCCTGAAATGGACGATGGCCCTCTGTTATTTAGACGACATCGTGGTGTATTCCAAATCGTTCAACGAACATTTACACCGGCTTGAAATCATACTACAATGTCTCGACAAGGCCGAGCTACGCCTCAACCCAAAAAAGTGCCTTTTCGGAACCAAACGAATCAGAGTGTTTGGACACCTCGTCGATAGTAAAGGTATTTATCCCGATCCAGAAAAAATTGAAGCTATCGCCAAGTTTCCAACCCCAAAATCTATAACAGATGTGAGAAGCTTCATTGGCCTATGTTCCTATTATCGTAGATTTATCGAAAATTTTGCTGAGAAAGCTGCTCCTTTACACGAAGTCCTCAAAAAGATAATAAATTCATGTGGAACTCTGACCAACAGGATGCTTTTGATTCCTTGAAAAAGGCATTGATGTCTGAACCTGTTCTTGCCTATTTCGAAGAACAACTGCCAACCGAGCTTCATACTGACGCCAGCGGTTATGGAATTGGAGCTGTCCTCGTACAGATCAACGATGGGAAAGAGCGGCCAGTTGGTTATGCTTCAAGAACTTTATCTAAGGCGGAGAAGAATTACTCAACAACGGAAAGAGAATGCTTGGCCGCAATATGGGCCATCAACAAATTTCGACCGTACCTTTTTGGTCGTGAGTTTGTCATCGTCACTGACCACCACGCTCTTTGCTGGTTATCTAATCTGAAGGACCCGACAGGAAGACTAGCAAGATGGGCTTTAAAACTCCAAGAATACAATGTAACGGTTGTTTATAAAAGTGGACGCAAACACCAAGATGCCGACTGTCTTTCTCGAAATCCTCTCCAACTTGAATCGGAAGAAGCATACAATGATGAGGATGATGATATACCCTCAATAACTGCTCTGACGTGCTTCGAGGCTGAACAAAGAAAAGACCCTAAAATTTGTAAATTGATAGAGGAAACAGAAAGATTTGGTGCCGAATCGAAAGGATATGAAATGTTAAAAGGAACCTTATACAAAAAGAATTTCGACCCCCTGGGAAACCAACACCTTTTAGTTATTCCCAAGCACTTACGCTTAGAACTACTGAAAAGTTTACACGACGCTCCCACAGCAGGTCATCTCGGATTTTCGAAGACATATGAGAGAGTTAAAAATAAATATTTCTGGCCAGGACTTCTCCGGGACATACGGAAGTATGTCGCTCATTGTAAAGAGTGCCAAAGAAAGAAACAATCAACTCAAAAGCCACCCGGACTACTTAAGGCCATACCTCCTGCAACCTCCCCTTTTCAGAGAGTTGGAATGGACCTCCTTGGAAGATTTCCCAAGTCTGATAATGGTAATAAATGGATCATAGTCTGTACCGACTATCTTACTCGATTTGCCGTTACTAAAGCCTTACCCACAGGGGAAGCAAAAGAAGCAGCCAAGTTCTTAATGGAAGATGTTGTTCTCAAGCACGGAGCCCCCAGAGAAATCATCACGGACCGAGGACGAGTATTTCAATCCAAGTTGATTGCGGAACTCACCAATCAATGCTCGTCGATACATTGGTTCACGACAGCGTATCATCCCCAGACGAATGGACTGACGGAGAGGTTAAACAAAACCTTAGCCAACATGATCGCTATGTATGTAAGTGTTGAACAGAAGGACTGGGACGTAATCCTGCCCTACGTCACGTTCGCCTACAACACGGCAAAACAAGATACGACAGGTTTTACCCCTTTTAAACTGATTCATGGACGCGAAGCCGAAACAACTGTAGACACTCTTTTCCCAAATCCGCATGAAGATCTCCAAGAGGATTACAGTCAGAAGATTGCCTCGCGAGTCGAAGAAACTAGGCAGCTAGCAAGATTAGAAACCTTGAAAGCCCAAGAAAAGGACAAGGCCAGATATGACTCAAAGCACGAGGCAATGGATTACAACGTCGGTGACCTGGTATGGATTTTCATCCCGATAAGAAAGGTGGGACTCTCAGAAAAACTGATGAAAAGGTACTTCGGGCCATACAGGGTTACTCGGAAACTCTCTGACGTGACCTTCGAAGTTGAACCTGTGGACCAACCAACCAGGAGACGCAAAACAAGAGACCTGGTCCATGTACTGAGAATGAAACCCTACCATGACCCTGAGGACCAAGCTGATCTGTTCAAGTGATAATTACAGCGGGACGCTGTTCATCTAGGAAGGGGGCAATGTCACTGAATAATTATTTTAAATATTCTGTGGTATATCATCATTAATATTTGCATAGTCAACACCCCTTACCATTCTTGTATATTATTACTTGTAAATAATTTTTAGAAATAGTTTGGCATTTTATGAATAAATTATTTTTACTTAAACTTTTGTTATACTCGTTATCACTACCGTGACAATATTTTGATCCAATATATGTAACGTCCTGGTTTGAGGCACCAGTCTCCTCGGAGGCGTGGGTTCGAATCCCACCGCTGCCACCATGTAACGTCCTCGTGTGTGTTGGTTGACGTTAATCAGCAAGAAGTACTTGGAAGTTAAAAAAAGAAAAGTCTTTATTTCTTTTAGGCTAACATCAGACAATATATATTATATCAGACATTCATCATCATTCATTCTGTACATAACCCGGACTCCTGGAACGTACGAAAGTCGCCAACTGTCCGGGTTTGTCTTCTGACTTATTGTCCATTTGTTGCAGTTGACATCCAACTGATTAGATGTCGCCAGGCTGTTTTATTTTTGGGGAGGTTCTTCACTGCTTCTTGGTTGAATGTGCTGGTGTTAAGTAGAGTTGCAGTCTGGAATCTCTGAAGATGGTAGGATGGGCAACTGAATAGGAGGTGGTCGACTGTTTGATTTTCTTGGTGACAGTGTTGGCAAACGAGGTCGTTGTTTTTGGAGGTTCTGGCGATGTCGGCTTGAACGAAGCCATGTCCTGTCAGAATTGTAGAGGTGACGTTGCAATATTTTAGTTTTGGGAGAATTGAGATTAGAAGACTAGGAGATGCAGCTACTCTTCTGAGGTTTCTTGTAGCATGGTCTGTGGTGTAGAGGTCGGTCCATAGTTGGAGGGCGAACTGTTTGCTTAGAAAGCGGACATATTTCCTAGGAAGAGTTGCGAAGTGTAAAGGCAATTTGGATTGAGCTGCGGCTTTGGCGACTTCATCAGCCTGTTCATTTCCAACGATGCCGCAATGACTCTGGACCCAGCAGAGTTGAACATTGTCCAGAGTATTGAGGTTTCTGATTATCTCTGCAGTAAGTGGGGTTCTAGGGATATCGGGGTGACAGATGGCATGTAGAGCTGCCTGGCAGTCGGAAGCAATGACAAAGTCTTGTCGCGGCATGATCCTAATAGATCTGGTGGCATAAAGAATCGCCAAAAGTTCCGCCTCTCCCATCAAAATAGATGCTAAAATAAACTAGGTGCATCCATTGACCAAAATGTCTATCTATATAGCTTCGACATTGAGGTTGCCAAACTGCAGGCGTTCCCTCTAAGAAATCGGCCTTCATCATCGGCCGGCCGCCGGACCTGCAGTCCTGGATCTTTCCAGTTGGTCTCGAGGACCACGCCATCTCCTCAGCGGTGAAGTATGTGATCTACGTATTCTTCGTAGATCACGAAATACGTGGTGTCGCTGGAGACCCACTGGCGATTCTCCACCAAACTCTGCAGCACTGGCAGAGGCGCCATATTCATTGTACATAGTGTATATAATGCGTATTATATTTTTTTTAAATAGTGCAGACTGTGTACTTTGTATGTAATGACAAGAAAAAATTATTTTAATTGTCAATTGTCTAAGAAAAAGGGCCGAGGGAATAGTGGCCAATGTGCTCTTTTTCATGGAGGTCGGCAGTGGGGAAAGCGGACTAATGTGTCTACTTGGAGTTCTGCCCAGACTTCACACAAGAGAAGTATTTCCGTTCCGTTCCAGCCAAGCTGGGCAAGGGAACCATCTACCAGCTGACAAAGATGGAGGGACACATCCTGGTCGGCCTCTCCAGCGTGCAACTCGCCGACAAGCTGATAGAAGAAGGCCTCGACATAGAGGATGCCACCCTGCAGTCCTTCCCTCTGAGAAAAAGAGCCGAGCAAATTGTGATCTGAAATGTGCTATTCTTTATGGAGGACTCTGACCTCGTCGCTGCTAACGACCTTACGGACAGGTCACGTCCTTAGTCCAGAAGATGATGCTGCTCGAAGACTCATGCTGGGCTGATGCTCGTCGGGAATGTTTTATCTCTCTGAGAGACGGAGTAAAGTTCTCGCAGATCCCTGCCCAGCTGGATGTCAAGTCCAAGGGAGTGGTCACACACGTTTACGTGACCTATGGCCTCAAGTGTTCCCTGTGCTAGAAGCAGGGACACAAACATGCAAATTGTTCTCGAAAGACTGGCCTTCAGGAGGACAAGCTGGTGCTCCTTGTGGATACTTCTACTGCACGCACTAAAGCCTGGACCAAGCCGCCCTCCACTTCGAACGCCCCTCCTGTTGCAGCTCCTCCATCGGTTGCTACTGTCGTCGCAGATCCTCCTCCCAGCGACACAGATAGAACAGAAGAGGCGGTCGACCTGACTCCTCTACCCGAAAATCAAGTGCCTGAATCTCACAAAAAAAAGCACTATCGCTGAATATCAGATGGACGTTCTCCTGAGGAACGAAAAGGTATCTGCAGTCATAATTCGTGCCCAGAAGCAGGGCCTGGAGAGAGAAAATAGCCTCCAGACCTTCACGCACAATGGGAAGATGGACCGGTTCATCGCCCAATCGAGCGCCGAGAAGCCATTGCCAACCTGGCAACGCACTAGTGGCTCGTACTGGGAAAACGAGCAGTACCCTGTACAAGAAGCTCTCGCGCTAGGAACTCTGTTCGGCAGCTCAAATAACCTTCCGAGTTACAACATTGAACACGTGCGGCATCGCCGAGGAGAATCCAGCTCTGCTGTTTTCTAAAGGAGCATGAGATTGACATCTGGTTCTTGTAGGAGACAAACGTCATGTCCCTGGACTTCCTAGGAGACCTCTGCCACGGCTACAGCGCCGTTGTTGCGCCCGCAACGACCACCGTTGGATCAGGCCTCGCCTGCATTTTCGCGGTCAGCGTTGTTGTTCATCGGCAGCAGATCCTATGGCCTGGCAAGATGGCTGTAATTGATCTCACCGTCCGGGGAGTCTCCATGACGTGTGTCAACGCCCACGTCTCTCATGCTCCTGAAGAGCGCCGCCGCCAGCTCCAGATCATCGCAGCTTTGGCGCGTGAAGAAGGTGCGTGGATCCTCGGTGACCTGAACATCTCCGAGAAGTCGGTGAAGGACCTGGCATCTGGTTAAGCAGAAGTCCTCGCGGAGCCTCTGGACCAAGCCGACTTCGTCACCTTCTTCGATGCTGAACTGGAGCACACCAGGGTTGCTACTATCGGAAGCCGGGTCGACGCGTGTCGCCTGGACAGAATCATACTTCCATCAGGTTTCTGCAACCGCGTCACCCAATACCAAACTATAGGCTTCGCCTACTCGGACCACCGTGTCGTCCTGATCCGAATGGGGGATCCAGCTCCTACAAGACTTCCTTGCATTGCAAGCAGCTACAGTCAGACCCGTTTGTCGATCGAATGGAAAGGTTCATCGATTAATTATCGGAAGGCCTAGTAAATCTTCCAATAATCCTGATGTTATGGGAACAATTGACCACTCGATACAATCACTCGCACCTGCCGTCGTCGAGCCGGTGACATCGAGAGAGCAAGCAACTTCTTGAGGCAGAGACTGGAGGACGACACTGCCCGCTCCGACTATCCTTCCTTGTCGGACCTCGGGCTTTCCTCCGTGACAGACGTCGCTCTACCTCCACCTTCACCGACGACGACGGCAACGCCATCCCCGGGGGCCAGCTTAGGCGTTTCCTTCTGAAGATCTTAAGCAGTCGCTTTCGCCCAGGCTTCAAGCTCGGCAGAAGCGATCGCCGACTTCCTACCTGAAGTGACCCCTTGGAGTTCGACGAGTGGGATCAGCTCTTTACCGCCGACATCCCCTGCGACCAGATAGCGGCTGCCATTCACCGCCTGCCAAAAGGCCGTGCCTCGGGATGGGACGGATTACCTTGTGGGTTCGTTAAAGCCTTTGAATATTTCTTCGCCGAAATTCTTTGGCAAGTCTTCAAGGCATCTCGACTCGACGGGGCCTTGCTTAATCCTCAAAATGCAACAAAGTCAACCTGCTGCCGAATTCGCACGGTGGTCCGGGTCTACAGGTATTCCGTCCAATCAGCATCCCAACGACCGACTACAGGCTCCTCAGTGGCAAGCATGACATGCCGCTGGCTGTCATCTCTCTGGCCCTGAAGTCGGCGTTCGACACCCTGAGCAGGAGCTACCTGTTCGCCTTGTTGGAGAATCTGGGCCTACCATCTACCTTTCTCAGGTGGATTACTGTCCTCTACGGAGAAGCAGGCGCCGCCATCCAGATCAGAGATGTCCACACCAAAGCTTTTCCACTTTACAACAGGGTGAAGCAGAGCTGCCGTCTCAGCACCGCTCTCTTCAACATCGGAGTTGGGGCTCTGCTACGCACATCGAGAGTATCTTGAGCCGAGTTTGCGCGTGGTCGCCTTAGCGAATGATATCGTACTCTTCATCAGACACGATGCTCAGTTTGAGCTCTTGCCCCTGAAGTGATTACCCATTGTTGCTTCACAAGGAGGTATGGTGGTCTCTTGTTGCTAAATCATGCTCAAGGAAACAAGACCAAATCAACAATAGTGTTTAACATTTCAGTAACAGGATTGTTACCAAAACATCATACACTATTAATAAGGGGAGAGAAGTCCGACCACACCTGTCCCCCCTGGACCCTTGGAATATTCAACCAAATTCTGGTCCAAGGCGACTAACGTGGTAACAGCATCTATTTCCTAATGAAGAAGATAGAGGACATTGCTGTGATAGAGATGTACGGAGACATCCGAGGCTCTTCTTTGGACACGACAACAACAGAAAATTGACATGGACCCAGAACTTTACACACCCAAGATAGAGAACATTGTGACTGCTGTGATAGAGATGTACGGAGACATCTGAGGCTCTTCATTGGAAACAACAACAGAAAATTGACATGGACCCAGAACAGCAGCTTTACACACCCAAGATAGAGAACATTGCGACTGCTGTGATAGAGATGTACGGAGACATCTGAGGCTCTTCATTGGAAACAACAACAGAAAATTGACATGGACCCAGAACAGCAGCTTTACACACCCAAGATAGAGGACATTGCTGTGATAGAGATGTATGCAAAATCTGAGGGTCTTCATTCGACACGACAACAACAACAGAAAATTGACATGGACCCTGAGCAGCAGCTTTACACACCCAAGATAGTGGACATTACAACTGCTGTGATAGAGATGCACGGGGACATCTGAGGCTCTTCATTGGACACAACAACAACACACTATTTATGTGGTCTTATTACTTTGTGTTTCTAATCTATAATCCAAATTGTACCTTACATGTTGAAATTTTAGCTTCTTAAATAGATCCTAAGTCAGTCTTGAAGAAATGAAGCTCCTTTTAAAGAAGAACATCAATACTAGGTGAGATTATATATAGAGATATAGTGGAATATAGAGTTGAAATACAGAAAAAACCACCAACAGGATATATACACAAACATATTTGAACTATTTTTGACGCAAATGATTCTTTTTAAAATAAATCAATTTACTACTGGCCTTACTGCAATGATAAAATAATGGGAGGGCCTGGTTCTCAGTGGTGAACCCTCCAAACAGTTTCGCCAGTTTAATCTACCATACTGCTGTTATATTGCATTTTGGTTTTTCCTTTTATAGTGATACTGAAGCTACTCTTGGAAAGGGTATTTTAAATAAACTATGGACATAAACTTTGAGAAGAGTAGAGAAATACATATATTCATAAATATTTTCTAAACACAGCCACCAAGACTCGGGGGGACGGTGGAAGGATGACCTAAACCGCTGGTTTTCGACTGCTACAACCCGGGTTCGATTCCCGCATTGAGCACTTTTTTTCTGATTAAAAAAAAATGCTCCAATGGCCCCCGATTCTTGCAAAAGTCCAACCCCACCAGCGAGTGCAAGTAACCAAACGGGGCTCTGGCATATTTGTAAGTGCAAAGTCGAACTGATTTTCACACGTTAGACATGTGGTGTACTTACAGTAAAAGCAGTTGCTAACTACCCACCATGATTATCATGGCCTGTACCATGTGTTTTTTCTTTGCTTATCTCTAGTACACGTGGTACAGACCATGTTAATCATGGTAGGTAGAAGTAGGCGACTGCTTTTACTCTAAGTACACCACATCTCTACACATGTGAAAAGCAGTTCGACTTTTACACTTATAAATATATCAGAGCCCTGTTTGCTTACTTGCACTCGCTGTTGAGGTTGGACTTTTGCAAGAATCGGGGGCCATTGGAGCATTTTTTTTTTAATCAGAAAAAAAGTGCTCAATGCGGGAATCGAACCCGGGTTGTAGCAGTCGAAAACCAAAGGTTTAGACCATCCTTCCACTGACCCCCAATATTAAGAAATGGAATATACTTGAAAACAACTTACTGTTCTCTTATATATTCTGGGCTAGCTTTAATAAACTGGGCACCCAACTCTTGACAATGTGAACATGGCATCTGCCCGGTAAGTGAAACACTGTGGGTTCGATTCCCATCCCTGGATACTTTATTTTTCCGTTTATCATTTTTCTTCACAATTCATCCTTTCATACTTCATCCTTAAAGGTTATAAATAATCATTATTTCTCCTTAAAATAAATTTTGATTTTGATTTCAAAAGAAACACATGCTTGTAGTATTTCAAATGTCGTTTTACAATGTATCATCCTGCCTTCTAAATGCCTTCATCCGGCCACTTGTGCAGAAAATGAATTAACAGAATGCAGTTATATCAAACCTGGGTCGTAGCAGTCGAAAACCAACGGTTTAGACCATACTTTCACTGATCTCCACTCAATCATATTGCCACGTGGAAAATTAGGGAAGACAAACTTCAAGTTAACACTGCAATTTATTTTAGGCAAGAACAAACTATGAAGGATAAACAAAAGATAAGAAAATGAGGGAAATTTACAGAGTAGTAAATTATAAACATAAAAAATGATACTTTATTAATACTAGTGTAGAATACTAAATGCTTTGCTACAACATAATAAATAAATAAGACATCGTACAAACACATATTTATTAAGTGTTATGATATAATTCCAGAGTTAATTACAGGTTTTTTCTTGTAGAGTTCCATTTCTACCACCAGGGGGACACGTTTGCGTCGTAGATCTGGCTTCTGATACTTGCTGGCGCTGCTGAGTTAAGGTCATGTTGTAACACACACATTGGTAATGATGTACATGATAGCTTATTCTTAGTACACATGGTACAGGCCATGATAATCATGGTGGGTAGAAGTAGGCGACTGCTTTCACTTAGAGTACTTACAGTAAAAGCCTACTTCTACCCACCATAATTATCATGGCCTGTACCATGTGTACTAGGGATAAGCAAAAAAAAAAACATGATAGCTTACACACACTCATAGAAAAAACTTGAGGAAGTGTAAAGTCTTTAATATCTCTCCTGTCATCTATTTTTCTTTAGGGAGACAGAAAGCAATCTTATCTACACTTGGTTAAACAGTAAAATCAGATTTAAGTGTGATTAATAAAGATAAAGGTCAACTCTCATGTCAAAATAGAAGGCAAAGCTAGATGCCATCTATTGACATCTCTTTGGCAGATTGTGAAGATTCCATTAAATCCCTTGTGGATATCATGGAATAAAGTCCGCCCTGGACTGAAGAGAACCATTAGCCCGAAACCATGGTCTCTAGGTGGATGCTTCTCAGTTTACCAAAGCTGGTGTTGTGGCTTTGTTACCGACTCAAGGCTGCTAATTTGTTACAACGGTAAATAGATGGCGTCTAGCTTTGACATCTATTTTGACGGAAGAGGTGACCTTTGTAGATCAATATCCTCCCTGGCAAAATTTAC
>CP092863.1:81267108-81293804 GCA_030710605.1 Cordylochernes scorpioides | reverse complement strand
ATATCAGGGTAACAAGCTTGTAGAGACTGGTCATTAAGACTGGGAGCACTACTCAGTAGCAGGCCGACTTAGCTCCAAAAGAAATGGCCGCTTCTGGCATGAGGAACAGACGCCATGTACAGCCATTTCTAACATGGAGTACAGACTCTATTGAAAGATATTACAGTGACCTTTATTGAAGACACACGAGATAACCAAGTATGAACAGCCTCTGTCACCTACAAAAAAATATACGTGTCGCGACATCAAAGGCTTTCCATTTCCTTAAATTTTGTCCATGAGTGTATTTAGATTTAAAAAAGTACAATGAGTTATCTAACAACAGATGATATCATAACTCATTGTACTTTTTTCTATAATCAATAATCCTAGATTATAAACACAAGGTCTCTTCTTCTTTCTTATCTCCACTCAATCATATTAGGGTATCAAGTTGTGACCCTTGATGGTGTCTGTTTGACAACCATCATGACTGGGTGAAGTAGAATGTGTCTGCCTTTGTCATTAAGATTGGGAGCACTACTCAGTGGCAGGCCGACATAAACACAAGGTAATAAGACCAAATCCAAATAAATAAATAGTGCATGACGTTTCTGTAACAGCGTTGTTACCATTAAGAAATTTTGTCTGATGATAGTAACAACGTTGATACAGAAATGTCACACACTATATATTTATATTTAGATTTGGTCTTATTACCTTGGATAATATCTGTCTTGAACTAAAAATTGGACGCCTGGATGTAATTAAGCCACAATTTAACCTAAATATTGTTCTTAATTGAAACTCTACTCGCTAATTTCTCGGCCAGATGTAGACCAATTATGTATGTTGGCACCACATCATCTGTAGATCTACACTTTCACATGTAGATCTTTCTTGGTGATCCTCTTGTATTACACCCAAGTTGTGGTTTTAACACTGATGATATAAGGTACCATTTGGATTATAGACAATTTGACAACATAAACAGTTTTTCAAAATTCGAAACTATTTTAAAGGCGTAAGATTCTGTTGCCAATATGTTGCCTATAATTTTGTGTAACATTTTTATTTAATATTTAAAAATATTCCTTATTGTTTTTATATTTTAAGTATGATTAATGATTAATCAATATAATTAATCTTGCAAAAGTCCAACCCCACCAGCGAGTGCAAGTAACCAAACTGGGGCTCTGGCATATTTGTAAGTGCAAAGTCGAACTTCTTTTCACACTTGTAGACATGTGGTGTACTTACAGTAAAAAGCAGTCGCTAACTACCCACCATGATTATCATGGCCAGTACCACGTGTACTAGGGATGAGCAAAAAAAAGTATGATTGAAATTTACAATAATAAATAATATTCTATGAAAGAAGATAAACAACAAAGAAGAACAGGCAAGAACAGATACTTTACGTGGCTCTTATATATCCTTTCTTTTAATTTTATATGTTAATAAATATTGTAATGATTATATAATTGACGTAATCTTCCCATTTAAACACCCACAAAAAACCAACAGATTCTTTTTGAAATTGAACAATTTCTACTGCCCTTACTGCAATGGAAAAAAAAACAAATATATATATATATGTAGGAAACGGAGTAGATATAAATGGATTTATTTTAGAGTTTACAATTTAAAAACAAAGTTAAAAAAGAAAGAAAGTAAAAGTCTTATTGTTCAGTTGTTATCGTAAGCGCGTCTTCTTCTCTCCTTGATTCCGTGTTGCCAGCTTCTTCCTAATCAAATCCTACATATATATATATATATATATATATATTTATATATATATATATATATATATATTTATTTATTTATTTATTTAATTTATTTATTTATTAATGGGAGGGCCTGGCTCATCAGTGGTGAACCCTCCCAGCAGTTTCGCCAGTTTAATCTAGTCTAATAAAAGACACAATTTGATATTTGAGGAAGAGCGATTGCTCGAAGCATATTATATATTTATAATTTAAAGAGACAAAGGTCACCTCTCCCGTCAAAATAGACATCAAAACAAGATGCCTTCTATAATTGTATGTAATTCTACTGTCCTCAAAGCTTATGTCCATAGTTCATCTAAAATACCCATTCCAAGAGTCTAGCAACAGTATCACTATAAAAGGAAGATCCAAAAATTCAATATAACAGCGGTATGGTAGATTAAACTGGCGAAACCGCTGGGAGGATTCACCACTAATGAGCCAGACCCTCCCATTAATTTTTCCATTGTAGTAAGGGCAGTAGAAATTGTTTATTTTCAAAAAAGAATCTTGCGCCTTTAAATTGTTTCTAATTTTGATAAACAGTTTTATTGATTCTTTTAATCAAATTTTACAAAGGTGGAAAAGTAAAAGGACATATAAAGTGTAGGGGAATATATATATAGTTGTGTACAAATGTCTTCAGCAAGGAAGGCTTCCCCACCTTGAGAGAGTTCTCCTCCAGACAAGGTATTCTTGTACACATCGTTGTTACCATCTTCAGACAAAAAAATGAATATTATAAATAAAAGGTAATAGGACCATCCAAATCTTCTTCTTCTTTCTTATCTTCACTCAATCATATTAGTGTATCAAGTTTGTAAAGCTTGAGACTTGACAACCATCATTTTTTTTTGCTTATCCCTAGTACACGTAGTACAGGCCATGATAATCATGATGGGTAGTTAGCGACTGCTTTTTACTGTAAGCGCACCACATGTCTACACATGTGAAAGCAGTTCGACTTTGCACTTACAAATGTGCCAGAGCCCCGTTTGGTTACTTGCACTCGCTGGTGACAACCATCATGACTGGGTGAAGTATAATGTCATTAAGATTGGGAGCACTACTCAGTGGCAGGCTGACTTAGCTCCAAAAGAAATGGCCGCCTCTGACATGAGGAACAGATGCCGAATCCAAATGAATTGTGACATTTCTGTAATAGCATTGTTACTATCATCAGATAAAAGACTGAATGTTGAATAAGAGAAAATAAGACCTAATCCAAATAATTTATTAGTGTGTGACGTTTCGGCAACAACATAACATAATAATAACATAACAACATAAATTATTTGGATTAGGTCTTATTTTCTCTTATTATAATCTATTATTCAAATTGTGCTTTATCACTGAATGTTGAAATAAAAGGTAATAAGACCAAATCTAAATAAATAGTGTATGAAGTTTCTGTAACAGTGTTTTCACCATCTTCAGACAAAAGACTGAATGTTAGAAATAAAAGGTAATAAGACCGACCAAATCTAAATGAATTGTGACATTTTAGTAACAGCGTTTTTACTATCATCAGATAAAAGACTTAATGATTAAAAATAAGATGTAATAAGACCAAATCCAAATAAATAGTGTATGAAGTTTCTGTAACAGCGTTGTTACCATCTTCAGATGTTACGCACTATTTATTTATTTGGATTTGTGGTCTTATTACCATGTGTTTATATATAGTTTATATCATTACTCTTCACAATTCATCCTTTCATACCTCATCCCTAATGTTAGAAATAATCGTTATTTCTCCTTAAAATAATTTTGATTTTTCGTTGAAAAGAAACACATGTGGTATAATTTTCAAATGTCGTTTTACAATCACAAGCCACATTATATTATATCGTATATATAGTCTTGTTTTCTCAGGTTTCTTGAATCCAAATTGTGTACCATGTCAGAAATGAGAAGGATGTCCCTCCCTCCACAGGAAGACAATAATTTACCTCTTATATAAGTGACAGGAATGACGGTACACAACAGTGATGCTCTGTCTGGTGTTGGTTGGTCTAGCTTCCATTATATTGTTTATAAATGATGGAAATTATTGATTTTTGTACTGATAAGGCACAATTTGGATTATAGATTATAAACACAAGGTAATAAGACCAAATCTCCAATGATAAGGTACAATTTGGATTATAGATTATAAACACAAGGTAATAAGACCAAATCCAAATAAATAAACGTCACACACTATTTATTCATTTGGATTTGGTCTTATTACCTTGTGTTCATTTTGTACTATTTTCAGTTTTTATCTTATTTTTAAATGAAAAACATCATAAACACCAGGTACATAATAAGACCAAATAAATAGTGTTTGAATAACTTCTTAGGTTCATTGAAGTCTATAAAAAGAATAAGGTACAATTTGTATTATAACCACAAGGTAATAAGACCTAATACAAGATAAATAAGACCTAATCCAAATAATTTAATAGTGTGTGACATTTCAGTAACAACGTTGTTACCATCATGAGACAAAAGAATAAAATCATAATTTTATTAGTGTGCTGTTACTGAAACGTTGCACACTAATAAATTATTTGGATTAGGTCTTATTATCTTGTAACTATAATCCAAATTGTGTTGTATCAATATTTTTTTTTCTGAAAAAAGTGTTCTCCTATGTGGTATTGGGTCGTGGATGTTGAAAAACCTATGGTGTATACTACCTTTACTACTAGTGTTGGATCTACACAATACCCAGCACTTGTGGTCTGCTATAGTTCTCTATACTGGGTTTTACAATGTCTCTATGTCTACCAACACAACATTTGAATCTTTCATTTAAAGTACAGTAGAATCTTCATGAGAGGACACTCACGCTAGAGGACACCTCTCTATAAAGGACAGTTTCCATCACCAATACAGTGGAACCTCCATGAGAGGACACTCGCGCTAGAGGGACACCTCTCTATAAAGGACAGTTTCCAACACCAATACAGTAGAACCTCCATAAGAGGACACTCGCGCTAGAGGACACCTCTCTATAAAAGACAGTTTTCATTTGCAAAATTACCATTTTTACTATTTAGTAACTCTCCAGTAAGAGGACACCTCTCCCTAAAGGACACTTTGGCTCTGCAATTAGGTGTTGTCCTCTACAGGGAGGTTCTACTGTCTTCTTTTTTTCTTATCTCCACTCAATTATATTAGGGTATCAAGCTTGTAAAGGGGTTCTACTGTAATTCATAAGAGGCAATTCACAAAAATCTATATAGTGTGACTGCGATACCAAACACCTATATGTCATTTGAGCTTATCAATAAGCTAATTGGGTAACTCTTGTTACAGGGTAACTGAGCCAGTAAGGTCATTGATTTGTACTCAGTCTTCTTCTTTCTTATCTCCACTCAATCATATCAGGGTATCAAGCTTGTAGAGATTGTTGATGGTGTTTGCTGGGGATGTGTCTTCTTCTTTCTTATCTTCACTCAATCATATTAGGGTATCAAGTCTATAAAGCTTGTTGATGGTGTCTGCTGGGGATGTGTAGAGCTCATCAATGGATGAGTCAATAAACCCAATGATGTGGTTGAGGGTTGAAACTTAGTACATAGCGGGAAAACCCTGAAACCATTCTGGAAATCATTGTCCGTGGATGACAGAATTGATGCTTGTTTCTTCTACTGTTTACCAGTCATGTGCAGCATTAGATTTTGTATTTAGTTCACCATTAGGGTTAGTGTGTAGGATATATTTTTGGTTAGGTATTTATTTTCCTCAGATTTATCCAAACTAATTTATTAGCTTCATTGTCTCAATTAAGTTTTCCTGAATATTAAATTTCATATTACCATTATAAATGTGATTAGCTTTAAAAATTGCTTTAATTTAAAAATTTTAAAATTCAACATTGCTTATTACTGGTACTATTGCTGTTATTCCTGTATGTACCCTGGATTTCTGCTTGGAGAATCTGTATAAGATTCTTCTTCTTCTTTCTTATCTTCACTCAATCATATCAGGGTATCAAGCTTGTAAAGCTTGAGACTTTTGATGGTGTCTGTCGGGGCTGTATAAGACTAAAAGGTCTTAATAAATATTTTTGTTGTTGTTGTTATATTTTTGGTTAGGTATGGCTTGACAATTGATATAATTTTATTAACATCTTGTTAATACATGCAAAAGTGCACAGTCTGTACTATTAAAAAATATATAATTATATATATATAACACTATTTACAATGTATATGGTGCCTCTGCCACTGCTGCAGAGTTTGGTGGAGAATCACCAGTGGGTCTCCAGCGACACCATGTTTTTCGCGATCTACAAAGAAAACTTGATTGCTTGTATCGCCGCTGAGGAGATAATGGTGAGGTTAGGTATGTCTAGAGAGATGTAAGAAACTGTATTCCCTAATAGAGAAGGTGCTAGCAAATACTCCACATCCACCAGATACATATTCCAAACTGTGGCATAAAAAAAAAAGAGCAGCTGAAATGTGAGCTTATTGAATGAAAATTTTGTGAGACACCTGTAGGTAGCTTCTCCAGAGCCATAGACAGCCAGGGATTGTGTTAGTAGAACTGGTTGGACAACTTACCTCTAACATAACTTTATTCAATTTCAAAACACAAAAGAGTTGCTGATAAGGCACAATGTGGATTATTCTATATACAGTTACGAGCGTCATGGCCTCTGTCACGGTTTGCTGGCACCCTCCTATTGGTCGGCTACGATCACGCCACCTTTGCCCCCCCCCCCCCCCATCATTTGGTGCCGCCAATGCGCGAGACACTTCTGTCACCGTTTGCTTTTGGTACAGTGGTAGAATGCTCGCCTGCCATGCGGGCACCCCTGGTTCGATTCCCGGCCAATGCATTTTCTTTTTTACAATTTTAAAACTCTTTTATATACTATAGTGGCGGGCGCCCCGGGTTCGATTCCCGGCCGATGCATTTTTTTTACAATTTTTAAAACTCATTTATATATTATACAAGAATGACATCCTTGGCGCCAATATTTAATTGTAACGAATAGTATTTTAATAAAAGCATTTAATTGGGTAAACCCCGGGCATTGCCCGGGTCATTCGGCTAGTAGATTATAAACACAAGGTAATAAGACCAAATCCAAATAAATAAATAGTGTGTGACGTTTCGGTAACAGCATTGTTACCGAAACGTCACACACTATTTATTTATTTGGATTTGGTCTTATTACCTTGTGTTATTCAGTACTTTTGTCTGAAGATGGTAACAACGCTGTTACAGAAACCTCACACACAATTTATTTATTTGGATTTGGTCTTACTACCTCGTGTTTACAAAGAGTTGCTTAATTGTAAAAATGGTAATTTTACAAATGAAAAACTGTCCTTTGTGGAGAGGTGTCTGCTAGCAGGGTGTCCACCAAAGGCAGGTTCTACTGTATAAAATTTTACAATCTTGGTAGGGTTGGAATATAGATCTTGTCTTGAGGAGCTCTGATACATCCCAGGTGGTCTGGTGAGGCCTCTCTAGTCCTACAGATGGAAGGTCTTGGCACCATCCTAGAAAAGGAGTTGTCTTATATGGCCAGTTTAGAGGCTGGAAATTTGGTCACTGCCTGTCAATTCATCCTACATTCTAGAATGGTTCCAGGTTTTTAGGGTAGATTCCAATGACCTATAATGACCTAATTAGATAATAACACCTACCCACATATTCTCATGCCCAGCAATGGCCACAGCCTTGCAGAAAATTAGCATAGACCCAGAGCAGCAGCTTTACACACCCAAGATAGTGGCCATTGCTGTGATAGAGATGTATGGAGACATCTGAGGCTCTTCATTGGACACGACAGCAACAACAACAACCAATGATAGAATCCTGACTCTGTACTTTTGCCATTATTTTTTTGTAGGCATTTGAAGGTGTCAAAATCAAGGTATGAGTTAGGTATTTGCTGCTGATTTTCCAAGAGCATCTGCTGTGTCCTTCAACCCTCTGTGAGACGATATCCAAATTGCCTGTGTGAAGCTTGTTGAAATACAGAGCAAAGAACATCTAGAGCTGGTATAGCAATGTTTTAAGGCTTCTTCTCCCTGTAGTTATTTTTATTATTATATATATTTTTTACTTATCCATAGTACATGTGGTACAGGCCACGGTGGTAGGTAGAAGTAGGCGACTGCTTTTACTGTAAGTGCACCACATATCTACACATGTGAAAAGCAGTTCGACTAGTTACTTGCATTCACTTGGTTGGGTTAGACTTTTGAAAGAATCAGGGAACATTATAGCATTTTTCTTTTTTTTTTTTCAATTAGAAAAAAAGTGCTCGAAGCGGGATTTGATCCCGGACCGTAGTAGTCGAAAACCAACAGTTTAGACCACCTTTCTACCGTCCCCTGTAAGCATTTGAAAGTTTCAAAATCTGGGTTAGGTATTGTTGCTGATTTTCCAAGAACATCTGTTGTGCCCTTCAACCCTCTGTGGGACAGTATCTGTTATATACTCTTCTAGCTAATATTCAATAAACTTAGGTATTGTAGTTTCTATTGAAAGATATTGTGTATGTTATATATTTGTATAATATTATTACAGAATTATCATAAGAACTAAAAACATCTCACGCTATATATTGATTACATTACACACAGACACAAAAACCTTTATTAAGACACACAGGTCTTACAGAGGATTCTCATTGGGGTTACAAGACGGAGAAACCTATGAAAGTGGGAAATATACAAAGGGGTAAAAATGGAGAAAGATTATATACACATGATAAATATATACAGATTATTATTTGAATGATCCTATGGAAAATAAGAATATGGATTTGGAAATATGGATGGAAGAAGTGGAGAGCGAAAAGAGGAAAAAAAACAGGTATTTACATATGGAACATACATATAATGGAACAGTCAATTTAAGCTCTTCTGCTCACACAGCACAGGTGGACCATGGCTTTTTTCAAGAAATATTGATTACATCACACAACAACAACCAAGTCCTTGGTCAAAACCATATATACATATTATATATTACAGTATACAAAGGAAGGTGATTTGTGTGAAGTTTGCTCAAATTCAGAGCAGTTTTCTTTAAGGACATTTAGAGATGGTGTAGCAATGCTTTAGGTTTTCTCCCTGTAGTTTATAAATAGAGGGACAAGGTTCTACTTACTGCACTAGAATGTTTATTTCTTTTCCCGATGTTGAGTTAATAGCATCACAAGGTAACATGATAAATATTCAGCCTGTTGAAGGACATTTTTTCTGAAACCTCACCAAGCTTATATCTCTTTAATGAAGTAACTTGTTGACGTCAGCTTTTATCTTTTCTAAGAAATGATATCTAGGTAGATTCTCCCTATTGTAAGACACCAAACATGTAAATGTGTAAGTTTCTACCAATATTTACTGTACTACAATGTTTATTTCTTCTACAGATGTTATCTTGGCTTCTATAATAGCATCGCAAGGTAACAAGACCAAATATTCAGCCTGTTGAAGGATATTAATGTCTGAAAACTCACCAAGCTTATATCTCTTTAATGAAGTAACTTGTTGACGTCAGCTTTTATCTTTTCTAAGAAATGATATCTAGGTAGATTCTCCCTATTGTAAGACACCAAACATGTGTGTTTCAGAAACATGGTATTTTATGATACATCAGCACGCCATCTGTGATGAAAATTTGAAACTATTATAGACGCCTATAATTCTTTTTAACTTTTTAATTACTTTAATTAATTTTTCCATTGCAGTAAGAAGGCTTTCTACTTATGTTGATATGTATGTGGTGCATTCGAGGTTAAGCTGCCGCTAACTACCTGCCATGCTTATCATGACCTGTACAATTGTAATAGGGATAAAAATAAAAATGATACTATTGTTAATATTGGTTTGATATGTTAGGAGATGAAGTGTCAGAACTTGGTATTCCATACTGGAGATGACACTGATAAGGCACAATTTGGATTATAGATTATAACTACAAGATAATAACACCAAATCCAAAGAAATAAATAATGTCTGATGTTTCGGTAACAGCGTTGTTACCATCTTCAGACAAAAGTGCTGAATGAAAAAAATTATCACAGCATGTTTTAAATAGTTACTGTTATCAAGTGTGTAAACAAGATAGCAGATAAGAAGAAGATAGTTCTATTTATTTGGATTTGGTCTTATTACCTTGTGTTTATAATCTATAATCCAAATTGTGCCTTATCATTGGAGATTTGGTCTTATTACCTTGTGTTCATAATCTATAATCCAAATTGTGGCTTATCAATAGATTTGGTCTTATTACCTAGTGTTTATAATCTATAATCCAAATTGTGCCTTATCATTGGAGATTTGGTCTTATTACCTTGTGTTCATAATCTATAATCCAAATTGTGGCTTATCAATAGATTTGGTCTTATTACCTTGGGTTTATAATCTATAATCCAAATTGTACCTCATCAGTGTTGTTACTGAAACGACACACTATCAATTTATTTGGTATTATTACCTTGGAGATGGCGCTGCACAGAAATATTAACGGCTATTTTTTTGAATAATTTCTCTCTGACCTCCATAAAATTAAACCAAGAATTTTAACTACGGAAAGAAGCTTCCTAGACAACACCTACATGGCAACATCATAGCCTTGCTTGCTCCTACAAAGTTTATTCTTTAATGGGCTTTTTAAAAAATATTCTTTAATAAAATTTTATAGCAATTTATTCACTCCAGTTGTTTGTTTTCCATCTTCTTCTTTCTTATCTCCACTCAATCATATCAGGGTATCAAGTCTGTAGAGCTTGTTGATGGTGTCTGCTGGGGATGTGTCTTCTTCTTTCTTATCTCCACTCAATCATATCAGGGTATGCGGGGGTCGGTGGAAGGCTGGTAAACCGTTTGGTTTTCGACCACTATGACCCGGGTTCGATTCCCGCATTGGACACTTTTTTCTGTTTAAAAAAAAAAAAAAATGCTCCAATGGCCCCCGATTCTTGCAAAAGTCCAACCCCACCACGAGTGCAAGTAACCAAACGGGGCTCTGGCATATTTGTAAGTGCAAAGTCGAACTACTTTACACATGTGTAGACATGTGGTGCGCTTACAGTAAAAAAGCAGTCGCTAACTACCCACCATGATTATCATGGCCTGTACCACGTGTACTAGGGATAAGCAAAAAAAAAAAATATATCAGGGTATCAAGCTTGTAGAGCTTGTTGATGGTGTCTGCTGGGGATGTGTCTTCTTCTTTCTTATCTCCACTCAATCATATCAGGGTATCAAGCTTGTAGAGCTTGTTGATGGTGTCTGCTGGGGATGTGTCTTCTTCTTTCTTATCTCCATTCAATCATATCAGGGTATCAAGCTTGTAGAGCTTGTTGATGGTGTCTGCTGGGGATGTGTCTTCTTCTTTCTTATCTCCACTCAATCATATCAGGGTATCAAGCTTGTAGAGCTTGTTGATGGTGTCTGCTGGGGATGTGTCTTCTTCTTTCTTATCTCCACTCAATCATATCAAGGTATCAAGTTTGTAAAACTTGTTGATGATATCTGCTGGGGATGTGTCTTCTTCTTTTTTTCTCATCTCCACTCAATCATATTTGGGTATCAAGCTTGTAAAGCTTGTTGATAGTGTCTGCCGGGAGAGAGTAGAATTCATCAATGGATGAGTCAATACAGTCAATAATGTGTTTTGGAGTTGCAGGTTGAGAATTGCACTTAGTTCATAGTGGGAAAATCTTGCAACCATTCTGGAAAGTCATTGTCCGTAGATGACCAGACTTAAGTCTGGAAATCAAAGACTGTTGTTCTCTTGGAGGACAGAACTTGTTCCTTCTGCTCTGTACCAGAAATGTAAATAATCTTCTTTTTTCTTTTCTCCACTCAATCATATTAGGGTGTCAAACTTTGTCAACCATCATGACTGGGTGAAGTAGAAAGTGTCTGCCTTTGTTATTAAGACTGGGAGCACTACTCAGTGGCAGACCGACTTAGCTCCAAAAGAAATGGCCGCTTCTGATATGAGGAACAGACGCTATGTGCAGCTGCTCCTAACATGGAGTACAGACGGTGCTCATCCTGTATCCCTGGATCAGGAGACCTTACTGGGTACTATCAGCATGGCCAGCTGAACCCAGGTTTTTTAGTGAGCTTGTTACTGTAATGTAAATAATAAATGTATATAATGGTTCTCAGAAGAGTGGAAGTTATAGATTCTGCAAGAATGAGAAATATTCCTATTACAGCTGGAAAGCCAGATGGTGTTTGCTCTCCATAAGACCAGTCGGCCCCAGAGATTGATGAGGTACAATTGGGGTTAGAGATAAGAGAGGACTATAAGGTATACTTCTAGGTCATGTGTTTTGGGAACACGGTATTGCTACGTTATCTCCGACACTCTTGTCCTACGATGGTAACTGTGGTGTATTAGCATATTTACTTCTTGTATCTGCACTATTTTACATAGTTGTTGGTTATGCTTTTTAGAAGATCACACTATTTTGGATAAACACAATAGTGTGTGACATTTCGGTAACAGCGTTGTTACCATCTTCAGACAAAAGTATTGAATGAGAAATTTAACCACAGCATGTTTTTAAATAGTTCTTTTTATCAAGTGTGTAAACAAGATAACAGATTGACACTTGATAATAAGAACTATTTAAAAACATGCTGTGGTTAAATTTCTCATTCAATACTTTTGTCTGAAGATGGTAACAATGCTGTTACCGAAACCTCACACACTATTTATTTATTTGGATTTGGTCTTATTACCTTTTGTTTATAATCTATAATCCAAATTGTGCCGTATCACTATTTTGGATAATGATAATGCACATATTTCTAAAATAAATAGATACTTCAGCCAGATAAAGTTTTTAAAACTCTAACTGGCCCAAGTGTCCATTATAGAAATATGAATGCTGGCTAAGCAACCTCTATCTGAAAGATTCCTTTAGTTTTGTCCATGAGTGTAGATAGGCTTTGGTTTATATGGTGTTTTATTGTCCTGCTTATTGGTTCTCTCCTACTTCCTTCAGTTCACTACTGCAATAAGGGGTCAGTGAAAGGATGGTCTAAACTGTTGCTTTTCGACCGTTACAACCCTGGGTTCGATTCCTGCATTTGGCACTTTTTTCTGATTAAAAAAAAAAAATTGCTCCAATGGTCACCAATTCTTGAAAAAACTCCAACCCCACCAGAGAGTGTAAGTAACCAAACGAGGGCTTTGGCGCATTTGTAAATGCAAAAGTCGAACTCCTTCTCACATGTGTAGATATGTGGTGCACTTAGAGTAAAAGCAGTCACTTACTTCTACCCACCATGATTACTATGTCCTGTTCCATTTGTCTTCTTCTTCTTCTTTCTTATCTCCGCACTGGGTGAGGTAGAATGCGTCTGCCTTTGTCATTAAGACTGGAGCACTACACAGTGGCAGGCCGACTTAGCTCCAAAAGAAATGGCCGCCTCTGACATGAGGAACAGACACCATGTGCAGCTGCTCCTAACATGGAGTACAAACACTGCTCATCCTGTATCCCTGGATTAGGAGCCCTAACAGGGTACTTTCAGCCGGGCCAGCTGAGTCCAGGTTTCTTAGTGAGCTTGTTACTGCTTCCCCTCCTTCTTTTTCATCCGGGCTTGGGACCGGCAAGGGCGGAGTTGTACCACGTGTACTAAGGATAAGCAAAAAAAAAGAAACTACTGCAATTGATTAAGTACAGGTGGCTTTTGTTGATGACCTGCTGTGACCACGTAGTTGTGAGATAACTTTCTAAGAAGTGATGTCATTAAAGAACAAACTTTCCTCTCCTAAAACATTATTTAATCCAATTTGAAACTAAAAAGTCGCCGTTAGAACAATTTTTCTAGTTTGTCTCAAAAGGCAATCCATTGAATGTCTTTATATAGATTAGAACAACTTCCATGAGAGGATACTCATGCTAGAGGATACCTCTCTATAAAGGACAGTTTTCATCACCAATACAGTAGAACAACTTCCATGAGAGGACACTCCCGCTAGAGGACACCTCTCTATAAAGGACAGTTTCCATCACCAATACAGTAGAACATACTCCATGAGAGGACACTCACGTAAGAGGACACCTCTCTATAAAGGACAGTTTCCATCACCAATACAGTAGAACATACTCCATGAGAGGACACTCACGTAAGAGGACACCTCTCTATAAAGGACAGTTTCTATCACCAATACAGTAGAACATACTCTATGAGAGGACACTCACGTTAGAGGATACCTCTCTATAAAGAACAGTTTTAATTTGCAAAATGCTCATTTTTACTATTTAGTAACTCTCTAGTAAGAGGACACCTCTCTCTAAAGGACACTTTGGCTCTGTAATTAGATGTTGTCCTTTACAGGGAGGTAGTTCTACTGTATTTATAAAAAGGAATATACCTAGATCTGTGAAAGAAAACAAAATTTTTCTAGAAATAATTTGTGGGATTTGCTCCCTCTTGACCTATTGACCATTTTGACAAACTTAGTAGACTCAGGTTGGTGATCCTAGTCAATAGATTAGATTTGATTGATTTCTCTGTCAAAGATAAGGTACATAAGTTGACAAATAAAGTAAGAGGAGAGCTATATAAACAAGACTGTGTACAATTATATAAAGTGAAGGAGGCTTTCAAATGGTGCATAGTGTCTTAATGCATTGTGTCTTAGTGCATTGTGTCTTAGTGCATTGTGTCTTAGTGCATTGTGTCTTAGCACATATAGCTTTGGTGTCTTTATGTTGATGGGAGATTTGTTCTCTCAATCTTTTTTTCCCTCCCAGCAAAATTGCAGTCCTGAATATCTCTATTGTATGTAAGGAGCTTATGACACTTCTTACAACACTCAGAACTACCAACTTGATGGTTTCATAAAGCTATTTACCTAATTGAATTTCTGAGTTATTTATACCCGCTTATAAGCCTCCCTATGTTTAATTTTTACTGACCAAAATGGATAGGTTCATAAAACACATTGCAAGAAGAATACATATTTTTCTATTCCACGTCTAGAGAGGGGTGTTTTAGGATGTTCAAGAGAGTATCAAGCTTTAGTGGTACATTCTAGTGTTCCCAGTCTTGATGACAAAGGCAGACACATTCTACCTCACCCAGTGTGGAGATAAGAAAGAGGGAGAGAGTGGTACATCCTGTCTGTCTGACGGATGGCCATTCATCTTTATTCCTCTTCTTCTTCCTCTGACCTTTGCCCATCAGGTTCTACTCCTGTCAGCCCACTGTCTGGCACCATCTTTTAATGGAAAGTTTGAACCATTTCCTGGCTAGGTGGAGAGGCCAAACTGACTTACAAGCTAATAAGACCTAATCCAAATAAATCATTTGTGTATGACATGTCAGTAAAAGTGTTGTTACCATCTTCAGACAAAAGCATATTTGAGGAAAAATATCGCAGCATGTTCTTAAAGTGATTCTTAAAGGAAGGTACTTGGAATATCTGGTGTAGTGTTGGTACTTGGAATATCTGGTGTAGTGTTGGTACTTGGAATATCTGGTGTAATGTTGGTACTTGGAATATCTGGTGAAGTGTTGGTACTTGGAATATCTGTGTAGTGTTGGTACTTGGAATATCTGGTGTAGTGTTGGTACTTGGAATATCTGGTGTAGGGTTGGTACTTGGAATATCTGGTGTAGGGTTGGTACTTGGAATATCTGGTGTAATGTTGGTACTTGGAATATCTGGTGTAGGGTTGGTACTTGGAATATCTGGTGTAGTGTTGGTACTTGGAATATCTGGTGTAGTGTTGGTACTTGGAATATCTGGTGTAGTATTGGTACTTGGAATATCTGGTGTAGTGTTGGTACTTGGAATATCTGGTGTAGTGTTGATACTTGGAATATCTGGTGTAGTGTTGGTACTTGGAATATCTGGTGTAGTGTTGGTACTTGGAATATCTGGTGTAGTGTTGGTACTTGGAATATCTGGTGTAATGTTGGTACTTGGAATATCTGGTGTAGGGTTGGTACTTGGAATATCTGGTGTAGTGTTGGTACTTGAATATCTGGTGTAGGGTTGGTACTTGGAATATCTGGTGTAGTGTTGGTACTTGGAATATCTGGTGTAGGGTTGGTACTTGGAATATCTGGTGTAGGGTTGGTACTTGGAATATCTGGTGTAGGGTTGGTACTTGGAATATCTGGTGTAGGGTTGGTACTTGGAATATCTGGTGTAGGGTTGGTACTTGGAATATCTGGTGTAGTGTTGGTACTTGGAATATCTGGTGTAGTGTTGGTACTTGGAATATCTGGTGTAGTGTTGATACTTGGAATATCTGGTGTAATGTTGGTACTTGGAATATCTGTGTAGTATTGGTACTTGGAATATCTGGTGTAGGGGTTGGTACTTGGAATATCTGGTGCAATGTTGGTACTTGGAATATCTGGTGTAGTGTTGGTACTTGGAATATCTGGTGTAATGTTGGTACTTGGAATATCTGGTGTAGGGTTGGTACTTGGAATATCTGGTGTAGTGTTGGTACTTGGAATATCTGGTGTAGTGTTGATACTTGGAATATCTGGTGTAGTGTTGGTACTTGGAATATCTGGTGTAGGGTTGGTACTTGGAATATCTGGTGTAGTGTTGATACTTGGAATATCTGGTGTAGGGTTGGTACTTGGAATATCTGGTGTAGGGTTGGTACTTGGAATATCTGGTGTAGGGTTGGTACTTGGAATATGGTGTAGGTTGGTACTTGGAATATCTGGTGTAGTGTTGATACTTGGAATATCTGGTGTAGTGTTGGTACTTGGAATATCTGGTGTAGGGTTGGTACTTGGAATATCTGGTGCAATGTTGGTACTTGGAACATCTGGTGTAGTGTTGGTACTTGGAATATCTGGTGTAATGTTGGTACTTGGAATATCTGGTGTAGGGTTGGTACTTGGAATATCTGGTGTAGTGTTGATACTTGGAATATCTGGTGTAGTGTTGGTACTTGGAATATCTGGTGTAGTGTTGGTACTTGGAATATCTGGTGTAGTGTTGGTACTTGGAATATCTGGTGTAGGGTTGGTACTTGGAATATCTGGTGTAGTGTTGGTACTTGGAATATCTGGTGCCTATGTTGGTACTTGGAATATCTGGTGTAGTGTTGGATACTTGGAATATCTGGTGCTAGTGTTGGTACTTGGAATTTCTGGTGTAGTGGTTGGTACTTGGAATATCTGGTGTAGTGGTTGGTACTTGGAATATCTGGTGTAGTGTTGGTACTTGGAATATCTGGTGTAGTGTTGATACTTGGAATATCTGAGTTGGTACTGACTTGTTGGTACTTGGAATATCTGGTGTAGTGTTGGTACTTGGAATATCTGGTGTAGGGTTGGTACTTGGAATATCTGGTGTAGTGTTGGTACTTGGAATATCTGGTGTAGAGTTGGTACTTGGAATATCTGGTGTAGTGTGAGTACTTGGAATATCTGGTGTAGGGTTGGTACTTGGAATATCTGGTGTAGGGGTTGGTACTTGGAATATCTGGTGTAGTGTTGGTACTTGGAATATCTGGTGTAGTGTTGGTACTTGGAATATCTGGTGTAATGTTGTACTTGGATTATCTGGTGTAGTGTTGGTACTTGGAATATCTGGTTGTAGTGTTGGTACTTGGAATATCTGGTGTAGTGTTGATACTTGGAATATCTGGTGTAGTGTTGGTACTTGAATATCTGGTGTAGTGTTGGATACGTGGAAGATCTGGTGGTAGTGTTGATACTTGGAATATCCTGGTGTAGTGTTGGTACTTGGAATATCTGGTGTTGGTGTTGGTACTTGGAATATCTGGTGTAGTGTTGGTACTTGGAATATCTGGTGTAGGGTTGGTACTTGGAATATCTGGTGTAGTGTTGGTACTTGGAATATCTGGTGTAGTGTTGGTACTTGGAATATCTGTGTATGTTGGTACTTGGAAATATCTGGTGGTAGTGTTTGGTACTTGGAATATCTGGTGTAGTGTTGATACTTGGAATATCTGGTGAGTGTTGTACTTGGAATATCTGGTGTAGTGTTGATACTTGGAATATCTGGTGTAGTGTTGGTACTTGGAATATCTGGTGTAGGGTTGGTACTTGGAATATCTGGTGTAGTGTTGGTACTTGGAATATCTGGTGTAGGGTTGGTACTTGGAATATCTGGTGTAGGGTTGGTACTTGGAATATCTGGTGTAGTGTTGGTACTTGGAATATCTGGTGTAATGTTGGTACTTGGAATATCTGGTGTAGGGTTGGTACTTGGAATATCTGGTGTAGTGTTGGTACTTGGAATATCTGGTGTAGTGTTGATACTTGGAATATCTGGTGTAGTGTTGGTACTTGGAATATCTGTGTAGTGTTGGTACTTGGAATATCTGGTGTAGTGTTGGTACTTGGAATATCTGGTGTAGGGTTGGTACTTGGAATATCTGGTGTAATGTTGGTACTTGGAATATCTGGTGTAGTGTTGATACTTGGAATATCTGGTGCATGTTGGTACTTGGAATATCTGGTGTAGTGTTGGTACTTGGAATATCTGGTGTAGGGTTGGTACTTGGAATATCTGGTGTAATGTTGGTACTTGGAATATCTGGTGAAGTGTTGGATACTTGGAATATCTGGTGTAGTGTTGGTACTTGGAATATCTGGTGTAGTGTTGGTACTTGGAATATCTGGTGTAGTGTTGGTACTTGGAATATCTGGTGTAGTGTTGGTACTTGGAATATCTGGTGTAGGGTTGGTACTTGGAATATCTGTGTAGGTTGGTACTTGAATAATTGGGTTGGTACTTGGAATATCTGGTGTAGTGTTGGTACTTGGAATATCTGTGTAGTGTTGGTACTTGGAATATCTGGTGTAGTGTTGGTACTTGGAATATCTGGTGTAGTGTTGGTACTTGGAATATCTGGTGTAGTGTTGGTACTTGGAATATCTGGTGTAGTGTTGGTACTTGGAATATCTGGTGTAGTGTTGATACTTGGAATATCTGGTGTAGTGTTGGTACTTGGAATATCTGGTGTAGTGTTGGTACTTGGAATATCTGGTGTAGTGTTGGTACTTGGAATATCTGGTGTAGGGTGGTAATTGGAATATCTGGTGTAGTGTTGGTACTTGGAATATCTGGTGTAGTGTTGGTACTTGGATATCTGGTGTAATGTTGGTACTTGGAATATCTGGTGTAGTGTTGGTACTTGGAATATCTGGTGCAATGTTGGTACTTGGCAATATCTGGTGTAGGGTTGGTACTTGGAATATCTGGGTAATGTTGATACTTGGAATATCTGGTGTAGTGTTGATACTTGGAATATCTGGTGTAGTGTTGGTACTTGGAATATCTGGTGTAGTGTTGATACTTGGAATATCTGGTGTAGGTTTGGTACTTGGAATATCTGGTGTAGTGTTGGTACTTGGAATATCTGGTGTAGTGTTGATACTGGGAATATCTGGTGTAGTGTTGGTACTTGGAATATCTGTGTGTAGTGTTGGTACTTGGAATATCTGGTGTAGTGTTGGTACTTGGAATATCTGGTGTAGGGTTGGTACTTGGAATATCTGGTGTAGTGTTGGTACTTGGAATATCTGGTGTAGTGTTGGTACTTGGAATATCTGGTGTAATGTTGGTACTTGGAATATCTGGTGTAGGGTTGGTACTTGGAATATCTGGTGTAGGGTTGGTACTTGGAATATCTGGTGTAATGTTGGTACTTGGAATATCTGGTGTAGTGTTGATACTTGGAATATCTGGTGTAATGTTGGTACTTGGAATATCTGGTGTAGGGTTGGTACTTGGAATATCTGGTGTAGTGGTTGGTACTTGGAATATCTGGTGTAGTGTTGGTACTTGGAATATCTGGTGTAGTGTTGGTACTTGGAATATCTGGTGTAGTGTTGGTACTTGGAATATCTGGTGTAATGTTGGTACTTGGAATATCTGGTGTAGGGTTGGTACTTGGAATATCTGGTGTAGTGTTGGTACTTGGAATATCTGGTGTAGTGTTGGTACTTGGAATATCTGGTGTAGTGTTGGTACTTGGAATATCTGGTGTAGTGTTGGTACTTGGAATATCTGGTGTAGTGTTGGTACTTGGAATATCTGGTGTAGGGTTGGTACTTGGAATATCTGGTGTAGTGTTGGTACTTGGAATATCTGGTGTAGTGTTGGTACTTGGAATATCTGGTGTAATGTTGGTACTTGGAATATCTGGTGTAGGGTTGGTACTTGGAATATCTGGTGTAGGGTTGGTACTTGGAATATCTGGTGTAATGTTGGTACTTGGAATATCTGGTGTAGTGTTGATACTTGGAATATCTGGTGTAATGTTGGTACTTGGAATATCTGGTGTAGGGTTGGTACTTGGAATATCTGGTGTAGTGTTGGTACTTGGAATATCTGGTGTAGTGTTGGTACTTGGAATATCTGGTGTAGTGTTGGTACTTGGAATATCTGGTGTAGTGTTGGTACTTGGAATATCTGGTGTAATGTTGGTACTTGGAATATCTGGTGTAGTGTTGGTACTTGGAATATCTGGTGTAGTGTTGGTACTTGGAATATCTGGTGTAGGGTTGGTACTTGGAATATCTGGTGTAGTGTTGGTACTTGGAATATCTGGTGTAATGTTGGTACTTGGAATATCTGGTGTAGTGTTGGTACTTGGAATATCTGGTGTAGTGTTGGTACTTGGAATATCTGGTGTAGTGTTGGTACTTGGAATATTCTGGTGTAGGGTTGGTACTTGGAATATCTGGTGTAGTGTTGATACTTGGAATATCTGGTGTAGTGTTGGTACTTGGAATATCTGGTGTAGTAATTGGTACTTGGAATATCTGTGTAGTGTTGGTACTTGGAATATCTGGTGTAATGTTGGTACTTGGAATATCTGGTGTAGTGTTGGTACTTGGAATATCTGGTGTAGTGTTGGTACTTGGAATATCTGGTGTAGTGTTGATACTTGGAATATCTGGTGTAATGTTGGTACTTGGAATATCTGGTGTAGTGTTGGTACTTGGAATATCTGGTGTAGTGTTTGGTACTTGGAATATCTGGTGTAGGGGTTGGTACTTGGAATATCTGGTGTAGTGTTGATACTTGGAATATCTGGTGTAGTGTTGATACTTGGAATATCTGGTGTAGTGTTGGGTACTTGGAATATCTGGTGTAGTGTTGGTACTTGGAATATCTGGTGTAGTGTTGGTACTTGGAATATCTGGTGTAGGGTTGGTACTTGGAATATCTGGTGTAGTGTTGATACTTGGAATATCTGGTGTAGTGTTGATACTTGGAATATCTGGTGTAGTGTTGGTACTTGGAATATCTGGTGTAGTATTGGTACTTGGAATATCTGGTGTAGTGTTGGTACTTGGAATATCTGGTGTAATGTTGGTACTTGGAATATCTGGTGTAGTGTTGGTACTTGGAATATCTGGTGTAGTGTTGGTACTTGGAATATCTGGTGTAGTGTTGGTACTTGGAATATCTGGTGTAGTGTTGGTACTTGGAATATCTGGTGTAGTGTTGATACTTGGAATATCTGGTGTAGTGTTGGTACTTGGAATATCTGGTGTAGGGTTGGTACTTGGAATATCTGGTGTAGTGTTGGTACTTGGAATATCTGGTGTAATGTTGGTACTTGGAATATCTGTGTAGTGTTGGTACTTGGAATATCTGGTGTAGTGTTGGTACTTGGAATATCTGGTGTAGTGTTGGTACTTGGAATATCTGGTGTAGTGTTGGTACTTGGAATATCTGGTGTAGTGTTGGTACTTGGAATATCTGGTGTAGTGTTGGTACTTGGAATATCTGGTGTAGTGTTGATACTTGGAATATCTGGTGTAGTGTTGATACTTGGAATATCTGGTGTAGTGTTGGTACTTGGAATATCTGGTGTAGTGTTGGTACTTGGAATATCTGGTGTAGTGTTGGTACTTGGAATATCTGGTGTAGGGTTGGTACTTGGAATATCTGGTGTAGGGTTGGTTACATGCAATATATTAAAATCTCTCTAAAAATAATCTGGAATATACCAAACCTTCTCCTATAACAAACCTGAAATAATCCCCACGGTTTTATTTTATAATACAGTGAACTATGGCTCAAGGTAATGAGACCAAATCCAAATAAATAAATAGTGTGTGACGTTTCAGTAATAGCGTTGTTACCGAAACGTCATACACTATATATTTATTTGGATTTGGTCTTATTACCTTGTGTTTATAATCTATAATCCAAATTGGGCCTTATCATATGGCTATAACAAACCATGGCTCTAGTGAACCACAGGTTCAGTCCAATTGGGGGTACGCTATAGAGAGGTTTTACTGAACTCCCAGACTTACCTAGCTGCTCTACTTCACTAGAGATCCACTAGAGAATGCTGTGACAATGTGCCATAAATTACTTGAACATATTGTCAGGCAGGAAGTTGGGTTCATTGAGAATGATGGTCTGGTCGCCACAGGAAGTTTGTGTTGATGGGAAACTCTTTCTCCCTCCCACCTTTATTTATAGAAACACTCACCATGTTACCTTAAATAAACGAATAACAAAACTTTGAGCTGGGGCAGGTTCCAATCCAGGATTAAAATATGACTTTTTCTTACTTCCCTCTGTGTCACAGAAATCATTTTGAACCTAAAATTACTCTGATTATTTATCATCTGTTGTGTTACAAGAAAATAAGACCTAATCCAAATAATTTATTAGTATGTGATGTTTTGGTAACAGCATTGTCACCATTATCAGACAAAATAATAAATGTGAAAAAATATCACAGAGAAAGTTCTTAAATAGTACTGTTATCAAGTGTTTAAACAAGATAACAGATAAGGAAAAATAGATTTTCAAGAAAACTTGTACTAAATAATAGTACTATTTAAGAACTTGCTGTGATATTTTTTATCATTTATTCTTTTGTCTGATGATGGTGACAATGTTGTTGCCGAAACGTCACACACAAATAAATTATTTGGATTAGGTCTTATTTTCTTTTATTATAATCTATAATCCAAAGATTAAGATAATACTTTTTTTCTCTCCCTCTGTGTGACAGAAATCATTTCGAACCTAAAATTACTCTGATTATTTATCTTCTGTTGTGTTGTTGTTGCTTATTCCTCAAGTCACAAGGTAATAAGACCCAAATCCAAATAAATAGTGTGTGATGTTTCAGTAACATCGTTGTTACCATCTTAAAACAAACATACTGAATCTGTCTGAAGTCTGAAGATGGTAACAATGCTGTTACTGAAAAGTCATACACTATTTATTTGGATTTGGTCTTATTACCTTGTGTTTATAATCTATAATCCAAATTGTGCCTTATTACCAGAGATTATCCGAAGATCTCTGTTTATTGAACGACAATTAACAAGTTTTACCGCAAATGTTTTTTTTTTACAGAACGAAAAATCATAATTTTAATTATTTAAGGAGAAATAATAACTATTCCTATCCTTAGGGATGAAGTATGAAAGGATGAATTGTGAAGAGTAATGATGAACGGAAAAATAAAAGTGTCTACTAGGGATGGTAAACAAACCCAAAGTGTTTCGCTTACCGAGCAGATGCCATGTCCACTAGGCTACCCTGGACATTATTTTCCATTCGTAAATCTTCTTATATATAAAAGTCAATGTCTGTTGTCTGTTTCGCGATAAACTCAAAAACTACTGAACCAATTGGTAGATGGTCAATGCAAATATTTAAATGTAATTCTACTGTCTTATAAGCTTATGTCCATAGTTTACTTGTATACCATTTCTGAGATTTCATCTTTCAGTGTAGCATATAAAGGCAGAATCATCCAATACAGTATTAGAGCTCTAAGAGAAGCGCTCTGGTAGATTAAATTGGCAAAAATGCTTGGAGAGTTTCACCACTAATGAGCCAAGCCCTCCTAATAATTTTTTCATTGGAGTAAAGACAGTAGAAGTTTGCTTTATGTATAAAAGAAACATTGAATGTTTTTATTTCCTCAAGGTAATAAGACCAAATCCAAATAAATAAATAGTGTGTGACGTTTCGGTAACAGTGTTGTTACCATCTTCAGACAAAAGTACTGAATGTACTTCTAAATGTACTAAGATTCAGTACTTTTGTCTGAAGATGGTAACAGCGTTGTTATCGTAATGTCACACACTATTTATTTATTTGGATTTGGTCTTATTACCTTGTGTTTATAATCTATAATCCAAATTGTACCTTATCATTGGAGATTTGGTCTTATTACCTTGTGTTTATAATCTATAATCCAAATTTTGCCTTATCATTGGAGATTTGGTCTTATTACCTTGTGTTTATAATCTATAATCCAAATTGTACCTTATCATTGGAGATTTGGTCTTATTACCTTGTGTTTATAATCTATAATCCAAATTTTGCCTTATTGTTTTTATTTCCTATAAAAAGGGGGTGTAATAAGTTTAAAAGTAAGAGTGAGAAGCAATATTCCCAGTGTGTTATTTCTGGAGAAAGAGCCATCTATCACTCGAGCAAAGTACTTGAGTGTTATCAGTGCTACAGAGAGTAAACAAAGTTCTGATACTGGCATCTAATTGGGGATAAGACTCCTCTTAATGGACTGACTGTATTTTCTCTCCTTTTGTGATCACTTTGTGTAATACAGGACAATGACAAGGTAAAATTTTGTTTATGGATTAGAAACATAAGGTGGTGGTGGTTGTCCATGGAGCAGATCAGATCGTTCCATGCACCCTGATCACAATACTGGCCAACTGAGGTGGTGGTGTCTTGTCCATGGAGCAGATCAGATCAGTCCATGCATCCTGATCACAATACCGGCCAACTGAGGTGGTGGTGTCTTGTCCATGGAGCAGATCAGATCGGTCCATGCACCCTGATCACAATACCGGCCAACTGAGGTGGTGGTGTCTTGTCCATGGAGCAGATCAAATCGGTCCATGCACCCTGATCACAATACTGGCCAACTGAGGTGGTGGTGTCTTGTCCATGGAGCAGATCAGATCAGTCCATGCATCCTGATCACAATACCGGCCAACTGAGGTGGTGGTGTCTTGTCCATGGAGCAGATCAGATCGGTCCATGCACCCTGATCATTGCTCTGTAGGGCGAAGTATGGTGGGGCCTTTGTGAGCCTCAAGCTGCTACGGTAACCATGAAAGCCTACAGGGAACTCTGAAAAGTGACCGACTACTAGCAGGTCAATGGCAACCCCCCCCCCCCCCCCCTTTCCATGAAGCAACAAAATCAGGAAACATAAGGTTACAAAAGACTAAATAAATGTGTTCGGTAACAGCATTGTTACCAAAACATCACACACTATTAATATGGATTTGGTCTTTTATTACCTTATGTTTCTAATCTATAATCAAAATTGCACCTTATCATTGGCCCATATTATAAAAGTTAGCATAAAAAGGGAAAATATTGTGTGACATTTCAGTAACAACGCTGTTAACGAAACGACGCACACTATTTATTTATTTGGATTTGGTCTTGTTGCCTTATATAATACAGATCAACTTTTTTTTTTAATTCAACACTCCTGAAGGGTAAGAAATTATTGTTGAATTATTGTGGGTTAAATTAAAGTAAATAGGCTGATTGTGTGGGATTTGAGCAAAACTATTGAGTAAGTGTTGAATTAAAGAAGTTCTCTACTGTACATTTATATACGATAGAATCTCACAAGAGAATGCTCTTACTAGAGAATATCTCTACAAGGGATAGCTTTCATTGCTAAAATGACCATTTTTACTATTTAGCAACTCTCCGGTAAGAGGACAACTCTCACTAAAAGACACTTCAGCTCGCCAACTAGGTGTTGTCCGTTACAGAGAGGTAGTTATCCGCAGGAAGTCAGAGAATTTATAGGGAAGCTGATACTGATAGACCTTGGTTGGTACGAAGTTGACATCCTGGGGAAGAGATAGTCTTGGCTTGCATGCTACAACCCCCTCCTATATGTGTCTGAGCTCACCTGAAGAGTATAATAAAGTGAACCAAAATTATTATCCTATCGGGCTTCACTAGAGGTTTTACTATTATAATGAATTTTTCCAAATTTTGGAGTTGGCCAATTAAGAAAATATAAAGTAGAACCTCCAAGAGAGTTTACTCCAGTTAGCAGAAACCTCTATACAAAGGACACTTTTCATTACCAAAATGACCATTTTTACCAAATAGTTGTCTGCAGGTAAGTGGACACCTTTCTCTAAAGACTATTTTTCTACAGTTAGGTGTTGTCCTTTAGGGACTTCAAAAAAATCAATAAATAGGTGAATCCTTTTTTTTTTTGCTTATCCCTAGTACACGTGGTACAGGCCATGATAATCACGTTGGGTAGAAGTAGGCGACTGCTTTTACTCTAAGTGCACCACATGTCTACACATGTGAAAAGGAGTTTGACTTTTGCATTTACAAATGTGTCAGAGTCCCGTTTGGTTACTTGCATTCGTGGTGGGGTTGAACTTTTGAAAGAATTGGGGGGGCCATTGGAGCATTTTTTAATCAGAAGAAAAGTGCCCAATGTGGGAATCGAACCCGGGTCGTAGCGGTCAAAAACCAATTGTTTAGACCATCCTTCTACCGACCCCCTATTGCAGTAGTGAACTGAAGGAAGTAGGAGAGAACCAATAAGCAGAACAATAAAATAATATTTTGTTCCAATATATGCTTTTTTAATTATTATGTATTCACTGTAAAAATATTATTCACCAAGTAATAAGAAAAACACTGACTTTTGGCAAAACCTTATACTAACGTCCTCAGATATGTTCACAGTCATTTAATTTACTTCACTAGAATATCAGATGACACTGAAAAAAAGTTTGATGCTGAGTAGTTTTTAAACCACCCGTTTATATACAGTAGAACCTACTCCATTAGAGGACACCTCTCTACAAAGGACAGTTTCCATCACCAATACAGTAGAACATACTCCATTAGAGGACACCTCTCTACAAAGGACAGTTTCCATCACCAATACAGTAGAACATACTCCATTAGGGGACACTCACTCTAGAG